>CM042163.1:44783878-44786378 GCA_023376005.1 Doryteuthis pealeii
ATTTCCCCTCTCTCTCTCTTTCTCTCCCCCTCTCTCGCACCCCTCTCTCTTTTTCTTCCCTTACTCTCTTCTCTTACAAAAAAGATTATGTTCATATTATTTGAACTCATTCCCTCCCCCCTCCTCTCTCTTTCTCTTTCTCCCCTCTCCCCACTCTCTCTCTCTCTCTCTCACACACTATCTATATCTCTTTCTCTCTCTTGTCCGTCTTTTCTTTCTTCTGTCTCTCGTGAATCCAACTACGTCTGTTACTGACTCGGCTTTTGCGCAATTAGCTCTGTTAACGCTATGAAAGATTCTAAATATAATAAGCCATGTCACGTTCTGTCTGTCCTTCTTCAACACTGGATAAAAAAAAATGGTCGAACCAGATAGCAGGATATCCAGGGGGGTCGGATAACTGGAAAATCCAAATCGCGGAATGAGCATCCATGTAGATATTTTAAAAATTTTTATCCAGTGATTAATTGATTTTAACGGCATTTCAACCCGTTTAGAGTTATTTTATTCACAGTGTTTTGCAAATCGCACCCAGTGTATGTTTTGTGTATCATATATCTGAAATTTTGAGATGAGGATTGATAATTATTGATGATATTACGAGGGCGAGTCAAAAAAGTAATGCCATTTTCTTTAGAACAGGTATAATTACAATTGATCCCAGGGGGCTATCCCCCCAGGCAACACCTTCCCCCTTAATTAATGGGGCAGGGCTCGGTTTATTGCTGAGCGCCGACGGGATCGACGCATTTTTTGTGTCTACTACCCATGATCTTCGGCTTCTGGGTGGGCCCACATAAAAATGTTCTTGTGTCACACCCTCATAAGTGGGATGAGAGGCAAATACCAAATACCATAATTACCAACACAGGAACCTATATTGACTGTTCTTTGAGCCACTTCTTCTCTACAGATTACTCATAAGATTTAGCGCCTTCAGACTATCATCTCTTCGACCCTGAAAAAGGGTTTGAGAGGCAAAAATTATTCCAGTGGCGAGGAAGTGAAATCTATAGTGAAGAAGTGGCTCAAGGAACAGTCAAAAGAATTTTACGGTGCAGGGATACATGTTCTTATTCGAAGGTGGAACTTTGCTATTGAGAGAAACAGTGACTATGTGGAGAAGTAGAGATGTGATCTATAGAGGACTAGCTTCATTTGGATGTATGATACATGTTCCTGTGTTGGTAATTGTACCTGTCCTAAACAAAATGGTATTACTTTTTGACACACCGTCGTATTTAGATTTTTCGGGCCGTTGCACTCATCTTTATTGTTATAAACACAACGTTTCGGCCAACATGGCCTCCGGCGTTCTTCGGATAACAGTTTACCACGGTGGATTCAATAAAGGGTTTGGCTGAAAGTTCCATGAAGGCTCCCGATTACGACATGAAGGCTCCTGAGTTCGACAAGAATGTTGCCAAGTTCGACGAGAAGGTTCCAGAGTTCGACAAAAACACCCGAAGAAAGCCGGAGGGCACATTAGCTGAAACGTTGTGTATATAACAATAAAAAATGAGGACAACAGACCTACCAATCTGAATAATGCAACATTTTTGTGCAGTTCTTTCTTAAGATTATTTTGTGCACACATAGATTAACTCATAGATGGGAACCTAATAGGTACTACCACCTCGGATCAGAGTCGACCAAGGAGTAATGGTGATGAAGGGGTACTCCCCACTCTCCAGAGACCCAGAACTGTAACTTCACTATTAGATTCAGTTAAACGCCATACACATGACACTAAGACCCTCAGTCATCGCCTTCTAGCACATATATAATAAAAATAAGTTTCGGGTCTGCCACGAGGACAATAGCATTGGGAAATAGGTGCTAGGCCTTGGCATGGCCAGCCATTTCATCGGAGGGGGGCCTCTTACACGAGCCCATCTAGCCTAAGTAAGGCCAAAGTTGAGTTTTGGGTAAAGACACTTTAAGGGCGGGCATTTACTGATGTACGTATATACATATATACATACATACATTACATACATAAATAAAGGTTACCAAGAGAGCTCTATTAGTTTAATTATCTACAGATCGCACACACACACATACACACATATATATGATAACCAATAAATATCTTCATACATAGGTGATTTTAATCTTAATATTAGAAATTTAGTAAAGACAATTTTCCCCAGTTGCTGGAATAGTTTGTTGTATATACTTATTTAGTAAGCTTAGCTTAGATATGGCACAAGGCCAGAAGTATGAGGCTCCCAAACAATGGAACTCACTAACAATGGTCTGCTAATCTTGCTTGCTAACCATTTCACCACGGGAGGTGCCCATATTTTGTTGTATATAGTTATTTACTAAGCTTAGCTTAGATATGGCACAAGGCCAGAAGTATGGGGCACCCAGTGAGAATCGAACTCACTAACAATGGTCTGCTAATCTTGCTTGCTAACCATTTCACCACGGGAGGTGCCCATATTTTGTTGTATATAGTTATTTACTAAGCTTAGCTTAGATATTATTTTGTTGT
>CM042163.1:44791378-44793878 GCA_023376005.1 Doryteuthis pealeii
GAGAGAGAGAGAGAGAGAATACATAAAATCTCATGGACGATGTAATTTCATATGAAATGAGGTCTGCCTCATGTTTGAGATAACTGCCTATTTCCCACCAGTGTCAAAGGTCAAGTGCTACGGACAAGGATTCGAAATCTTATTAAGAAGCCCCCTCCTCAATTGGAAAATTTGTGTAACATAATCTTTCTGCCACTCTCTCGAAATATTTGGCTTTTGTCGCAATAAGCTAAGTAAATAATCACAAGACAATTATAAATTGCTAAATGGGTAGGTGCCCATCTCCTCTCTAACCAGCATAGGACATCTTGTATTAGGTTACATAGTACCAGATGTAAGGAATAGCCACAGACCTGACTCGATATGGCAAAATATCCTGTTACGTTTGATGGGTATTTGAATTTAGAGTTTTCCTTCTCATAGAGTGGTTTGCCTACCTGGTACGTAAAAGGGCTCAGATTGTCCTACTATTTAAGTATAGCTGCTGAGGTAAAAGACAGATTCTCACCTTTTCCAACGAAGGGTTCTAGCATGAATTGAAACATTGATAGCCGCATCCAGAATTCGATCCTGAATCGCCGAGTTCATTTCTTCCGACGACGAACCTTACGCGACACGCGGTTCCGTATACGCAAGTAACAACTTTTTAAAGCAGCAATTCAAATATGACTCGCATCGATCCGTATTTTTAAGTGTCCTTTTCCTCTTCAAATCACATGTGACAGTTTGTACTGGGTTACATGGTACACAATGATGCAAAGAAAGAAAGAAAGAAAGAAAGAAAGAAAAAGAAAGATATGATAAAAAGCAGTAAAATAAGTAAGTAAATAAAGAAACAGATAAATAAACAAAATGAAGATACAGAAAGAAAGAAAGAAAGAAAGAAAGAAAGAAAGAAAGAAAGAAAAAAAGAAATTGAAAGAAAGAAAGAAAAGGAAAGGACAAAAAGCAGTAAAATAAGTAAGTAAATAAAGAAATAGATAAATAAAGGAAATGAAGATACAGAAAGAAAGAAAGAAAGAAAGAAAGAAAGAAAGAAAGAAATTGAAAGAAATTGAAAGAAATTGAAAGAAAGAAAGAAAAAGAAAGGACAAAAAGCAGTAAAATAAGTAAGTAAATAAAGAAATAGATAAATAAAGGAAATGAAGATACAGAAAGAAAGAAAGAAAGAAAGAAAGAAAGAAAGAAAGAAAGAAATTGAAAGAAATTGAAAGAAATTGAAAGAAAGAAAGAAAAAGAAAGGACAAAAAGCAGTAAAATAAGTAAGTAAATAAAGAAATAGATAAATAAAGGAAATGAAGATACAGAAAGAAAGAAAGAAAGAAAGAAATTGAAAGAAATTGAAAGAAAGAAAGAAAAAAAATGACAAAAAGCAGTAAAATAAGTAAGTAAATAAAGAAATAGATAAATAAACAAAATGAAGATACAGAAAGAAAGAAAGAAAGAAAGTAAGAAATTGAAAGAAAGAAAGAAAAAGAAAGGACAAAAAACAGTAAAATAAGTAAATAAAGAAATAGATAAATAAACAAAATGAAGATACAGAAAGAAAGAAAGAAAGAAAGAAAGAAATTGAAAGAAAGAAAGAAAAAGAAAGGACAAAAAGCAGTAAAATAAGTAAGTAAATAAAGAAATAGATAAATAAAGGAAATGAAGATACAGAAAGAAAGAAAGAAAGAAAGAAAGAAAGAAAGAAATTGAAAGAAAGAAAGAAAAATAAAGGACAAAAAGCAGTAAAATAAGTAAGTAAATAAAGAAATAGATAAATAAAGGAAATGAAGACACAGAAAGAAAGAAAGAAAGAAAGAAAGAAAAAAAGAAAGAAATTGAAAGAAAGAAAGAAAAATAAAGGACAAAAAGCAGTAAAATAAGTAAGTAAATAAAGAAATAGATAAATAAAGGAAATGAAGATACAAAAAGAAAGAAAGAAAGAAAAAAAAAGAAAGAAATTGAAAGAAAGAAAGAAAAAGAAAGGACAAAAAGCAGTAAAATAAGTAAGTAAATAAAGAAATAGATAAATAAAGGAAATGAAGACACAGAAAGAAAGAAAGAAAGAAAGAAAGAAAGAAAGAAAGAAAAAAAGAATGAAATTGAAAGAAAGAAAGAAAAATAAAGGACAAAAAGCAGTAAAATAAGTAAGTAAATAAAGAAATAGATAAATAAAGGAAATGAAGATACAGAAAGAAAGAAAAAAAAGAAAGAAATTGCAAGAAATTGAAAGAAAGAAAGAAAAGGAAAGGACAAAAAGCAGTAAAATAAGTAAGTAAATAAAGAAATAGATAAATAAACAAAATGAAGATACAGAAAGAAAGAAAGAAATTATGAAAAAGAAAAGCAACAAAAGGAAAGAAAAAGGGAGTAAAAGAACGAATAAAAAGAAAAGAGCAAAGAAAGAAACAAAGAAAGAGAAAGGGAAAAAGCTGTAAAATAAAGAAAAAAGAAGTAGTTAAATAAAGAAAATGAATAAAAAGAAAAGAATATTAAGAAAGAAAGAAAGAAAGAA
>CM042163.1:44796378-44798878 GCA_023376005.1 Doryteuthis pealeii
GTCCGTCTCACTCGGATAGTTTGTGAGATGGGGGGGGGGCAGGTGACCGTACAGTTGTTTCCTTGTGGGGTGCTGTTTCCATGACTTGTTCAACACTGCTCGCAGCATCCTTGTGCAGCTCCCATCTAGCTTATTCTCAAGACGTTTAGTTAGGGTCCAGGTGGTGCAGCCATATAGCAGCACCGACACAACCACAGCCTGGAAGAACTGTCGCTTCAGCTTGTTAGGGAGATCGGACCTATATATATATATATAATATATATATATATAATATATATATTATATAAGTGTATTTTGGCAGCATTGGTTCGTTAAACTGTACTGACGATTCTTATCGGACGAGTTTTTGTTCGATCCTTTCTAATTTTCTGGCCATCTTTTTAATGTCAGGGTGAAACTAGTGTAGCAATCCATCAAAGGTTTCTTTACGAGCGCTTTCAGCATGCCCATCTGCCATTTTCAGGTATGAAACTGATGGGATGTTTCAGGTGTGTCATTTTTTAAAAACAACGAGCAGTAACGTAGAAATTAGTAGTGGCAGGTAGTAATAATTGGTAGTGAAAAGTTGTAGGTAGTACTACCAATTCTTAAAATTACTTACTAATTCCAGTTTAACGCAACATATATATATATATATATATATATATTATATATATATATATATATATATAATATGCTGAGGGTTATCATAGTGATCACCATAATGCCAAAGGGTGGGAAAAGGAGGAATGAAAGGAAAAGAGAAAAAAATTGTTTATTGATAAAACAAGGGCCCTTTCGTCCGGTGCTTTCAAGTTTTACGCCCGGAATCGATTAAAAGTCAAGTTGTAAATTAATTACGACATGACTGGATATGGAATAAGGACTAAGGAATAAGGAATAGGTTTGACAAGAGGGGGGGGGCGAAAACAAAACTAAGAAAACCCCCATCAAGTCGCACCAGACCCAAGCCGCTCACCTAATAAAACAAGTGAGTGTTTAGGTCTAATTTGTCTGCACAAGGTAGGATGAGAAAAGAAAATCGAAACAGCTTCGAGGACATTTAAGTGCTGCTTCATTCTAGCCTTATGCAGAATGGAAAAATGAAGATCACGATAGTTGGATCGGGAAGAATTTATATTAAGTAAGTGTTCGCCGATCGCTATATATATTATATATATATATATATATATTTATATATATATATATATCTAAGAATAACTGCGTGAACGTCACACTTGTAGAATTAGTCGGGAGCTCCATCAGAAACTAGAGCAGAGCCAATAATAAGCGTGTGTGGCAGTGAGGTGCGCTCGTGCACAACAAATACAACAGTGTTGCTAATAGCAGTACGACCATTTTCACAGTGTTTCCATCACCATGGGAATTTTACTTCTAGGTTTGCCTTCGTATATATATATATATATATATATATATATATATATGTGTGTGTGTGTGTGTGTGTGTGTGTTGTGTGTGTGTGTGGCGCTCCACATTAGATGCTTAAATAATCTCCTTGGTCTAGCGTTATTGAAAAGGGGATAGACTTCCTCGCTGTCTGGCTGATACTGACATTAGGTCGACTCGACGAATTTACTTATATACATAATATATATATATATATATATATATGTGTGTGTGTGGTGTGTGTGTGTGTGTGTGTGTGTGAGTGTGTGTGTGTGTGTGTGTGTGTGTATGTTTATGGAGTCCAAGTATACTCCTTTGTGTTAATAAAAAAGAGCCATCACTAGACCCTAAGACAAGATCACAGAAATGTAAAAGGACAGTAAGTCTAAAAATAAACCTTTGAGAAAGACGTAGGTACCTCAAAATATTAGAAAATAGACAAGATTAAGAACACAATATCCTTCATTTTGGTTCTGATCTTTGCTTTTTTCCATGCCCCTAAGACATTCAACGGACAGTTCTTGTCTGACGAGTTTTATTTTTTAACCCTTTCTAATTGTCTGGTCATCTTTTTAATTTCAGGGTGGAAAACTGGGGTTTTTATTTTAAGATGGGGATTTATATTTGAGGGACTTGTATCTGCATACAAAATATGCTGATTAGTAAAATGAAGTAAAGAAGAAATCCTTTTTTTTTCTCTTTGATTCCATTTCAAGATAATACTTGAAAATTTGTTGCTGCAATAAGAGAACTGGTGCGGACAAATATTAGACAGAGCGTTCATTCACGACCGCCATTCTCACAGATTTACAACATGATAAAAGATAATAAAAAAAAGAAAAACATAAATAATCGGGAAGTAAAGGAGAAACCGAATTAAGATATTAGAAGAAGAAGTCCGTGAATGTAATGAGACGTGTAAAGAGAGTGATAGGAGGAGGAGTGTGAGGAAGAGACACGAAGGGAGGGAAAAGAAATGAAGGATTCTGATTGGTTGAGAGTAGACGGACGAGAGATGCATCTTGAGGGATAGGGAGAGGAGAACAAAAGAAGTGTGGAAGAGAATTAAGTGAGAATGAGTGAGTGACAAGGAGAAGAGTGAGAGGATATAGAA
>CM042163.1:44803878-44809083 GCA_023376005.1 Doryteuthis pealeii
TCAACTCAGTACCACCTCATGGCTGGAAGAAACATCTTGAGGGTCAACTGAAAACCTGGCCCAAGACAGTCAAGCAGGTAGCCGAGCTGATCCTGGGTCCAGGCCTGAAGGAAGTTCGTCGGTGGAACCGCGAATGATTGGTACTACAAACCAATCTTGGAAGAAGGTTTGTAAGATTATATATATATATATATATATATATATATATATATATATATACTATTACTAATACTATTACTATTACTATATGGTTTGAACAATCGAATCGGCCATGACAATTAACATGGCAGTCAGTAAATAAAATTAGCGGTTAAAAAAGCATCTCTAATCAAAACTAAAACCTGCCAGCCAAGAACATATATTCCTGAAGTGGAAAGAACCCTTCAAAAATATGCTTGAAAACTCTACTAAAATCACAGATAATAACACTCAAAAATTAGTTATAACCAACAAGACATCAAGTTTGGACACTTATGGAGTAAACAATCACATATAGAATAAAAAGGGTTCGGAATTTGCCACAAGAACAGTCTGAAGAATACAGTCAGCAGAATCATATCGATGCTTGACATGAACAGCTAATCTTACTGTCTGTCTATCCCAAATGAGAGCCAAAGTGCAGGACATGTAGCCACTTCAGCAACTGAGTCACAGACTGCTCTGCTACCAGGATCCTGTCCTCAGTAAAGTTGTTGAGAAGAGTTGTTAAGATAGAGGTTAAAGAAAGATGACTGCAATATTAGCTAATTTGAATGTAATCACTATTAAAACTAGTGTAATCAGGAGCCAGTCCTTATCTTAACAGGGACAATAGCTTGTATGATGCCATTCTTTCTTGAATGTGTTGGGTCTGTATATTTCAATCAAAGTAAATTGAAAGTGGTGAATCAGTAGCCAGTCCTTATATTACCATGGACATTATTCCCCCTGAACTATCTTCCTGTGACGGTATACACCGCATCCAGAATGAAGACAGTCCATTCGCGTCAATCCAACGCAACTGAGTTACCAAGCGCCGTTGGTTGTATGTCTACGATATCCTCTAACTTATCCTCTTTATTAACAAATATAGTAAATACATAGCAAACTGTTGTAGCGTAATGGTTAACAAGTTAGTCTCACAGATCTTTGCTGGACGTCCGCACTTGCGATCTTGCATCACATCCTACCCGTATCAAACAGGTTGGGTAAATCATGTCTACTCATATCTATCTATCTCATGTTGGTTGGTTGATTGGTTGGATTTTACAGCACGTCAACACTTGTTGGGTTATTTTATGACGAAGACATTTTGTTAGATTTATTCTTGATTGGTATAAAAACTTTTTTCTAAACTCAATATATATATATTGTGTATGTGTGTGTGTGTTTGAAAATGGAAAAATATCACAGGCGAAAGAAATGTTTATAAATGTACACTTAATAGATGCATGAAGACATTGTCTTCTTGTACAGAAACTATTTCGACGATTTTTATAAGTAATGTAATAGATTTGCTCTTCCATGGTAATATATCTGAAAGAATTAACACTTATTTATATGCTTACTGTTTTATTGCAGTATGCAAATGTATGTAGATTGGGAAACTGAAAACGTTAACGGAAATTGTGGAATATTTACCAAATCATGTTTTCATTTTTTGCGTATCTATTTGTTATGAGACCGTGTAGTATTACCATATAACATATTATTGCAACAGAAAACATTTAGTGCATTCTTATTGTATAAACGGTCTAACTACTGAGAACATATCCATAGTGTAACTGTACAATTGACTGGTATCAAGTCTATTATGACAAACTCATTTTTCAAACTCATTTTTACACTCATTTTTTTCTGTTGAACCCATTTATTGGACCCTAACATGTACTACCGCACTGGATAAGAATGGACCTGGGTATTAATGGTGATGAAGGGGTACTCAACACTCCCTAGACCTTCCCAATTGGAACTTCACCACTAAATACAGTTTAACGTAATACCAAGGACACTAAGACCCCCAACACCGTTTCTAGCCCATATATAATAAAAAGGTTGGGGTTTGCCATATAGGCAATAGCGTTTGAACATTATATAGGTGATATGACGTGATCAGGTGATTGATCAGAGGGGGGCTTCTCCGACTGACCGTCTAAGTAAGGACCAAGAGTGATGCATGACATGGGCTGCTCAGTCTTTTTTTCTTTTATTTAGTTTTGATTTTATCCTTCTTTTATTTATTTATTTATTTGCACATGACAAAGAAGAGCGTAAACAGGTAACATAGCACAAAGATTTGAAAGAAAAGGAATCGAGAACCCCTTGCCTTTACTGAATACAAGAGAAATATGTTAAAAGGTACGCGACTCTCACGTCAGTTCATACAGGTAACACACTGAATTTCGTTAAAGTGACGTAATCAAGATTATAATTTCTCTCTTTCTCTGTCTCTCTTTGCCCCGTCTCTGTCTATCTATATATCTATCTATCTATCTATCTCTTTCGCACAAACATTCTCTCTCTTTTCGTCATACATTATCTCTCTTTTCTCATATATTCCCACTCACATTCTCTCTCTAATTATCCTCTCTGTCTGTCTGTCTGTCTGTCTCTCTCTACCCCTTCTCTCTCTCTCTCTCTCTCTCTCTCTATATATATATATATATATATATATATATATATATATATTTATCTATCTATCTATCTATCTCTTTCGCACACACATTCCTCTCTTTTCTTCATATATTTTCTTTCTTTTCTCTCATATATTCTCACTCACATTCTCTCTCTCCTCTCTCTCTCTCTCTCTCTCTCTCTCCTCTTCTTTTCCCCTCTTAATTTTATCTTTCTCTGTCTCTTTCTATGTCTCTCACATTCTATCTATTCCGTACCACGGTGCCCACTTAGGGGGATTGTACCTCTCTACAGAGGTGTAGTCGGCGTATTTTACTGCCCTACCACAGGGCGGACCTATCTTAGTCTAGTCATATCTATCTTTACGTTTATCAATGTTTCTTTGAGTTGTTTTATGAATATTGCATAATGGTATTCGCAAGTGTTTAACTCTTTTTATGAAACACTTTTCGCAATTTTATTTATATTTTTTCTTTTATCAAAAATTCAGATTTATTCAAACGTTCGTGAAGAAAAACATTCTTGGCAACCCCCAGTATTTGAACAAATCATTCGCTCTTATTTTTGGAAGAAGATGAAATAAAATATTGCCATCCAAGTTAAATGCTATGCATCATAAATACTTACAAGAAAGTTTCATATATAGTATATATTATATATATATAATATATATATATTATAATATATATATATATGCATGTGAATTAAACAAAAGGCACATATCCTGTTTAACAATTTTATTGTGATTTTTTCAAGTTTTCTGGCCAACTTTTTAATATTTGGGTGGAATTGTGGATTAGTCCACCAAACTTCATGTCCCGATATATATATATATATATATATATATATATATATATATATATATAAACATATTTACACAGACACACACACACACACACACCACACACACACATATATTATATATATATATAATATATATATATAATATATCTTCAGTGCTTATCCACACGCCTGTGAGTAGGAACCTGACTTTTGTACATACATATTAAGTTAGGATATAAGCATTTACTGCGCATAGCTTTGTTTAAGAAAGGATCAGACTCACAATCAATAATCTTTAGGATTAACTGGGTATCGCTCCACAAGAGGGCGTTCTACACACACACACACACACACACACACACACACACACATATATATATATATATATACAAATACACATACACGCACAAACACATTCATATATGAGAGTAAGATGAGGAAATTAATCCGACAGAATGTGGAGAAAATATTGAACCAATATGGATGTTACAATGGATGGAAATATATTAGTCGATGTTCGAACATTTCGGTTTATAGATAATATCATTGTCCGAAGGAAGGTTTCCTTTATAAACATCGACTAATAAATTTCCATCCATTGTAACGTAACATTTCATGTTTGTTCTAAATTTTCTCCACATTCATATAAATAGAAAATAGAAAAACACAAGGTATTCTATAGAGAAGAATTTATTCTTGATGGTGAAGTCGACGTTATAACGTTTCGGTTTTTTAGTAAACCATCATCAGGTCTTTAAGATGGAAAGATTGTTGTCTGAAACAGTTCAGACAACAATCTTCCTGTGTTAAAGCAACGCAATCTTTCTAATTCCCTTTCTTTTATTTGGCCTTATGCCAAACTTACTTAATCTCAATAAATATACACACATTCTTTTTTTTCCTTATATGGACCAGTGCCATAATATGCAAAGATTTGTAAACATCTTCATAACCATAAATCAAAATCACTTATAAATTAACATGTACGGTTATGTACTCTATGAATCGTTATTTATACATGTAAATCCCTGAGTATATGATAAGAATATATATATATATATATAAATATATATATATTATATATATAATATATATATTAAATATATATATATATATTATATATATATATATATATATATGGGAGTATGATATAGAAATGATTTCAACAATATGAAGAAATTTGAAAAACGTTCCAAAATAAAATGAATTTATTTATGCAAATAAGTCGACGCTTAAACGTTTCGGTTTATTTTAAGCCTTCCTCAGGACTGATTATGGGATGAAGAAAATTAATGGATGTTTTATAAATGACAGGAGTTAGAACAATATTTATTAAAAGTTTGTATCTGTGTTTGTTCAGCGTTATATAAGTCGCGGCTCATCTTTCAAAAAATATAACGCTGAACAAATACAGTTACAAACACAGAATAGGTTACAAGGTAGGAGTTGGATGGCTTTAGTTGTTTTCTCAGATTATGAATAAAAACCCTATAATTTATTAAGAAATTTTTGTTGGGACCCATAACATTTTCCTCATTCAAAGCCAATATGTGCGTCCCAGGACACACTAAAATAAAAAGCTATCAGCATCACTATATATATATATATATGTATAGACTATAGTGTGGGATGGTCACTGTTTCAGCTTTTGCTGGAATGGCGACCAAAGGCAGTATTATTGTAGAGTGCTCAATATAAAATAGAGCTGTTATATAATATAATAAATAGATATATATAATGGTTTTACATATCTATTATTTGTGACAAAGGAACTTCATGACCATATTGGTTGTCAATGCAAGGCAATCT
>CM042163.1:44809183-44824183 GCA_023376005.1 Doryteuthis pealeii
CAATCCCAAAGTTGTTTCCGATCTATCTATCTATCTATCCATCAATCAAAGTTGTTCATATCTATCTTATTTCAATCGATTTATTATCCTATCAATTCATCTCTCAGCGTAGGGGCTAAGGTGCTCGACTGCAACATCATAGTAAGCAGTTTCGAACCCCAGTAGCGCTAATATGTTCACTTTCGGACGAATACCATAGGTAAAATTATGAACCCCATTATGCAAATTTAAAGAAATACATTGTAAACCTTAGCAGATTTGAGAGTAAGAGATATACGTCTGTAGTTCGAGTGATTTCGAGGTCTCTTTTTTTTAATGGAATTGTATTTTATTTATACACTGCTTTGCATAAACGAAGGAGTACGTCGTCAAATTTCCTTGATTTCTTTGTGTGGGATTGTGGTCCACAACAGATAAGACTGCATACAAACATGCGTATCTACAAAGCTCTTCGCACCATCCTCCTGTACGGCTGCAAACTTGGGCGATGTCTTTTGTTTGACAATTATTGCCTTCGCCGCCTCCTCTTGTTATATATTGTACAAACGGAAATATGAATTTCCGGTTTTATTAAACAAAGAAATATAACAAATGCCCATTATCAGATCAAGAGATAAAAATGCGTAGGAGTACCTATCAATATAAAAGGGCTGGTCTCGAGCCGACAGGTCAGTTCGTCAGTCAGCACAGTCGGCAGTCAGCCGGAGAGTAGAGTGAGGTGATGGGGTCAGTTAATCGGTGGAGTCTAGGCGAGTTAGTTGACCGAGCGGGATCGTGCAGTTGGTGTTGGAAAAGCTAGCCTTAATATTTACCAACTAAAAAAGCTTGTCACCCAGAAATTTAATCGAAGGACCGAAAGTCTAAAGACTGAATATATTAATAAGGCTGACCCTCTCTCTCGAAGTTGAGAAGCTTGAATTTATTCCAATAAACTTCTGGAAGATAAATTTGGTGTTATTGTCATCGCTTACAACGAAGATAATACTATTGGCAGTATCATGAGAAGACGACGGCCACACAACATATACGATAATAGTGCCGTGCATTTTGAGGCACTGTGAAACGACGCCATAACGTAACACTCTGTGTTCAATGGCGGCAATTCATCTCTAACACCATTGTGCGGGCAAGGTGCTAATTCTCCTCCGCCCAGCGGGCTCTTCTCGCGAAACGTCTTCGCTGTCTTTGACAACCCGATGGCATAATCTGTGAATCCATCAACTCAGTACCACCTCATGGCTGGAAGAAACATCTTGAGGGTCAACTGAAAACCTCGCTCAAGACAGTCAAGCAGGTAGCCGAGCTGATCCTGGGTCCAGGCCTTAAGGAAGTTCGTCGGTGGAACCGTGAATGACTGGCACTCATATCCTCAGTTGCGTTGGATTGACGCGAATGGACTGTCGTCTTTCTGGATGCGGTGTATACCGTCAACAGGAAGATAGTTCAGGGGGAATAATGTCCATGGTAATATAAGGACTGGCTTCTGATCCACCACTTTCAATTTACTTTGATTAAAATATACAGACCCAACACATTCAAGAAAGAATGGCATCATACAGGCTATTGTCCATGGTAAGATAAGGATTGGCTCCTGATTCCACTAGTTTTAATAGGGATTACATTCAAACTAGCTAATATTGCAGTAATCTTTCTTTAACCTCTATCTTAACTCTTCTCAACAACTTTACTGAGGACAGGATCCTGGTAGAAGAGCAGTCTGTGACTCAGTTGCTGAAGTGGTCACGTCCTGCACTTTGGCTCTCATTTGGGATAGACAAACAGTAAGATTAGCTGTTCATGTCAAGCACCGATATGATTCTGCTGACTGTATTCTTCAGACTGTTCTTGTGGCAAACTCCGAATCCTTTTTATTCTATATGTGATTGTTTTTCACACTCCATAAGTGTCTAAACTTGATGTCTTGTTGGTTATGACTAATTTTTGAGTGTTATTATCTGTGATTTTAATAGAGTTTTCAAGCATATTTTTGAAGCGTTCTTTCCACTTGAGGAGCATATGTTCTTGGCTGGCAGATTTTAGTTTTGATTAGAGATGCTTCTTCAACCGCTAATTTCATTTACTGACTGCCATGTTAATTGTCATGGCCTATGCGATTGTTCAAACCATATAGTAATAGTAATAGTAATAGTAATAGTATATATATTATAATATATATATATATATATATATATATATATATATATTAATATTACAAACCTTCTTCCAAGATTAAACCACCGGTTAGCCGCAGGACACAAACCAGTGCGTTCACTTAGTGCGAATATTGCATAGGCGAGAAACTGCCACTTACCAAGCGCCGTTGGTTGTATGTCTACGATATCCTAACTTAGTGAGCACTCTTTATTAACAAATATAGTAAATACATAGCAAACTATTGTAGCGTAATGGTTAACAAGTTAGTCTCACAGATCTTCGCTGGATGTCTGCTCATAACTATCTATCTCTGGTTGGTTGATTGGTGGGATTTTACAGCACGTCAACACTTGTTGAGTTATTTTATGCCGAAGACATTTTGTTAGATTTATTCTTGATAGGTATTAAAAATTTTTTCTAAACTCAATTTTCAAACTCATTTTTACACTCTTTTTTTTCCTGTTTAACCCATTTATTGGACCCTAACAGGTACTACCACACCGGATAAGAATGGACCTGGGTATTAATGGTGATGAAGGGGTACTCAACACTCCCTAGACCTTCCCAATTGGAACTTCACCACTAAATTCAGTTTAACGTAATACCAAGGACACTAAGACCCCCAACACCGTTTCTAGCCCATATATAATAAAAAGGGTTGGGGTTTGCCATAAGGGCAATAGCGTTTGAACAATTATATAGGTGATATGACGTGATCAGGTGATTGATCAGAGGGGGGGGCTTCTCCGACTGACCGTTTAAGTAAGGACCAAAGAGTGTTGCATGACATGGGCTGCTCAGTCTTTTTTTCTTTTTTTTTAGTTTTGATTTTATCCTTCTTTTATTTATTTATTTATTTATTTATTTGCACATGACAAAGAAGAGCGTAAACAGGTAACATAGCACAAAGATTTGAAAGAAGAGGAATCGAGAACCCCTTGCCTTTACTGAATACAAGAGAAATAGGTTAAAAGGTACGCGACTCTCACGTCAGTTCATACAGGTAACACACTGAATTTCGTTAAAGTGACGTAATCAAGATTATAATTTTTCTCTTTCTCTCTCCCTCTTTGCCCCGTCTCTGTCTATCTAACTATCTATCTATCTATCTATCTCTTTTCCTCATACATTATCTCTCTTTTTCTCATATATTCCCACTTACATTCTCTCTCTATTTCTCTCTCTCTCTCTGTCTCTCTCTCTCTCTCTACCCCTTCTCTCTCTCTCTATATATATATATATTTATCTATCTATCTATCTCTTTCGCACACACATTCTCTCTCTTTTCTTCATATATTATCTTTCTTTTTCTCATATATTCTCACTCACATTCTCTCCCTATTTCTCTCTCTCTCTCTCTCTCTTCCTTTTCCCCTCTCTTTTTCTCTTTCTCTGTCTCTTTCTATGTCTCTCACATTCTATCTATTCCGTACCACGTGTGGCCCAATTAGGGGGATTGTACCTCTCTACAGAGGTGTAGTCGGCGTATTTTACTGCCCTAGCCAACAGGGCGGACCTATCTTAGTCTAGTCATATCTATCTTTACGTTTATCAATGTTTCTTTGAGTTGTTTTATGAATATTGCATAATAGTATTCGCAAGTGTTTAACTCTTTTTATGAAACACTTTTCGCAATTTTATTTATATTTTTCTTTTATCAAAAATTCAGATTTATTCAAACGTTCGTGAAAGAAAACAGTTCTTGGCAACCCCTCAGTATTTGAACAAATTCATTCGCTCTTATTTTTGGAAGAAGATGAAATAAAATATTGCCATCCAAGTTAAATGCTATGCATCATAAATACTTACAAGAAAGTTTTTAATGTAATTTCCTATATATATATATATATATATATATATATATATATATATATATATATGCAATGTTGAATTAAACAAAGGCACATATCCTGTTTAACAATTTTATTTGTGATTTTTTCAAGTTTTCTGGCCAACTTTTTAATATTTGGGTGGAATTCGTGGATTAGTCCACCCAAGTTCATGTCCCGATATATATATATATATAATATATATATATATATAAACATATTACACCACACACACACACACACACACACACACCACATATATATATATATATATTATATTATATATATAATATATATATTCTGTGCTTATCCACGCCTGTGAGTAGGAATCCTGACTTTTGTACATACATATTAAGTTTGGATATAAGCATTTACTGCGCATAGCTTAGTTTAAGGAAGGATGAGACTCAATCAATAATCTTTAGGATTAACTGGTCATCGCTCCACAAGAGGGGCGTTCTACACACACACACACACACCACACACACACACACACATATATTATATATATACAAATACACATACACGCACAAACACATTCATATATGAGAGTAAGATGAGGAAATTAATCCGACAGAATGTGGAGAAAATATTGAACCAATATGGATGTTACAATGGATGGAAATATATTAGTCGATGTTCGAACATTTCGGTTTATAGATAATATCATTGTCCGAAGGAAGGTTTCCTTTATAAACATCGACTAATAAATTTCCATCCATTGTAACGTAACATTTCATGTTTGTTCTAAATTTTCTCCACATTCATATAAATAGAAAATAGAAAAACACAAGGTATTCTATAGAGAAGAATTTATTCTTGATGGTGAAGTCGACGTTATAACGTTTCGGTTTTTTAGTAAACCATCATCAGGTCTTTAAGATGGAAAGATTGTTGTCTGAAACAGTTCAGACAACAATCTTCCTGTGTTAAAGCAACGCAATCTTTCTAATTCCCTTTCTTTTATTTGGCCTTATGCCAAACTTACTTAATCTCAACAAAAATATACACACATTTTTTTTTCCTTATATGGACCAGTGCCATAATATGCAAAGATTTGTAAACATCTTCATAACCATAAATCAAAATCACTTATAAATTAAATGTACGGTTATGCTACTCTATGAATCGTTATTTGTACATGTAATCCCTAAGTATATGGTAATAATATATATATATATATATATATATATATATATATAAATATATATATATTATATATATATATATATATATATATATGGGAGTATGATATATAAATGATTTCAACAATATGAAGAAATTTGAAAAACGAAGTGTTCCAAAATAAAATGAATTTATTTATGCAAATAAGTCGACACTTAAACGTTTCGGGTTTTTTTAAGCCTTCCTCAGGACTGATTATGGGACGAAGAAAATTAATGGATGTTTTATAAATGACAGGAGTTAGAAAAATATTTATAAAAAGTTTGTAACTGGATTTGTTCAGCGTTATATAAGTCGCGGCTCATCTTTCAAAAAATATAACGCTGAACAAATACAGTTACAAACACAGAATAGGTTACAAGGTAGGAGTTGGATGGCTTTAGTTGTTTCCTCAGATTATGAATAAAAACCCTTTAATTTATTAAGAAATTTTAGTTGGGACCCATAAAATTTTCCTCATTCAAAGCCAATATGTGCGTCCCAGGACACACTAAAATAAAAAGCTATCAGCATCACTGTTATATATATATATATATATATATATATATATATATATATATATATATATATATAGTGTGGGATGGTCACTGTTTCAGCTTTTGCTGGAATAGTGTACCAAAGGCTGTATTATTGGTAGAGTGCTCAATATAAAATAAGAGCTGTTATATAATTATAATAAATAAATATATAAAGGTTTTTACATATCTATTTTATTAGGTGACAAGGAAATTCATTCAATTTGGGAGCATATAAATAAAGTAATCCACAGACACGTGTTTCGAGGTATCACCTATATATATATATATATATATATATATATATATATATATATATATAATATATATAACAATTTATTGTTATGTCTTTTTTGCAAGGATTTATTTTATTTTTATTTTGGTTGTTGTTTAGGTTTTTTGCGGTTGTTTATTGCTAAGTGGATTTGAAATCAGTTTAAGTGATGGATAAAGTTCAAGTTGATTAAAAGCGATAGTTTGGTCGAAATCTTTTTTTAAACAATTTTTTATAAACAATTTTTTCGATTTAACCTATAGATGGGACCCAACAGGTACTACCACTTCGGGTCAGAGTGAATCTGGAAGTAATGGTGATGAAGGGGAGCTCTACATTGAATATATATATATATATATATATATATATATATATATATATATATATACATATATATATATATATATATATATATATATATATATATATATAATAGTATTTGATAATTTGCTTGAAGCATTGTTAAGCATCTTATTATTTATTTATGATAGGAAAGCAATTACAATGCGTATGAAAAAAATGATGTTTCAGTCTTATCGATTTCAAAGTAACTTTATATATATATATATATATATATATATATATATAAGGTATCCAAATGACTGGTAGTAAGGGATGATTCTATTTGGGATCTTCAAAATTTCACTGTATAACTATATTGCATGCTTTTGTAGGTGCAAACATATATTCATACAAGGATTTTTATGAATCCCTAAAGAGAGCTCAATGTATAATAATCAATAAATTAGATTAAATACAGAGCAATATTTAATTTTCAAAGAAAGAAAAAACTTACCAAACCGTCATTCCGTTTAACAAACTATCATTCTGTTTTTATATATATATATATATATATATATATATATATATATAATATAATATAATATATATAATATAATAAGATAAATATATAAAGGTTTTACATATCTATTTATTAGGTGACAAAGGAACATTCACAACCATATTGGTTTCATGCGATGCAATCATCAGGTGAAGATGTTTCAAATGTAAGGAAAATCGAAAAAATTACAAAAAATTTCAAAAAATTCAATAGACACGGGATGCGTATGATTGGAAAAAATGATGTGCGTATGCATGTGAAGGTGAATTGAATGTGTGAGAGAGCACTCTACCAATAATACTGCCTTTGGTACACCATTCCAGCAAAAGCTGAAATAGTGACCATCTCACACTATATATATATATAATATATATATAATATATATATATATATATATATATATATACCTTTCAAAGAAAGAAAAAAACTTACCAAACCGTCATTCCGCAATAAATTTATTTCGACCAGAAACTCAAAATGCTTTTAAAATTTTATAAAGAAATTTCTTAAGGAGTTTTGGAAAATTCTTTAAAAAATTTAAAAGCATTTTGAGTTTCTGGTCGAAATAAATTTATTACGGAATGACGGTTTGTTAAGTTTTTTCTTTCTTTGAAAGTTATATATATATATATATTAGTACCTGTGTATATATATATGCCTGCACAGATATATGAAGGACTGTGTATACCGGAATATTTAGCACCTCAATACAAATCTCGTTGTCTGCCAATTCAGTTTATTCCCGGTTCAAATTCCATTCGTCTTTTCCGAGACATTACAGTTTAGAGGTGGAGAGTGAGTGGGCAGAAACTATATTTAGCGACTCATCATTATATATAAAAATTACTAATCAATAAGTTCTTGAATTCTTTCCTCTCCGATCATAAAAGCAGAGAGATCCACAGACTCGTGCAATTATACATCTTTATTTACACACACACACACGCACGCGCCTCCACACACACACTCACGCAAAACACAGAGAGAGAGAGAGAGAGAGAGAGAGAGAGAGAGAGAAGAGAGGAGAGAGAGAGAGAAGGTGATATACTAAAAGGGAACCAGTAGAACTAAAGTTAATGATAGGGACAAAGATATATATAGATAGATAAATAGATAGATAGATACAAAAGAGAGAGAGAAGAGAGAGAGAGAGAGAGAGAGAGAGAGAGAGAGAGAGAGAGAGAGAGAGTCTCACAACACACACCCTCGTGAACACAATTATACAGTTCCGAAGACTCATGCAACCATATGTCTTTATTCACACACCACACACACACACACACACACACACACACACAGAGTCTCACAACACACATCCGCATTAACGCACCCATACAATCGGGTATACAATTCCGCTATTTAATGCAATCATACATCTTTATTGACGCACACAAACACACGTATACACATACACACATATACAAACACACACACACACACACACACACACACACACACACATCATACATACAGTGTCAAAACGTACTCACCCTCACAACACTCTCTTATAGACGATTCAACAGAATCATGCAATTATACATTTTACTTACACACACACATACACACTTACACACACACACACAGAGAGAGAGAGAGAGAGAGAGAGAGAGAGAGAGAGAGAGAGAGAGAAACGATGGAGAAAGGGAGAGTAAGGTTTTCCTTACTTTTAATTATTATATAATTCTGAGCTAAAAGCTGGAGAGAGAAAAAAAGAGGAGAGAAAGTAAGAGACGTAGAAGGAGTTGGAGAAAAGAGAGGGGTAAGGTGTTTCCTTAGTTGTAATTATTAGATAATTTTAAGAGAGAGAGAGAGAGAGAAGAGAAGAGAGAGAGAGAGAGAGAGGGTGGGAAGGGAAAGAAATAGAGAGAGAGGGAGAGAAAGAAATAGAGAGAGGGAGAGAAGGACAGAGAGAAAAGAGTGTAATGTGTTTCTTCAATTTGTAATTATTATATAATTTGAGAGAAACGCAGAGCGTGTGTGTGGTGTGTGTGTGTGTGTGTGTGTGTGTGTGAGAGAGAGAGAGAGAGAGAGAGAGAGAGAGAGAGAGAGAGAGAGAGAGAGAGAGAGAGAGAGAGAGAGAGTCTCACAACGCACATCCCTTAATCAACCCACTCATACAGGCCGGATGCACAGATCAGCAGAATAAAAAAAAAATACAGGCGATCGGAGAGGCTCCCTCTGATTAATTGACTGTTACATCAAGCCCTAGCATCTATATGATTGTCCCAAACTTTATTGCTCTTATGGCAAACCCCAGCTTTTAAAAATATAATATATATGCTAGAAGGTGCTATTCCTCCCAGGTCCACTCCCAGTTACACTTGTTAGGATCCAATGTATAGGTCAAATAAGTAAAACAGTAAAATAGGCGGAGGGAGTCTATCGCCTTTTTGCAAGTGCAAAACCACGGAGATTGCTTTCACATCTAAGGTGGAAAACCACACCTACCATCAGCTCCCCGCGTTACTGGATAGACCCTAGTTGTGCTAGTCATACGCTGAATTGGTGAGGTCTGGTATCGATTCCGGAACCTTTACCGCACAGATCTAAGCTGTGCAACCCATTCAGCTGAGTTTGTGAGGGCCGGTATCGAATCCGGAATCTGGTGGTTCTGCCGAGTGAACTAAACCAGTCCCTTAGATCTGTTTAAAAATTTAACGTAATTTATAGGAATACTTGATGCCATATGAGAATAAATTAGTTGTATTAAGAATAGTTACTCGAATCTATGAAATTACTTGAAACCTAGAACAATGAAAATGAATTACTATTATTAGATACAATTGTTATGATTGGATAGCCATTATTCCAAGGTCCACTCTGATCTATTTATGGATAAAAGAGATCTGTTTTTAAATAATCTGTATATAATAGTGCCTCTTCTGTTTAAAAAAATATAGCTTTGGCATTAAATAACCCACGAAGGTTGATATGACATTAAACCAAGAAACCAAAATCTATCTATCTATCTAACTAGCTATCTCGCTAGCTAGTTAGTTAGCTAGCTAGCTATTTATCTATCACACTTTGTTGATTTTGTATTGTGACATATCGCTGGTACATCAACCAGTATACATATGTTAGAATTATAAGAAAACTTTATTTGAAAGAAAGAAATAAAAAGAAAAGAAAACACAAAGATGTGTAGGCGAGCAAAGGAAGTAAGATTCAACCGGTTTTGTATTTTTTCGAAGGAATGTTAACATTCCTACTACTACCTATGTACTTAGAAGACAGTTGTACTCTTCCTACCCCCCACACACCTCAGCTGATGGGGAAAGTATGCATGTGGATTTCAATTGTGACCCCGTAACCCTAAGAGTACACCTTACCCCAGGATTGTTGCTATGACAACGACTGAGACGGCTTTTCGCGCGAAGAAATCGCGCAAGGCAAGACACAGTTGAAAGAATCACCCGACGGTCAGCACCTGAAAACGACTTGCTCTGCAAAAATTCGATATTTGGATCGAAAGACGGAGGACGGAAGAATTAAGACATTTTACTATGAATTAAAGCTAATTCATTTTGGGTGGAAAGACCGAATCACCGTTGATAAAAAAAGAGAACAAAGGAAATGAACAATTTAATAAAAGGACTTTCTTTCGAGTTACAACGTCACAGTCAGTTAACAAAAAAAAAAACAAAAAAAATATCATATTTTGTATTCTGTGAATTCCTATTGTCTGTCATATATTTTATATAATGTTGATATGGTTGATATATATATATATTCAATTGCTCGCCCACTCATTTAACAATACGAATCATATATTCATTTTACTCCCCTGATCCCGTGTAGATTTGTATATATGCATTTACCCCTTTTTTATATAAATAAATTGTATTTAAATGTTAATAAACGTTCGTGTGTTTATCAGAAATCCTGTCGTTATTCGTCATTCAGTGTTGTTGCCATTCATCGGTCCTCTACCTTTCACGGGAGCAAAGAGAAAAGTCTTGAATCCCATCCTTTTTATTTATTTTTACAACTTTTGTTATTTCATGTTGCGGAAGTGCACTGATCGTCCCTAACGAGTGTGCGTGCGTAACAGTATCTATCTATCTATCTATCTGTCTGTCTGTCAGTCTGTCTTTCTGTTTGTCTATACATAAGAAACAGCATAGTCTTATAAACACCATAAGGCCTGTGTGTCAGACTAAGCAAAGCTGAATAAATATCAACATCAACCAACCATGAAATACTAAAATAACACAAATTTTCAGTACTAGATAGGAATACTTTATATCATATAACTGTTTGCAAATTATTTGAATTAGATAGGAATACTTGAAATTATATAACTGTATACAAATTATTAGTATATGATAGGAATACATGAAACCATATAACTGTGCAAATTATTAGTATCAGATAGGAATACTTGAAACCATATAACTGTATGCAAATCATTTGAATTAGATAGGAATACTTGAAACCATATAACTGTATGCATATTATTTGAATTCGATAGGAATACTTGAAACCATATAACTGTATGCATATTATTTGAATTCGATAGGAATACTTGAAATCATATAAGTGTGAAAATTATTTGAATTAGATAGGAATACTTGATATCTCATAATCGAGCTTCACAATCAGATTTAGTTTAGTTTATATTCAGGAAATACCTTTTTGTGGGGTTAAAGGCTCTTACCCTTCTAGAGGGGATACAGCCAGTGTATTTTAAGCTCCCCTTCACTGACAGGGCCGTTAAGTAGTTTTAAGTAAAAATAAAAGTAAAATTGTCGAGTGGCCTATTGTCGGTATCAACCGGACTGCGAGGGAGTCTATCCCCTGTTCGGTAGCGCTAGACCCTGGAGATTGTTTTTTGCAGAGGTGGAGTGCCACACCTACAACCAGCTCCCCACTTTACCATACAGATAAAATAAACTAATATGTGCTACTCGTGCGCAGGGTGGACGGGAACCAGTTTCGAAATCTGGACCTTGTGATTTCAAGGCGGGTGCTCTAACGACTGAGCTGCACCGCCTAGCAGGCAAGTGCAACAGTCGACAATAGCACCACCTGCTGACCCCGGTGACATGCAAATGCGACAGACGTAAATAATAAAAAAAAATCTCTACTACAAAACCTTTTCGCTGCTTCCCCAAACTCCTTTCACGTCCCACTGACTTTGCTGAGTTTTGGGTGTGCAAGCGTCGCCCTGTTACACGGCCTCCATTCAACACTCCGCGCCGAGAGAAGAACATTAATTAAGAATGCAGTTCATCGCTGCTAAGAGGCAAAAACCTTGGATTAATCCGTTTGCAGCTCATAAAATATAAAGCAGAATCAATCTTTGACACCTCGGCGGCGTCCAGCCGGAAACTCTGACCCGAAGAGCTCTTTGATTCATATTTAATACACGCATTGCGCGTGCGCAAACGCAACACGCTCACGACTGCTCCAGTGCGCGCGCACACAAACGCACAGAGAGAGAGAGAGAGAGAAGAGAGAGAAGAGAGAGAGAGAGAGAGAGAGAGAGAGAGAGAGAGAGTGTTTCACAAGGTTCATACCCTCATGAAGCCACTCATACAGGTCGTGTGCACGGATATGCAGAGCCACACAATTATTTACGCGGGTGCGCGCGCACGCACACACACACACACACACACACACACACACAAAGAGTCTCACAATGCCCAACCCCTCATTAATACACTCATACAGGTCGTGTACACAGATCTGAAAAAATCATACATCTTTATTTACGCATACACACACATATGCATACATACACACACACACACATACACATACACTCACACACATACACACACACTCAGTCCCACAACGCTCAATAACATACAGTCGGACGCACAGATCCTCAGAATCATACAATAATGCGTCTTTATTTACACACACGCGCGCGCGCACAAACCTACACACATACACACACACTTACACATACACACACAAAAATGTTTCACAACGCACATACCCTCATCCAAACACTCATACATTCGCCCGCGTGCACCCCCTCCTATACACAAATAGTCTCACAGCGCACACATCATCATCATCAACAGACTCATGCAACCATACATCTTTATTTACACACACATACACATACACTTTGCGTAACGATTGTCGTCTTAAGAAATGAAATCAGTGACCCGAGTTCAAACCTAAGTCGAGGTTATTTGCGTTTCACTTTGAGCTGATACCCTAAGTGAGTAAAGGAGTAAAATCAACAACAGGGCCGATTGTTAGTATCAACCGAGAGAGATTCAATCTCTTTTTCAACCTAGCGTTAGACCAGAGAGATTGTTTTACCGTCTGAGGTGGAGCGTTGTGCTACTCATGCACTCAGCTGGCGAACCTTGCGATTCCTAGAGGGTGTTCAACCGAGTTTAACACAAGAGAGAGAGAGAGAGAGAGAGAGAGAGAGAGAGAGAGAGAGAGAGAGAGAGAGGGGGGGGGCTAGGAATGTAACAGTGACGTGTAAATTAGCACGGAAAAGATTTTAGGGGGAATATAATAATTACGTATAGATTAGAATGGAAAAGTTTTAGGATGAGTCAGCACAGCATCACGTGGTGTTTTTCTATTGGTTGAGACGTGACGCATGGCGAAGTGCGGAAGAGTAGCAGTGTGGTGAGAGTGTGGACTGAGTTTGGAACTATGCGTTGACGGAGTGAAACGTCGCTCTCATTTCGGCAGTTGTGACTTGGAGGGGGGGATAAAAATCTCATGAGAAAAAGAAGTGGCCTTGTGTTATTACTAAAAAACTACAAATGGCGCAAGGAAAGTAGCAGCACAGGTACCAACCACTTGGTTTGGTTTGTTGGATTTTACGGCATGTCAACCCTTGTTGGGTTATTTCATGCCAAAGAGTTAAAAAGAGACATGACAACCCAGAGAAATCATAAGCCACGCGACCCTAAGTTCCTGGCTGAAAAATATCTGAAAAAATAATTTAAAAAAATATTTTACAGGCACTACGACTCCGGTTCAGAGTGGTAATAGCAATGAAGAGATGCTCCATAATCCCCACAGCTCCAGAATGGGAACTTCATCACTAGTGCAGTTTAGCGTCATATCCCGGACAACAAGATCCTCAGACAACGCTTTCAAGCACATATATGATAAAAAGGGTTGGGGTTTGCCATAAGTGCAATATGATTGTAACAATAATATAGGTGGTAGGGTTTGATGTGATGAACGGAAGGGGGTCTCTCTGATCAACCGTCTAGCCCCGTCTAGTCCAAAGTGGAATGCTGCATGCTAGAAACAGCTCAGTCACTAAGATTCTGTCCTTACGCATCACCTCACCATTCACGGCCACCAGATGGCCCCATTGGAGTGGTGTCATACTCATCTGCAGAGGTGCAGTCGGCAAGGGCATTATCGTGAAGTGAAACACAAACAACCTCATCCAGGATTTGAACTCTGTTTGAGGCTTCCATTTCCTACGACGATAACCGTTACGGGAAGCGGATCTCTGCGCCTGCGCGGGATGTAATCGTCAGAGAGCGAGGCTAGCAGACCATTGTTAGTGAGTTCGATTCTCACGTGGTGACCGATACTTTTGTCTTATTGACTTACTTAGTTTGGTTTGTTTTGTTTTACGGCATATCAACCTCAGTGGGTCATTTAATGCCGATAAAGTTTTGAAATAAATCAATTCTTAATGGATAATACAATTTTTTTTATAAATACATTTTTCTATTTAACCCATAGATGGGACCCTAACAGGTACTACCACTCCGGGTCAGAGTGGACCAGGGAGCAATGGTGATGAAGGGGTGGTCCACATTCCCCAAACCTCCAAAACTGGAACCTCACCATCAGATAGAGTTTAACGTCATTCCCAGAACATGTAGACCCGCAGCCACCGCCTTCTAGCACCCATATGATAAAAAGGGGTTGGACTTGCCATAAGGGCAATAGTGTTGGGAAAATCATATAGGCGCTAGGGCTTGACGTGACCAGCCGATTGATCGGAGGGTATTGACTTACTGTCAAGTTACCCTTTAAATACTCGTTTCACTCAGGTCATCAAAGTTAAGTAATGGTAAGCCTGTTCATTAACTAAGTGGGTAACTGCAAGTACTGTAAGCAAATCTGAGGATTGTGCTTGACGAGGATTAATTGACTGATATTTAACGGCATGTCTAGACTATTTTATGCCAACAGGTTAGGGAATCTCGTTCCTTGTACCGCCATATTTAGATTTTTTTGTGTAGCGGTTTC
>CM042163.1:44829183-44849183 GCA_023376005.1 Doryteuthis pealeii
AAGACCCTCAGTCACCGCCTTCTAGCACACATATGATAAAATGGGCTGGGGATTGCCATAAAGGCAATAGGGTTGGAGAAATCATATGGGTGCTAGGGCTTGACGTAACCAGCCGATTGACCGGAGGGGGCCTCTCCGATCGCCTGTCTAGCCTAAGTAAGGACCAAAGTGAAGTGTTGCATGTCATGGACTGCTCAGCGCCTGGGTTCCATCCTTAAGCACCAGCTGACAAGACCGACGATGAGGAGGAAGAATTGACAAACATTCTGAGTGATCACACCTTAAAAAATAAAAATAAAAGTGTATTACTGGACTCTTTTTTTTCGGGTATGCAACCAGAAATAATATCCATGTCTCTCTTCAAAAGCATTATTCATTCTTTTACTACAGTTGTCTACGACATATTTACGTGAACAAGGATTTTCAGTTCTAAAAAAATATCAAAATTTCTTTCTTTTTTGTCTTTCTCATTTCTTTCTTTCTTTCTTTCTTTCTTTCTTTCTGGTGTTTTTCTTTCTTTTTATTGTTTTCTTTCTCTTTACTGCTTTTCCTTCATTCTTTCTTTCTTTCTTTCTTTCTTTCTTTCTTTCTTTCTTTCTACCCCCGTTCTTTCTTTCTTTCTTTCTTTCTTTTTTTCTTTAATTCTATCCTCTTTTTCTTTCTTTCTTTCTTTCTTTCTTTCTTTCTTTCTTTCTTTCTTTCTTTCTTTTATTTCGTTCTTTTTTCATTCTATTCTCTTCTTTCTTTCTTTCTTTCTTTCTTTCTTTAATTTACTCTTTTTCTTTCTTACTTTCTTTCTTTCTTTCTTTCTTCTTTCTTTCTTTAATATCTTTCTTCTTCTTTCTTTTTCTTTCTTTCTTTCCTAGTTTTCTTTTTCTTTCTTTCTTTCTTTCTTTCTTTCTTTCTTTCTTTCTTTTTCTCATTCTTATACTGGTTGCTTATTCACTTCTTCCATTTTATCCATCCTTTCTATTTTCTCCATTTTTTCTATTTTCTCTCTCTCTCTCCTCCTCTCTCCCTCTCTCATATATATAATATATATATATATATATATATATATATATTACATATATATATATATATCTTCGCCTAATCATCGCCTTTTAAGAATATTTTTTATTCATTCAACTCGTTTGATGCTTGACCATATTTATTCCTGCCTTCACCATTTTAGAAATTGATCTTTGAAATATACCCTGCATTTCCCGAAATAACGGCCATCTGCCGCAAAGTTCCAAGAGATTTTACAAATTCCCTCTTTCATGTTATTTTAGTCACCCTCAATCACATTTCGTCTCTTTCTGTTCCGTTCGCCTTTGTGGTTTTAATTCTGACCATTTAGGATTTTAACTGCACAAAGGTTTTTGTCGGCTCTTCTCTTTCTGTGAGGGTCACATCAATTTTACAATATTGTTTCATTCTTTTCTTCATTAATTCGAATATCAGATTTGCTTTAGTATAAATCAAACAGTCGGGCTTGCGTCCAAGTCACGTTGAAAGCGCCGGTTCTTGCTAAATCAACGAAGTTAAGCAGCGATGAACATATTCAATACTTAATTAGGTTGGCTGGTTGGTTTTGATTTTACGGCATGTCAACCCTTGTTGGGTTATTTTATGCCAAATATATATTTACCAACCCCTCCGCCCGAGCATGATGTGACACAAGATCAATTTTTTTAAGCGGGGTTCAACAGGTTTGAATTCAGAGTTTACCTCCTCCTAGACCGGTTGCCTAACCAAGGTTATATAGCCCAGTCTGCCCTACTATTTACCCATAGCTGGAGGGAAGTAGGATTCTAATCATCTAATAAAAATCTAATATCGTAATTCTAAGGATATTTTAGTGACCGGCTTAACCTATGTCTACAATTTAAAATTTATTCAATTCTATTATTCAAAAGATTTTTCTTATCCGGGAATCTAATTACTGTTGGACACTATATATATATATATATATATATATCAAATTTTGGATTTGTTTTTTTAGAAGCATTGTTGCCTTACTATTTATCCATAGCTGGAGGGGGAGTAGGATTCATACCTTTCCCAAGGGTATTAGCGTTAAGTGAAATGCAATTACCAGGATTTGAACTTGGGGCGACGAGTCCATTTCCCATGAATTTAACCATTACACCACGCGCTTCCCTGCGTTTATTCTATAGGTTGCTAGTACATGGCGGCGGCTCAGTTAGGATGTCAACTAACGCACAGGTGATTATTGTCTTATTAATTTCTACCAATTTATCACTAATAAAATACTTTATCAACTCAATAATTTATTTAACAGGCAATTCTCGCCAAATTCTATAATTGCGCTTGAAGATAGGTCACTTTTGTGTAGTCAATTCACTTTCTTGTGCTCTCCTGGAAAAACAAAGGCTGAAGAGTAAGTTAAGGAAGCTGATGGTAAAGGTTGTTGCGCCTTTCACCGCAAGAACGTTCGGAAAACTAATATCTTCCTATGGATCTAACGCGCGTATTGGGATACACAAGAGGGGGTATATGGAGGCCTCTCCTCCTTCGCTGATGGTTAGAGTATTGTTGAGATCTTTTGTCGCTCCGTTCACACTCGACGACGTATTCGGACGGTACTGCGTAATATACATGCTATTTCCGGGTTATTCGTGAAATCGTATAAGCGTGACGTAGTTTCTACTCAGGCATAACATAAATACATTAAAATTTAGATAAATCTGAGTATGCATGTGTGATCATATTATAATACTACGTAAACTATTATAAGAGGTATGTTAGGAGGGGGGATTCTAAGTTGAGGGCTATGAGTTTATTCACACGGAGCATCTTGTCCTTAAAATTAAATTAACAGTCTAATACGCCGTCGTTATCAAACTTGTTTGGGTGCTTACACATAGTAAAGACCGGTATCCAAAACAACGTTGTTCAAAAAATCCGATAGTCACCGTTGATCTATGGGGGGCTTCTTCCCCCCATTAAAGAGACCAAAAACCCAATGAAAAGGCGTAACTAGTTTTACTCAACTACGGTGAATCGTAGTTAAATTACCTCGTAACTTCGTCTGAGCAACAATCGCGACTCGGTGAGTATAACGTGCTTTGTATAACGAAACTAAGATATTGTGGTGACCGAAAGAATTCAGGGGAACTTCGTGGTAGTATATGTAATCGAAACGGAAATGCTAATTTTAAGGTGTTTCGAAGGTTATTCATGACCATACTTAATCAGAGACACGTGAACATAGAAAAGTAATGACTAAAGTTCGCTATCAAACATAATACAAGTTAGAATAGTAACAAAGTATATTATACTTTAGACTCTCAATACATAATTAAATAAATAGAAAATAAAAAGCTATTCTTAATAACACCTCCGAGGTGGATTGTAATTAAATTAATTTTCTCTAAAAAAGATAATATGTTTGTTTTCCTGGAGTGGCGACTGTGTCCAGTTTAATTATAGAATTTTCACTGATTTTTCTTAGACGTTTATTATTCATAATTTAAAAGCAAAATCATTCAAATTTTAATTATAAAGGAGTTAAAATTATATAAAAAATAATAATCTAAGCCAAATTTTGAGAAATGAGAAAATTAAATCTATAGTATCCTGGTAATCAATCCTTTCAAATTAACTATTTAAAATAAAATTGATTGCTAGCATTATTAATAAAATTATTATTAATTAATTATTTTTGTAATTTAATTTTTTTGCACATTAAAGTTTTACACACCAAAAATATTCTGATAGGTTAATTTCCTCTCATTTTTTATAATTAAATTGTTTTTAATTTTAAAATCTCTGTATGCTTCACTTCTACTTCCTGTTATCCACATGTGAACTTAGAGAAAGTTGTAAACTAAAAGCAAGGTATTACATAACGAGCATAAGAGAATTAAAGTATAATAATTTTAATTAACCATATGATTGGTATTACTGGTGTAAAATTTATTTTATTGTGTTGTGCAATGCAATAATTTTATATCCCTCATTACAAAAGTAACTACATAATTTTATACTAATAATTAATATTCAATTAATTCATATAATATTTAAATAATTATATAGTTTATTAAATACAATTGAAGGATTCAAACATTGAATTATAAAAAGATAGTTATATCTATTTTATTAATAATAATTATTCTTTATTCTATGTATTGGCGACCTTTTCCCCTTCAAATGGATCGATTTTCCGTCATCTACGCCCAGTCTTCAACATCGACACTAAGCTTGTTGCTTCTGATAACACCCTTAAAACGTTTCTTAGGTTTAATGTCACGGACGTTTAACACGTTGTTACTCCCCATGAAACAGCTGCTTAAAAACGGGAAACAAGCTAGATCTATTAATAATGGAGATTCTGTTTCAATTTATTTGTTACCGGAAACTACGTCACTGCTTACGTCACAATACCGAAAATCGCCAATAGACAGAATAAAGAACAACCCTGTAATCCGTTTTAAAAATTATTTTTTACTCTCGCTTTGTTTTCAGTAAGAAGAGATTGACTAAAAAGTTTAGAATTAAATAAATGCCTAAAATTTTGTGTAAAATTTATGTGTAAAATATTCAAAATAATCATCTATTAATAATGGAGATTCGCTTCCGGTTTTCGTCTGTAACAAAAACTGCGTCACTGCTTACGTCACATTACCCAACACATAATCCAACGTCATAACATAGAATAAATATACTCAAAATGTGAGCATGCAACGTTAGACAATCTTCATTGTTTTTAATTAAATAGATGCCCGGTGCTATATATATTCTATATTATAGATTGTTTATTTCTAATATAATATTTAAAGTTGTCGGGAACTGTTTCCATTTCAAATTGTCTTTCTTTCTTTATTTTTACTCCTTTAATAAATTTTGACGATTTACATAATTATGGTACACAACTCTATGACACTGATTTTTCAGCTCCCATCCCCTTGGGTAATATCTTTCAAAAAATTATTTTTACATCGCCCGGAGGGTGTCTTTTTATTTTGGTAGTTTAATTAATAATTGGATTAGATGTATGCAAACTTTTATTTGAGGAGAACATAACTAATTTTCCATTTCTAATTGTTTTATTTTTTATTCCTTTAATAAATTTGAATATTTTATTTATGATACAAACCCCCAATATTGAATCTTTAACCACCACCGGGCAATATCTTTCAGAAAATAATATTTACATCACTCGGATGGTGTTTTTTTTTTGCTAGTATTTATCATTATTATTGATTTTAATGGTATTTCAATCCATCTCGGGTTATTTTAGGCTAGCAGTTAAAGAATCGCGTTCATTTTATATCCATATTTACATTTTTGTAGCTCAGTCGCATTAGAGCGTCAGCCTAGACACCACAAGGCTCCTGGTTCGATACCGGCTCTCACCAACTCAATGCACAGTTAAGTTGCACAGGGATCTGGGAAGTAAAGTGAGAAGCTGGTGGTAGGTGTAGCGCTCCACTTCAGACGCAAAACAATCTCGCGCTATTGAAAAGGGGATAGACTCCCATGCTGTCTGGCGGATACTGACATTAGGCCACTCCGACGACCTTACTTACTTTAGTTGTTTCTTAAGATGATTTTTAATACGGTCCTTGTGAATATTAATAATTTTAAAAGATCTATTTTACTCATGGATTGGGATTCCAACAGGTACTACCATTCCTGGTCAGAGTGGACATGGGAGTAATTGGCAATAAATGATGACGCGTCGACAGTACTGACGTGTACACCCGCACCCAACCCATGGTCTATACTGCCACACCACCCCAGATATCCAGCCAACTGGTAACAAAGCCTCACACATCTTATTAGAATTAGATTGTAAAATATCCAAAAGACACACTTTATTTTTGGAGCGGGGGGGAATCTGACAGGGCCTAAAGTCAACAATATCTAATTTAGAATCACATACAGTAGTCAGGACGGCAGAGCATAAGGCATTGACGCAACTGCAAGAGTTCAACGGTCTCCGAATGACCGGTCCTAGCCACTTCCAGTAACCAACGATAGCACAGTTAAGATACCAGAAAATAAAAAGAATAAAAGAACACGCGGTTAGCAGAAGAGGAGAGGAAAGAAATAAAAAGGATTGAATGGAACGCGAGAGAGAGAGAACAACGACAGAGACAGAGACCTGAGTCAGGTGGGAAGACAGACAGACTCACTTGACATACAGAGATCGGGGGGAGAGAGATTATGGGGGTAGCGAGATGAGAGTTGGGAAGGGAAAAAAAAAAAGATTTTGTATGGAAGACAAACGAGAGGACGAGAGAACAGAGAGAGAGACGAGAGAGAGAGGAGAGAAGACGGAGAGAGGAGAGACGAGAGACAGAGGAGACAGGGAGCAGAGGACAGAGTTGAGATACAAGGGAGGAGGGGCCAAAGTGCATTGGGATAGAGCACGAGAGTGCAAAGAAAAAAATTACAACGAAGACTGAAAACCGCGCACTCCGTAAAGTCATACCCCACTCTCCGCCGACACTATGTGATCGCGCCACACGACGGACGAGAGGACGGACCGCGGAATCGGAGAGAGAGAAGATGAGAAAATAAAAAGGTGGGGGGGGAGGAGAAAGAGAGAGAGTAAAAGAATTGAAAAGAGAGGCGAGAGAGATAAAGAGGGAGAGAGTTTTAAAGAAAATGGAAAAAGAAAGAAAGAGAGGAGAGGAGAATCAGAGAAAACTAAATTAAATAAAAGAAAGAGAAGAGAGAGAGGAGGAGAGATTGAGAGAGAAAAGGAGAGAAATAAATACAAGAAACAGATTAAGAAGAAAGAGAGAGAGATAGAGAGAGAGATTAGTACCAGAGAGAGAAGGGAAATTTGATCTTTAGAGACGAGGGAAGAAGATCTCAAATTTATGATGTCGTGCCTCCAAATTCATTGCATCCAATTTGAGCGTAAGAACTTTTTCTCGCATCCCGCCACACAACACCACAACACACACACACACACACTCTCTCTCTCTCTTTTCCCTGTCTCTCATTTCTATTTTTTAATGATTCTCTCTTCCCTCTCTCTCTGTCGCTCTCCTCTCTATCTTTTCCCCCCTCTCTCTCTCTCTCTCTCTCTCCCTGTCTTTTCTCATTCTATTTCTTATCATTCTCCTCTTCTCTCTCTCTCTTCTCTCCCTCTCCCTCTATCTTCCCCCCTCTCTCTCTCTTGACTATTTATTTCACTTCGCATTCCACTCTGGAGTGAGGCTCATCAGTTTCTGTTCAGGATCGAGGCAAAATTAGTTTTTATCATGTCGGACACGTCACTAGAGGTCGCCGCCCATCGTCCCCGACTCCGTCCAAGCCGCCGCCATTTTGAAATGTCTTCCCAGAGGCGGGAAAATGGGCGGGAGAAAAATAGCGACGGTTTTTTGTGCGCCGATCAGAGAAGAAACCATTAAGTTGGATGTGTTGGTGTTGTTTAATTGTTTGTTTGTTTATGATTATCATTTTGCCTCACCCCCCCCCCCCGACCCGCCCACTTCTTTCTATGGCCTGGTCTCATCGTTCCACCTAGCGATATGATTCCGCCGCAGACCTTCTGTCGGCTTGTGTCATCTGGAGGGCAGGGTGGTGAGAGGTGGGAGGAAATCTTGATAACACATATACACACATACGTAACTACACCACACACACACCACACACAGGACTATATATATATATATATATATATATATATATATATATATATCAGAGACACATTTATAACATATATACATACATACATACAAATAATTGTATTATTATATATATATTTGTATTCTTCAAGTGCTGGTCCTGCATTTACACTTGTAGTAGCATTAGTAGTTAATCCCAAAAAAGTGCTCAGCATATTTTTATAAATTAATATATATATATTATATATTATATATTATGTGTTGTGTGTGTGGGGGGGGCTAAGTTAGGTTAGCAAAGACATAAAGTCAAAGGGCAGGGGCGTTTGGTAAATGTCAGTTTCTAGCTTACTCTGATAAACACATATACATACCTACGTACATGCAACACACACACACAACACACACACACACATATATATAAATATATATATATATATTTATATATATATATATTTAAATAAGTGTATTTTGGCAGCATTTTTCTTTTTACACAAGTTTTTTGTGAACTGTACAGACAATTCTTGTCGGACAAGTTTTTCGTTGATCTTTTCTAATTTTCGGGCCATCTTTTTGTTCGAACGACTACTATACCTACAACCTCCCACTACCAATTGTTATTACCTCCTACTTCTAATTCCTTGCTACTACTCGTTCTCCTTAAAAACGAGACACGAAACCATACCATCGTTTCCTACCTGTGATGGGCAAACTGTATTGCCGAAAAGCGCTCGTATCGAAACCTTTAGTGGACTGTTACACCAGTTCCACCCCGACACCAAAAGTTGACCCGAAAATTAGAAAGGATCATCCAAAAACTTGTCCGACAAGAATTGTCTGTTACAGTTCAAACAAACTTGTATATATATATATATATATATATATAATTATATATATATATAATATACGAATTTATAAAATAGACACGTATATACATTATACATAGACACTTGCATATATAATTATATATATTATATATATATATATATTATAATATTTACGAGTTAGGATAGTGAGACTTAAATTCAAAGGTGTTTGGTAACTGTCAGTTTATGGTTTATGTGATTTTACAGACCAAACATGGTTTAAAAATCGCATAGGTGAAGCATATATATCTCAGTTACGATAGCGAATATATAAAGTTAACGGAGCTTGGTCGCAGTCAGTTTCACGCCTATACGACTTTTCTGTATTTCACAGGGTACTAAGAACTTAGAAACGGTATCTATCCAATCCTTCCTCTTTGGGAAAAGAATAGGACAGGCCAGTCTCTTTGACCATTGTATGGCAATCGGTCTGGAAGGAAAATCCTGGATTCAAATCGGTTAAACTCTGCTTAAAAATTAACCTTGAGTTGCATCCTGCTCATAGGGAGAGGGTTGGATAAATATATATGTGATTTTTCTAAACCAAACTTGATTTGAAAGATTGCATAGGCGAAATTAGAGTAGCGAAAACATAAAATGAACGGTGCTTATGCTAATTTTCAAACGAAACTTGGTTGGATTAATCACACGGACAAGAAATATACTTATCTGGATTAAAAGGGGGTGTAAGGTTGGTTTAAAGTTCAACATACTTTGAATACAAATAACTCGACAAAGGTTAATAGACAAACATTTAATAACACAACACGATGGATAACAGTTGGTACAACGTTCATAATAAAGAGTAACAAAAGAGGTACACAATCAAGATAAAGACCCACATTCATGAATGATACAGATATAACATAAAAGGCACAGACATGAGACTAGGAAAATAGCCATGCTGTGAAGACTTACGTAATGTAAGGGGGGACGGAGCCCCACGAGAGGGTTTAGATAGAATCTACCCCATGTGGCTCGTAGTTGCTGAAACTATAAAGAGCGAAAGTGTTTGAAACCGGCGCTTGAATACTGGTGCCCTAGCGGGCATCATCAAACTAAAAGGGGCAGACAACTCCACCAGGCGAATACAAACAAACGCTACAGGGGGATCAAAGTGCTTTAACACCTACCTTCTATACCCGGTCTCGGCTGGGGGTCCAGTGTGCTTCGGCCACTGGATCAGGTTATATATATATACTCAAACTATATATACTCAAACGTACATATAAATATTTGCGTATGCATTTTATAAGTATAAATTTATAAGCATGGGTATTATATATATATATATATATATATATATATATATATATTTACCAACCCCTCTGCACGAGCAGGATGTGGCACAAGGTCAATTTATTAAGCGGAGTTCAACGGGTTTGAATTCAGAGTTTTCCTTCTCCTAGACTTGCCTAAGCAAGGTTAAAGAGCCCAGTCTACCCTACTATTTATCCATAGCTGGAGAGAGAGCATTTATACCTTTCCCAAGGGTATTAGCGCTAAGTGAAATGCATTTACCACGTCCAGGATTTGAACTCGGGGCAACGAGTCCATTTCCCATGACTTTAACCATTATGCCAAGCGTTTCCATAGGTATTATATATAAAGGAATAAATGATTACCCTATTTCAGATATAAATCTAATTCAGTATTTTTGCCAATGTCTTCTTGATTTTTTAATACTTTTGATATTTTATATTCCGTTCTTATGGATATGATTTTGTGCAATATATATATATATATATAATATATATATATATAATATATTATATGCCCTCACTTTTGAACACTTGGGGGAGATTTCGCTGAACGACGCCAACTAAAGGTGTTAAACGCAACGCTCTCCTACATAGGAATGGAAAACACTCTATGGCGGCCTTTACATTACACAGAGATGTGTGTATCAAAACAGTTAAAATCCCCTCCGCATTCTGTACGTGACTATAGCCTAGCAGTTAAAGTGTTTGACTGGCACTTTGAACCGATTCGTATTTCAATCCACAAAAAACGAAGAGAGAGAGGAGAGAGAGAGAGAGAGAGGAGAGAGAGAGAGAGAGACGAGGAGAGAGAGAGAGGGGGGGGGAGTCAGTCAGCAACAGTCAGTCAGTCAATTCACAATTGCCTTGCTTGAAAGAGAACTTCTCTCTCTCTCTCTCTCACACACACTTGAGCGAACAGAGAAAGTAACCCATATAATGTGTACGTATTCTAAATATATTGAGAGGATGGGTGGAAAGAAACAGGTAGGAAGTAAAGAGAGGTGCATTTTTGACTTAATTGCAAATTACTAATTATAACCAAATGAAATGGAATTTTTTTCAAAAAATAATGAGATCTAGGATTAAATTATATTCTGGGATGTGTTTTGTGTCAATAAACTATATAAGAAAAAAGCCTTTAGGTGCCAAATGTTTGATTCCGCTCAGCTTTTAGTAATAAATATATATATATATATATATTTTATATATATATATATATATATATATATATATATATGCTGTTGTTGTTGAAATCAACGTATGTTTTCTTTGTCGATATATCTGATGAGGTCTATTTCATATATATATATATATATATATATATATATATATATATACATAATACCTTCTTAGGATTACGGTCAGTCTAGAACTATTAATAAATATTTAAGGAAAAAAAAAGAAGAATAAATAATAACAGCAAAAGAATGAAAAAAAATAGTTAAATAAAATATATAATTGAAGCAAAACCACTATGCCTTTTATAATTTCAAATATTTTTGATTTTATAATATTTTAATCTATTTGAAATTTAAAAGGAGAATGGTTTGTTTTATTGTTTTGAATTTTGCATCAATCTATATGTAATATTATATGAATATTTTAATATATAATTAATATAATATTTAATCTATTTAAGTTTAAAGAAAAAGAGAAAAAAGTACTCATAAAAGATATTTTCTTAAAATAAAAAAAATAAAAAAGAATTATTTATTTTTTCTATCAATACTTAATACATAATTTAAGATAATCTTTTATTTACTTATTTACTATAAAAAATAATTTAAATTAGAGGAACAAAGGGGGTAAAAAAGAAAAAAAAAGAAAAAGAAGAGAAATAACACAAAAAAAGAAAGAGAGGGAGAAAGAATAAGAAAGGAAGGTGAAAGCGAAACAAAAGCTAAGTATGTAAATTTTTCTATTAACGGTTTTTATTTTATTTTGTTCATTTTGTTTTTAAAATTTGACATGCCCACACGGTCGCAACATATTGCAATATTTTACCGAATATCAGCCTTTGTTCTCAAACAAACTTTAAAAAAAAGAAAAAAAAAAGAGAGAAATAAGAAATTACAGTTATTCGCCCATTTTCATTCATAAAGGAGGAGAAGAAGAAAGAGAGGAAAAAAAGGAGAGGAAAAGGAAATAAGAAGAGAATTATAACCACACAAATAAAAAAAACATAAGCACGTCATTCTGAAAATACACTCTGATGATGAAGCTCTTGCTTTGAAATCGATTAGACATAATAAAACATCGTTTTGTCTTTATTTTTACGCATTGTATTGCCTTCGAATTTTATTATTATATATAATATATATATATATATATATATATTATATATGAGGTGTGTCAAAAAGTAATATTATTTTGTTTGAGCCACTTCTTCACTAAAAATTTCACTTTCTCGTCACTGGAATAATGTTCGCCTCTCAAATCCTCTTTCATGGTTCCGAAGAGATGAGAGTCTGAACGCGCTAAATCTGGTGAGTATGGCGGATGCGGTAAGGTTGTCCACTCGAATGAGGCAAATTTCTTGCTTGCCCTGATGCTTGTGTGTGGTCGAGCATTGTCATGCAGAAGCAGGACATTGTCGATTGGCAAGTTGGGTCTTACTCGTTCGGATTCTTGCTCTGAGCCTCGTTAGGTTCTCAATAAAGGCTTTAGTTTTATGATAAATCTTAACATGTAAATGGCATTACTTTATGACTCAGCCTCGTATATATATATATATATATATATATATATATATATATATATATATATACGATAAAACAACTATCAACTTACGGTAAGAAAAGGAATAAACATGAAATTCAATTCTTAAAATAAGAAATGACGATCTAATCCATAAGAATAATGATCCAATTCACGAAAGAAAAAAAAAGGGATCCAATTCCTAAAAAAATGCCTGTCCAATTACTAAAGGAAAAACGAAGTTGATTCTGTTCCATAAAAAAAAAATGTTGATCCAATTCCACATTAACAATATGGTGGATTTCAATTCCCTAAAGAAAAAAGAATGTTCATAACAAAACATGGTGATTCAGTTTTATGAGGGAAAATTCTTGCTCTAAACCCATAAAGAAAAAAATGTTGATCGAATCCATACAAAAAATGTGTTCATCCAATTCCACCGAGAAAAGAATTAAAGATCCCATTCTGTTACATAATGAATTATGTAAGTAATGTAGCTAGATTTGTATTGAGATTCGGAAGATTCAAAATCGGAGGGGGTGAATAGAAAATTACTGTCGACATTGGCAGATCGTGACCTCTACTTGCCTCACCACCGAAACCCGCCAACAGAGGTTAAGTTAGTTAGCAGTTGCTCGATGATAGTCACGGGAGTGGGCGATGGGTTCTGATGCTCTCAAAGGGGCGACTTCTCACCGCGCGGTTCGAGAAAGAAGACTTGCTTATTTTATTAATCAACAAGAAATGCACAGATTGCCCAGCTCAGAAGGAAGAAATCAGCTCAACAAAGAAAGATGGCCATTGAACAGGTAAGATTGGTTTGGTTTGGTTTGTTTTGTTTTACGGCATATCAACCTCGGTGGGCCATTTAATGCCGAAAAAGTGAAATAAATTCATTCTTAATGCATAATACAATTTTGTTTATAAACCTATGTTTTTTCTATTCAACTCATAGATGGGAACCTAACAGGTACCACTACTTCGGGTCAGAGTGAACCAGGGAGCAATGGTGATGAAGGGGTGCTTCACACTCACAAAAAATTCAAGTCTGGCACCCAAGTCCTTTGGTAGTCGTCTTATCACAACTGCACTATCTACTGGCGCTGTAACATACGCCGACTGCTCCTCTGCACTAAGAGGGTCACATGTTGACCATCGGTGGTGACCTGTGATGTTTAAGAACGGAATCTTGGTAGCTGAGTAGTTTGGCCCTTACTTGCGATAGACAGGTGGTCGGAGAGGTAAACTCTCCCGCAATGGCTGTGAGTAGCGACCCATAATGCCTGGCCGAAGGATTGTGGTTAGTATGTGGTCTGTGGGCCGAGAACTAAGTGGTCTCATGACTTGCACTACTCCACTTCGGGCCTTACTTCCGATCAATCAGCTGGTCACATTGAGCCCTAACACCTCTATGATTGTCCTGACAGTATTGCTATTATAGCAAATTCCCAACCCTTTTTATCATATATATATATATATATATATATATATATATATATATATATATATATACCAACCTCTCCGCACGAGCAGGATGTGACACAAGGTCAATTTCTTAAGCGGAGTTCAACAAGTTTTGAATTCGGAGTTTTCCTTCACCTAGACCGGTTGCCTAACCAAGGTTAAAGAGCCCAGTCCGCCCTACTATTTACCCATAGCTGGAGGGAGAGTAGAATTCATACCTTTCCCAAGGGTATTAGCTCTAAGTGAAATGCAATTACCATGTCCAGGATTTGAACTCGGGGCGACGACTCCATTTCCTATGACTTTAACCATTACACCACGCGCTTCCTACTTGCGCATATAGGGACATTAAAAAAATCGTTCTATAACCAATATCAAACTTGGAACAAAACCTCCCTTATGATGAGTATACGTATTTCTATGTATGCATTTATCCGACCCCTGCACGACGAACGGCCTGCAACACAAAGGAAAGTGTAGTGAGATTATAAGTTTTTAAGTATCTTGGATATACTTATGATACTTACTTGGATATACTTATGATACTTACTTTTTAAGTATCTTGGATATACTTATGATACTTTCTTGGATATACTTATGATACTTACTTTTTAAGTATCTTGGATATACTTATGATACTTACTTGGATATACTTATGATACTTACTTTTAAGTATCTTGGATATACTTATGAATACTTACTTGGATATACTTATGATACTTACTTTTTAAGTATCTTGGATATACTTATGATACTTACTTGGATACTATGATACTTACTGATATATACTTATGATACTTACTTTTTAAGTATCTTGGATATACTTATGATACTTTACTGGATATACTTATGATACTTACTTTTTTTAATTATCTTGGACATACTTATGATACTTACTTGGATATACTTATGATACTTACTCTTTAAGTATCTTGGATATACTTATGATACTTTCAGTGTCCAGATTTGATAATCAGTTATTTAAACACTAAGTCTGCAAGAAAGAAAGAAAGAAAGAAAGAAGTGAAAAAAAAGATTAGTGAACAGATAGATTCAGTGATTGGGGAACAGAGAAATAATTGCATAAGGCTGGTTTAGCTCAATCAGTAGAACACCTGCTTCAGAACCACAAGGTTTTTATTTTATTACCGGCCCTTCCCAACTCCAGGGCTTGAGTAGCATGTCTTGAATATGTGCGGTAAAGTGGGGAGCTGATTTTAGGTGTGGCACTCCACCTCAGAGGTGAAAACAATCTCTTTGGTCTGGCACTAGCAAATAGGGAATAGACTCTTGATTTCTGGCTGATATCGACAGTAAGTCACTCTATCTAGTTTACTTTACTTACACATGTAAGCTTTATATTGAAAAGAACAAATTGCAATAAGGAGATAAATATTATTTAACTCTTAACATCCTATACCACCTCATTCCACCCGGCCATAAATCACATTTCCTAATCTGCCCCAAACGATAGCCTTTGTTTAAATGTAATATTAAACATATTTAAAAGTCTGTATTTTAAGGGAAATAACTGGTAACTTATATTAAGTTTCTGACCGCCATCCTTGGCCAGTTGAAAAGGACTTAAAGTAAGTCCTTTACTATAGAATCCTTTGGTAAGTGAATAAGTCCTAAGTTATGGAATCCTACGTAGTGTCAAAAGTCCAGTGATATAATCCTATGTTTCGTCGTCCACGAAGGTTCAAGTAGTTATGAGTAGGTATGACCAGAACAGCCGGTATAAATAACAATATCAGCAGCAGAGTACTGCTAGTGATTGGCCAAGAATATGGTCACATGATTATCGCCGAGTCTATAAATAAGAGTGGGCATTTAATACACGCCTTATATAAAAAAAAGTCTCAACAACTTGAAATGAAAAGGCCATTTTTAGACATGTTTTGATAAATCCTTATAGGAATGGGGCTCATTGCCTACCAAATTTCACCCACGGCTGTACCAATTATTCTTGCTATTTTCTTCCCTGTATGATGGAATCGAAACCTCCCTTATAATGAATGTATCACTTGCAGAGGGGTAAAAAATCCTTTAAGGGGGGGGGGTCCTGGGTATGACACCAAACTATATCTAATGGCGAGGATCTAGTTCTAGTGTTACATAATTGGTGGGTACCTTCGAATTATGAGTGTAGTGTAGTAGAATTTAAATACTTGTATTGTAAATGGTAAGTGACCATTGTAGCATGACCGTGATGGAATTTATTGACAACAGTTCACGTAGCCGTTGATTTCTGATTGGCTAAAGTAAAAGCGTGTGAAGGGAACTGAGTTAGAGTTGCTAGAATTTGGTGGTTAGTCAAAGGGGCCAGACGTGATGGTGGTCTGTTCCCAATTAAGTCATATTCTCACCACGCGGTTGAACCCTTTTTGGACTTTGGTTTTAATAAAGACGTGTGAGAAACATAAACAAAGTTTTGTCTTCATTATTAAAAAAAAGAAGAAATGGGCACAGTCAACTGGAGCCAACATAGAAGTAGCCGTATCAACCAGAGGAAGAGGTCACCCCAAAGAGAAGATGGCCAGTCGACAAAATCCGCACATACCAGATATGGGCAAATAGTAGGACAGACTAGGCTCTTTAACTTTGGTTAGGCAACTAATCTAGAAGAATGAAAATAATGAATTCAAAACAGCTTTACTCTGCCTAAGAATTAACCTTCTGATATATTTATTGACATTTGGAATTTATTGACAACGTTGATTCCTGATTGGCTAAAGTAAAAGCGTGTGAAGGAAACTGTGTTAGAGTTGTTAGAATTTGGCGGTTAGTCGAAGGGGCCAGACGTGATGGTGATCTTTCCAGAGAAAGAAATCACCCCAAAAAGAAGATGGCCAGTCGACGAAATAGAACCCTCCTAAGAAATCCTCTCGCCATTTATATACCCGATTCATTAAGGGGTATATAACACTGGAGTTCTGTAAAATGTGGAGTCATCATTCATTCTCATTATTCCCAGGTCATATCTGACCCAGCGTAGTAGCACCTGTGGGGATCCTATGGGTTAAATATATGCAGGGTGCGGCATAAGTAATAGGCGTTATGAGACGTGATACGTCGAAACACGGTGTCTGTGGATGACTATATATATATTTATATATATATATATATATAAGGAAGCGCGTGGTGTAATGGTTACAGTCATGGGAAATGGACTACTGGTTTTTAAAATCTCAACCATTTGACTCATCTGAAGATTGCGTAAGCATGAAACTTATAATTATGCGTTTATAATATCCATAATATCATTATTATTGATTGTAAATTTGCTCTGCTTTATTAGCATTGAGCACCTTTTTATGCCAATACTTTTCTCATTTATTCTCTATTCATTCTATATATATATATATATATATATATATATATATATATATATATATATATATATATTAACATACACATATATATATATGTATATATCACACGTACAATTAGTCTATATATACAGGGTGCGGCAAAAGTAAAGGGGGTTACTTATGCTGCACCCTGTATTTGCCAACCTATCCGCAAAAGTTTAACTAGTTTGAATTCAGATTGTTCCTTCTCCTACACTGGTTGCCTAACCAAAGTTAAAGATCTCAGTCAATCATTTTTGGCAATTATTATTCTCATCTCTATCTCCGGCAAATACTCTAAAATCTACAACATTCCATTATCTAAAATAAGCAGCAAATATGGCGTCGATCAGTCGGAGACAGAAGCGTTGACTGGATTTATAGGTGTTATTTGGATTTCTGTAACACCATCCATGTTCTCGTAGCTGAGAAGGTGTTAGAGTTTGTACGTAGAAACAGACTTCTTCTGTTGCGTATCGGTTCAGGGTCTCTTCTCTTCTAAAGTGTGTCTCTATAGGTTTGGCTGTCTGGTTGTTTTGTTTTACGACAATTTAATGTCTAATCAATGTTGAGAATTTCAGCATATAAGGTGTGTGCTAGATCGTCGCTCCTACTTATAGACTCGGACACAATCATGTGATCTATCTCTTGGCCAATCACTGGCAGTACTCTGCTGCTGATACAATACTTAAACCGATTCTACTGGTCATAATTACTGCGACACCCATTGACGACGGACATAGGATTAAATCACTGGACCTTTACCAATACGCAGGATAGGACTTCTAAAAGGATTCCATAACTCAGGACTTACTTTAAGCCCTTTTCAACTGGCCAAGGATGACATTTAAAAACTTTACATTTTTTTAATAAACAAAGGACTCAGTTTGCTTATAGTACCTGCTGTTGCTTAATTGGTTACATAATTAAATATTGAACAGGTTCATCGATGTGCTTCATATCGGGCCGTGTTAAAGTTTTTTGCTTATTTTACAGGTGGGATATCTCTACGATCTCTCAGACACCATAAAATGCAGTTTATTGACAAACTTACAACCCCCTGCAAAAGGAGTGCCTTGATTATGACACTAAATAGCATCTCATGTCGAGGCTTCAGCCCTGTATGTCTCCTTCAGTTCTGAGTACACCTTCATTGCCATTACTCCCAGGTTCACGTGTTGCATACTCTCTTTCCTTACTTTCTTACTTCTATTATTATTCTTCCAGCGTCTCTTCTAACATCTGGATTTCGTCTTGGGGACTTCGTGTCTAGTCTTCCATTGGGGATTTCTCTTCATCAGAAGCCCTGTTTCATTGGTAGTTTTTAGATAATAACACAAGACTTCAATTTACTTAGATCATATTTTATTTCAAAGTCCCCACCAGACTACCTGCGCAGATTGAGCCGGCCGCGTGCAGAACACGACTTACCATCGTCGTGGTCTTGGCCGATCTAACTAACAATCTTTTTCTAATCTAAACCGGAAGAGAGTCGTCTCCACCGATTCTCACGGTATCCTCCGGAAAGATCAAGACTGAGGTCAAGCCTTGTCACTCATCCTTCAAGCCCACCGGCTGCAACTTATAACAGCCATTTTGATTTCTACACTACTGTACATAAATATTAGGAATCTAATAATTACGTAACACACGCTGACCCGGAGTGGTCGTACCTATTAGGGACCCATCTATGGGCCAAATAGATATGTTAAATTGATTGGTTTTAACGGCATGTAAACACATCACGGGTTATTTTATGCATAAAGGTTGGGGAATCGCGTTTATTGTATGTTCATATTTACATTTTTGTGAATTTCTTAAGTGGTTTGTTTTGTACAAGATCCCATAGAATACGAACAATTTTAAACAGATCTGTTTGACCCAAAGGGTGGACTCTAACAGCTACCATAACAATAATATATTTATATATCCATCCAATAATCGCAGGACTGTTTTGAGAACATCTGTGATCTGAAATACTGTATTAGTAAGAAAAAAAGTAAAGTCGTCGGGGCGGCCTAAAGTCGGTATCAGCCAGTCAGCGAGGGAGCCTATCCCCTTTTCACTTGCGCTAGACCAAGGAAATTATTTTAGCGTCTGGGGTGGAGCGCCACACCTACCATCAGCTCCTTACTTTACCGCACAGATCCATGTGCTACTCATACGCTGAGTTGGCGAGGACCGGTATCGAACTAGGAACCTTTTGGTTTCTAGCTGAACGCTCTACCGACTGAGCTAACTCAACTCTATATTTAGTTGACACTCTGTCAAATATCCTTATGATATAGTTATTTACTAAGCTTAGCAGAAAGCCAAGAAAGTGCCCAATAAGAATCAAACTCACTAACAATGATATGCAATTCTAGCTTGTTAACCATTACACTACGTGACATGCCCTTTATATCCTTATGATATAAGTTTAGATCTAAGTATACATCATTTTTTTTATTGCTGGGGCCAGTTTATTTAAAACCCTAAATTAATCTTTATTAACTGATGTACTGTTATATACTGGCATCAAATGTCTATATGTTATATAGCGGCTTCAAATTCACACTGCTAAATCGTGTAAGTAGTCGTTGCGGGTATATATGGTCACGTAGCGAAGTATGTAGTAGTCGCTTAATAAAATCACAACACATGAGTATTGTGAAAACTTGGCATCAAATGTCTATATGTTATATAGCGGCTTCAAATTCACGCTGCTAAATCGTGTACGTTCGTGTTTCGTTGCGGGTATATATGGTCACGTAGCGAAGTATGTAGTAG
>CM042163.1:44854183-44864183 GCA_023376005.1 Doryteuthis pealeii
TTATTTAGTTCATTAGCCTTTCTAATTTAATACAATATATTTATATTACTTAAAACTTAAATACTTGCACCTGGAGGGTGCATATATTGCTAGTATATATATATATATATATATATATATATATATATATATATACACACACACAACACAGACAGACACAGACACACATACACACAAATACATATATATATATATATATACACACACACACATACAACACACACACACACACCACACATATATATATATATATATATATATATTATATATATTATATATATATATATATATATATATTATAATATATTTATATATATATAAATGTTGGACTCCAGATGAGTATTAATTTGATTTTATATTGACTTCTTTTTTAAAACTACACACACATACACACACGCACACACAAACAAACAAACAATCAAATGGGACCACCCACTCATACGCTGAGTTGGCGAGGACCGGTATCGAACTAGGAACCTTGTGGTTTCTAGCCGAACGCTCTACCGACTGAGCTAACCCGATACACCCACACACACATTCACACACACACAAACAAACAAACAAACAAACAAATGGGACCACCTGTTGGCCGCGGGTGGCGACCTGTAATGCTTAAGGACGGAATTCTAGTAGCTACAGACCATCACATGCAACACCCCACTTTGACCCTTACTTAGGCTAGACGATCAATCGGTTAGTCACGTCAAGCTCCAGCACCAATATAATTGTATCGACCCCACTGCCCTAATGGCAAGCACTAACCCTTTTATAATATGGGTGCTAGACGGCGGTGGCTGAATGTCTTCATGTTCTGGATTTGACGTAAAACTAATATGGCTGAGGGGCCTATCGTCATTATCAAACGGACAGCAAGGGAGTATATACCCTTCTTCCCATGCTCTAGAATAGGGAGATTGCTTTTGTCCAGACCTACCGTCAGCTCCCAACTTTACTACACAGATCCAAGATGTGCTACTCATGTGCTCAGTTGGTGAGGGATAGTATCGAACCCGGGACTTTATCAGACTTTAGCGGATGCTCTACCGACTGAATCGTGTACATTTTTTTTTAATTCTAAGCTTCTAAAATCTTCCAGCTCATCTTTATATATATATATATATATATATATATATATATATATATATATATATATATATATATTATGGACTCTCTCGTCGATTTTCGACGCATGAGGGTTCATGCAATGAACACCCACACAGTGATTTGTTTATAGTGGTGACCATCCGCACTTTTTGGCACAGTCGATAGGAAAGAATTGGTGCATCAACGACCGACTTCAGGAATTTTGAATTCAGAGTTATCCCTCTCCTAGACCGGTTACCTACCCAAGGATGAAGGGCCCAGTCTGCCCTACTATTTAACCCATAGCTGGAGGGAGAATATATGGATTCATACCTTTCCCTAGCGCTATGTGAAATGCCAACAGCTTCGTCTAGGAACTGAACTCGAATCGACGAGTCAATTTTCCTCGATATATATATATATATATATATATATATAGTCATCCACAGATACGTGTTTCGACTTATCAAGTATCTTCAGTGTGGCTAGACATTTGTAAGCTACCTACAGCCGGAATTGAAATCTGATCGGTTTGGGTGTCAGTCCGACTGTCATCACTTACAGAATGCGAAGGGGATTTTAACTATTTTAATACACACATCGCTTTGTATATTAAGGCCGCCATAGAGTGCTCCATCCCTTACATATAGGAGAGAATCGCGTTTATGCTTGAGTTGGCGGCCCTCAGCGGAATCCCCCACCAGAGTGCTCAACCCTAGGGGGACGGGGAGCATATGTAGAGTATATATATATATATATATATATATATATATATATAGTTGCAAACTATCAGGCATGATTAGACCCGTTGAAGGCTTGCTAAAAATACCAAATCCTGAACAATACTCTCGGGAAAGATAAAAATCCAACTAGTTTCCCGCTAGCTATGGTCAAGTAGTACAGACTGTGCTCTTTAGCTTTATAACGATATGCATCCAACCATTCTCCTTCCAGATAGGGGTGGATTGTAGGGAAGACTAGTGTATTTAACCTTGGTTTGGTAATCAGCATAGAAAAAAGAAAATCGTGAGTTCAAAACCAGCTTTATTCCGCTTAAATATTGACCTTGTGTCACATCCTGCCCTTTGTGACGAGGTTGGATAAATGCATACTTGTTTTTAAAGCGTTTGTTTTTTGTTCATATTCAAATATCTGTGGATATTTAGCTTTCAAGCATTGTCTTTTTGTTTCCATATCTAAATAATATATGTTTGTATTTGTCTTATTGTTATCTTCTTTTCTGCTGTAAATTTACTCCGATGTTTTTCATTTATACCACCTATTTTACTAATGTTTTTCAATGGCACCAATGTATATTTTTTCATCATTATTATAAATGCTTGATTTATGTTAAACTTTAAAATATTTTCATTGGTTGGTTTAATAGAATTATTCAAAAGCATCCCATCTTACTTTCTATACACATACTGAAGAAAAATTCAGACATTCTGTGTTAAATTATTAAGTATACTTGTTAGATTATGAAAATTAACATATAGTCAAATGGGGTTCACGCATTTTATTTGAATTCTGTTTCATGATAATTGACATATAGTAGATTTGGAATACCATCTCATGGATTTCGGGATAAAGGAAGGGTTCCCGCTAGATCACCAAAGCAGTGGTGAACATGTTCAAAATTTAATTGGGTGACCTCTTAAGCAACAGTAGATACTGTAAACAATCTGAGTCCTTTGTTAATCAAAATGACCACAAAAGATATAGTACTTTAATCTAATCTCTATTATTAATATACAATAAGATTTGAAAACCCTGCCCCTCCCCCCACCAAAAAAAAAAAGATTTGACTATATCTACAATCCCTCTACACAAGTAGGATATGACACATCTTCAATTTCTTAAGCGGGGTTTATACAGGTTTTGAATTCAGATTTTTCCTTCTACAGACTGGTTGCCTAACAAGTTAAAGAGCCTGTTTGCCCTTCTATTTAACAATAGCTGGAGAAAGAATAGTTGGATTCATATCTCTCCTAAGGATATGAGAAAATGTGAAATGCAACAGCCACGTCCAGGATTTGAACTCGTCTCGTCGAATCCATTTTCCCCGACTTTAAACCATTACACGAAAATTTTAGTTGTCATTATGTTATTGTGAAAAATAAATAGATTAAGGATGTCGTGTGAATGACTAACAGTCAAAGAGAAAAAAACAAACTCTGATTTCAAACTTTCAAACCCGCTCAGGAAATTGACCTGTTGTCACAAAATTTTTTAAAATTTTTTATCCATCCTCAGTTTTATCTTCAGAAGTAGAAGAAAGGAATATATATATATTATATATATATATATATAATATATATATATATACTAACTCCTACATATGACTAGGATGCGACACAATATGATTTTAAGCGGAGTTTAACCAGGTTTGAATTCAGAGTTTTCCTTCTCCTAGACTGGTTAATTAGCCATGGGTTAAAGAGCCCGGTCTGTCCTACTATTATCCATAGCTGTTGGGAGAGTATTTGGATTCATACCATTTCCAAAGCGCTATGTGAAATGCAAACAGCCTCGTTCAGGATTTGAACTCGGGTCGACGAATTCATTTCCTACGTTTCTAATCATTACACCAGCACCTTCAAGGAAGAAAGGTATTATTGATTCCAAATAACATCCGAATACACACACACACACACTAAGGAGCTGATGGTAGGTGTGGCGCTCCACTTAGACGCAGAAAAAATCTCCTTGTCTAGCGTAGTGAAAAGGGGATAGACTCCCTCGCTGATTGGCTGATACCGACTTTATGCCATCCCGACGACTTTTCTATTTACACACCGACACACATACCAACAAACACATCTTGCAGCATTGACATGACACTTTTTCTCTGTCATCATTATCTTCAGAAGTTTAAATAGAAATATATGGCTCTCAATAAAGTAAAAAAGTAAGTCGTCGGGGCGGCTAAAGTCGGTATCAGCCAGTCAGCGAGGGAGTCTATACCCTTTTCAATAACGCCAGACCAAGGAGATTGTTTATAGCGTCTTGAGGTGGAGCGCCACATCTACCATCCTCTCCTTACTTTACCGCACATATCCTGTGCTACTCATACGCTGAGTTGGCGGGACCGCTATCGAACTAGGAAATCCTTGTGGTTTTTTTCCGAACGCTCTAAACTAACTCCCTACTAAAGAAATATGAGACATGCTTTCTGTAAATTCCATGGATATTTGGAGTCGATAGAACACTGGACTAGGAATCGCAAATTCATGGTTCGATACTGACCCTCGCCAACTCAGCGTATGAGTACACAGGATCTGTGCGGTAAATGAGGAGCTGATGTAGGTGTGCGGTTCAACCTCAGATGCAAAAACAATCTCCTTGGTCTAGCACTAGTGAAAAGGGGATATAGACCCTCGCTGACTGGCTGATACCGACATTAGGCCACCCGACGACTTTACTATAGTAAGACAATTACCAAAATAAAGTCATCAGAATTTTTTACTTGAAGAATTTTGAACATTGAGAATTATATTTGGTTGTGCTAATTGCTCTTGTAACAGAATTGGCGCTTTGTTTTGTGATATTTTGTACTTTTTCTGATTGGTCTGATTATAAAATGGGCAGATAAAATCACTAATCTCATTGGCTATTTTTTATTTCGGAGCTAAGTAGGTTTTTTTACGTATTTTTACTCATTTAAAACTTAATTAATTAATTATCGAAACCAATATACCTATATTTGAAAAGTAAGTATACTCTTTTTGTGATTTTATCTTAATCATTACGTAGAATTATTGAGCTATCTTTACATACGACAGATTTTAAAAAGTAAAACATTTTTCGCCTTTGGGACTGTAGCCTATTAATGTGTGGAGGATGATCACTAATTAGGACTGAGCCTATTCTAGTAGTGACCACCTCTGCTATTTCATAGGTTTTCAGGTTTAAATAGGTTTAAAATATTTTAAAAGATATAAGTAATTATTTAAAGAAGATCAAAGGTTATTATTTTTGAATATACAGTAGAGACTGAGTCTCTTTTTTGTCGGTAATTTGATTCTTCTCTATCTTTTAAACCAACCAAAAGTAATTCCTTATTAAAGTGAGATGAGTCTCTTTCAAACGTCGTGCCGATTTCATCTTCTTTGTGACGATAGTTGGCAGCAAGTAGTTTTAAGTCATTTTGTATTTGATAAACTTTGTATGTGGTGCGGTTAGTAAATATTCTTTATTATAATGGAGATTGTGTGTTTGTCTGTCTGTACGCCGAACTATATCACTACTTCAAGTCCAATTCCCGTTAGTTATTTATGTCACTTTCCTCATGATTTTATTTTTATTTAAACTCAATTATTAATAAATTGTTTTACGTTATTAATACTGTTGACCTTATCTAGCATACTAATAAACACTGCAATTATAATTATATTATACAAAATTAGGCTTTACAGTGTGAACGGGAGGCTAATTTGCATATTGGTATTACAAATTTGATTTTAATAAATATGTGCTTGTATTTCTCTGAATGTTTGGAGATGAGGCTTAAGATTAGTATTATCTTGCGTTATTCGGACTATTGGCGCCCTTTCATTTGTTACTTTGTAACAACGTTTCGGCCGAGTCCGACAAGAAATACTGAAGAAGGCCGAGCACTATCAGCCGAAACGTTGTACAATTAACAAATGGAAGAGGGGACAATAGTCCCCCACCAGAGTGCTCAACCCTAGGGGGCCGGGGGCATATGTTTAGAGTTAATATATATATATATAATTTATATATATATTAGTTGCAACTTCAGGCATGATTAGAACCCGTCTGAAAGCTTGCTAAAAATACCAAATCTGAACAATACTCTCGGGAAAGAAAAAATCCAAACCTGTTTCCCGCTAGCTATGGTCAAGTAGTACAGACTGTGCTCTTTAGCTTATACGACTATGCATCCAACCATTCTCCTTCCAGATAGGGGTGGTTGTAGGGAAGCACTAGTGTATTTAACCTTGGTTTGGTAATCAGCATAGAAAAAGAAAATCGTGAGTTCAAAACCAGCTTTATTCCGCTTAAATATTGACCTTGTGTCACATCCTGCCCTTTGTGACGAGGTTGGGATAAATGCATAACTTGTTTTTAAAGCGTTTTGTTTTTTGTTCATATTCAATAATCTGTGATATTTAGCTTTCAAGCATTGTCTTTTTGTTTCCATATCTAAATTAATATATGTTTGTATTTGTCTTATGTTATCTTCTTTTCTGCTGTAAATTTACTCCGATGTTTTTTCATTATACACCTATTTTACTAATGTTTTTCAATGGCACCAATGTATATTTTTCATCATTATTATAAATGCTTGATTATGTTAAACTTTAAATATTTTCATTGGTTGGTTTAATAGAATTATTCAAAGCATCCCATCTTACTTTCTATATACATACTGAAGAAAATTCAGACTTCTGTGTTAAATTATTAAGTATACTTGTTAGATTATGAAAATTAACATATGTCAAATGGGGTTTCACGCATTTTTATTTGAATTTCTGTTCATGATAATTGACATATAGTAGATTTGGAATACCATCTCATGGATTTCGGATAAAGGAAGGGTTCCGCTAGATCACCAAAGCAGTGGTGAACATGTTCAAATTTAATTGGGTGACCTCTTAAGCAACAGTAGATACTGTAAACAATCTGAGTCCTTTGTTAATCAAAATGACACAAAAGATATAGTACTTAATCTAATCTCTATTATTAATATACAATAAGATTTGAAACCCTGCCCCTCCCCCACCAAAAAAAAAAAAAGATTTGACTATATCTACAACTCCTCTACACAAGTAGGATATGACACATCTTCAATTTCTTAAGCGGGGTTTAAACAGGTTTGAATTCAGATTTTTCCTTCTACAAGACTGGTTGCCCTACAAAGTTAAAGAGCCTGTTTGCCCTTCTATTTAACAATAGCTGGAGAAAAGAATAGTTGGATTCATATCTCTCCTAAGGATATAGAACAATGTGAAATGCAAACAGCCACGTCCAGAATTTGAACTCGTCTCGTCGAATCCATTTTCCCCGACTTTAACCATTACACGAAAATTTTAGTTGTACATTATGTTATTGTGAAAATAAAATAGATTAAGGATGTCGTGTGAATGACTAACCAGTCAAAGAGAAAAAAAACAAACTCTGAATTCAAACCTTTCAAACCCGCTCAGGAAATTGACCTTGTGTCACAAAATTTTTTAAATTTTTTATCCATCCTCAGTTTTATCTTCAGAAGTAGAAGAAAGGAATTATATATATATATATAATATATATATATATATATATATATATAACTAACTCCTACATATGACTAGGATGCGACACAAATGATTTTTAAGCGGAGTTTACAGGTTTGAATTCAGAGTTTTCCTTCTCCTAGACTGGTTAATTAGCCATGGTTAAGAGCCCGGTCTGTCACTATTTATCCATAGCTGTTGGGGAGTATTTGGATTCATACCATTCCAAAGCGCTATGTGAAATGCAAACAGCCTCGTTCAGGATTGAACTCGGGTCGACGAATTCATTTCCTACGTTTCTAATCATTACACCACGCACCTTCAAGAAGAAAGGTATATATGATTCCAAATAACATCCGAATACACACACACACACACACTAAGGAGCTGATGGTAGGTGTGGCGCTCCACCTTAGACGCAGAAAAAAATCTCCTTGGTCTAGCGGTAGTGAAAAGGGGATAGACTCCCTCGCTGATTGGCTGATACCGACTTTATGCCATCCCGACGACTTTTCTATTTACACAACCGACACACATACCAACAAACACATCTTGCAGCATTGACATGACACTTTTTCTCTGTCATCATTATCTTCAGAAGTTTAAATAGAAATATATGGCTCTCAATAAAGTAAAAAAGTAAAGTCGTCGGGGCGGCCTAAAGTCGGTATCAGCCAGTCAGCGAGGGAGTCTATACCCTTTTCAATAACGCCAGACCAAGGAGATTGTTTATAGCGTCTGAGGTGGAGCGCCACATCTACCATCCTCTCCTTACTTTACCGCACATATCCCTGTGCTACTCATACGCTGAGTTGGCGGGGACCGCTATCGAACTAGGAACCTTGTGGTTTCTAACCGAACGCTCTAAACTAACTCCCTACTAAAGAAATATGAGACATGCTTTCTGTAAATTCCATGGATATTTGGAGTCGATAGAACACTGGACTAGGAATCGCAAGATTCATGGTTCGATACTGACCCTCGCCAACTCAGCGTATGAGTAGCACAGGGATCTGTGCGGTAAAATGAGGAGCTGATGGTAGGTGTGCGGTTCAACCTCAGATGCAAAAACAATCTCCTTGGTCTAGCACTAGTGAAAAAGGGGATATAGACCCTCGCTGACTGGCTGATACCGACATTAGGCCACCCCGACGACTTTACTATAGTAAGACAATTACCAAAATAAAGTCATCAGAATTTTTTACTTGAAGAATTTTGACATTGAGAATTATATTTGGTTGTCTTAATTGCTCTTGTAACAGAATTTGCGCTTTGTTTTGTGATATTTTGTACTTTTTCTGATTGGCTGATTATAAAATGGCAGATAAAATCACTAATCTCATTGGCTAATTTTTATTTCGGAGCTAAGTAGGTTTTTTTTACGTATTTTACTCATTTAAAACTTAATTAATTAATTATGAAACCAATATACCTATATTTGAAAAGTAAGTATACTCTTTTTGTGATTTTATCTTAATCATTACGTAGAAATTATTGAGCTATCTTTTACATACGACAGATTTTAAAAAGTAAAACATTTTTCGCCTTTGGGACTGTAGCCTATTAATGTGTGGAGGATGATCACTAATTAGGACTGAGCCTATTCTAGTAGTGACCACCTCTGCTATTTCATAGGTTTTCAGGTTTAAATAGGTTTAAAATATTTTAAAAGATATAAGTAATTATTTAAAGAAGATCAAAGGTTATTAATTTTGAATATACAGTAGAGACTGAGTCTCTTTTTTGTCGGTATTTGATTACTTCTCTATCTTTTAAACCAACCAAAAGTAATTCCTTCATTAAAGTGAGATGAGTCTCTTTCAAGTCGTTGCCGATTTCATCTTCTTTGTGACGATAGTTGGCAGCAAGTAGTTTTAAGTCATTTTGTATTTGATAAACTTTGTATGTGGTGCGGTTAGTAAATATCTATTATTATAATGGAGATTGTGTGTTTGTCTGTCTGTAACCGAAACTATATCACTACTCAAGTCACAATTCCCTTAGTTATTTATGTCACTTTCTCCATGATTTTATTTTTATTTAAACCTCAATTATTAATAAAATTGTTTTACGTTATTAATACTGTTGACCTTATCTACATACTAATAACATGCAATTATAATTATATATACAAAAAATTAGCGCTTTACAGTGTGAACGGGAAGGCTAATTTGCATATTGGTATTACAAATTTGATTTTAATAAATATGTGCTTGGTATTTCTCTGAATGTTTGAGATGAGGCTTGAAGATTAGTATTATCTGCGTTATTCGGACTATTGTCCCCATCTTCATTGTTACTTGTACAACGTTTCGGCCGAGTCCGACAAGAAATACCTGAAGAAGGCCGGAGGGCATATCAGCCGAAACGTTGTACAATTAACAATGAAGAGGGGGACAATAGTCCGAATAACGCAGATAATACTATGTGCTTGTTATTATTGATTTCTAATTGGTTGGTTTTGTCTAAATGAATCTGAGCAAAAATCTCTGGGATAAATCTTAAAAGAAATGCATAAGCAAAAATCTCTATTCTCTTCAACGGGGCGGCCTAAAGTCGGTAACAGCCAGTCAGCGAGGGAGTCTATCCCCTTTTCAATAGCACTAGACCAAGGAGATTGTTTTTTTAGCATCTGAGGTGGAGCACCACACCTACCATCTGCTCCTTACTTTACCGCA
>CM042163.1:44869183-44884183 GCA_023376005.1 Doryteuthis pealeii
ATATGTGTTGGGTGGTTTAGCAATTTTGATTTCGGTATCGATTTTTTTCCTTGATTCTGCAGTCTCCCGGTTTTGGTTTCTGTTTTTATTTTTTTTTTTTTTTATTTCTAAGAAAGTCATTCATTCTCTTGTGTAATTATGATTAGTAGGTAGAAGCAATTTTACTCAAGGGAGGTAATAACCTTTTCTTTTTTTTAATTTAAAACAACCACCAACAATCAAGGAATTACCCAATTTTAATGAAATTTTAGCTCTTTATTGATTAATAATTTTAATAATTTTAATAATTTTAATAATTTTATAATTTTAATAATTTTAATAATTTTATAATTTTAATAATTTTAATAATTTTATAATAATTTTAATAATTTTAATAATTTTATAATAATTTTAATAATTTTAATAATTTTAATAATTTTATAATAATTTTAATAATTTTAATAATTTTATAATTTTAATAATTTTAATAATTTTAATAATTTTAGTAATTTTAATAATTTTAATATTTTAATAATTTTAATAATTTCAATAATATTAATAATTTATAATTTAATAATAATTATAATAATAATAAATAAAATAATAATAATAAAATAATAATAAAATATCAAGATCTTGGATGTTGACCATTTGCTCATTTGAATTTTTAAAAATTCCGATCCTGATTTTTAAATTTTTAGAAAAATTAAAACCAGAGAACTGCATCATAAAAATAAAATAAAAATAAAAATTTTAACCCCAGAAAAAAGTTATATGAAAATTTAAGTTATTTTCTTAAATCTTTTTTATTTTCGAATTTTAAAACTTTTCTCACAAAAATCATAATCGTTTATCAGTTTCCTTAAATCCTTGTCTGTCTTCTGTTATTCTTTCTATCTCTATTAGCTTAATGGTGGACATTATTGTGCCTATCTCTAATAATTAATGCGAATGTCAGTGTCACAATTTTCTGATTTAATCCTAGACGTAGTAGCCCAACATATCATACACGAAGTATGTCACCATGTTCCTGAGTGTCCTGGGTATGACGTCAAACTGCATCTAATATTGAAGTTCCAATTCTGAAGCTCTATGGAGTGTGGAGTACCTCTTCATCGCCATTACTCCCAGGTCCATTCTGATCCAGATGGTAGTACCTTTTAGGCTCCTATCTATAGAATAAATAGAAAAAAGGAGTTTAAATAAATGTTTGAAAAATTGACTTTAAAAACATTGAATATCCAAAACAAAACGTGTTTGGCATAAAATAAGCAAATAAGGCTTGACATGCTGTAAAATCCAACCAAAAAGTTTGTGTTCTTGACTAATAAGAAGATAGAAAACATAACCAGATATATATATATATATATATATATATATAATAATATATATATTATATATAGAGAGAGAGAGAGAGAGAGAGAGAGGGAGAGAGAGAGATAGAGAGAAAACGCTGATAGAAGATACGATTCGATAAAAGAGAAACAGTGACTGTTAGAAGATTGGTTGGTTGTTTTGTTTTACGGCATATCAAACCTTTCCGGGTCAGCTTATGCCGAATCAAGTCATTCTGATTCTGCTTACTGCACCTGCTATTGGATAAGTTGTCACCCAACTAAGTGTTAAACAGGATCATCGCTGCTTAACTTTGACGATCGACTTGACCTTGAGCTTTTTGAAGAAGTCATTAGAAGTTATACCAAAGAGTTTTTTTTTCTTTTTTATTTTGATATCAGGTAGCTTAGATGGTCACTCATCTAGTATTGAATAGACACGTAGCTGCTTAACTTCGGTGGTCTAGCGGGAACCGGTACGTTCAGTGCGACTTGATCGATTAAAGACTTTATGAAATAATAATATAATTTAATGCCGACAAAGTTGTGAAATAAATTCATTTTTAATGCATAATACAATTTTGTTTATAAACTCATGTTTTTCTATTCAACCCATAGATCGGACCCTAACAAGTACTACCACTCCGGGTCAGAGTGGACCAGGGAGCAATGGTGATGAAGGGGTGCTCCACATTCCCCAAACCTCCAAAACTGGAACCTCACCATCAGATAGAGTCTAATGTCATTCCCAGGACATGTAGACCCCCAGCCACCGCCTTCTAGCACCCATATGATAAAAAGGGGTTGGGGCTCACCATAAGGGCAGTGTGGTTGGGGCAATCATATAGGTGCTAGGGCTTGACGTGACCAGCCGATTAATCGGAAGGGGCCTCCCCTACCGCCCGTCTAGCCCAAGAAAAGCCTAAAGTGGAATATTGCAAGTCATGGACTACTGAGCCACCTGGGTTCTATCCTTTAGCATCACGGGTCGCTACCCACGGCCAACATGTGGCCCCATTGGAGGTGTTTTACCCAGGTGCATTAAAAAAACTACAATATTTAATTTTTATTTAAATCCATCTAATTTTTAAGTAATCTTTTTAAATCGTAAATTTTAATTTCGATCAAACTTGGAATGGGAAAAAAATTGTGAAAAAAATGATTGTGTCTATAATGATAAATGCGAATGTCAGTGTGTCAGTATATCATATATTTCAACTTTACTCCTAAAAGCCGTTGCCCAACTTATCATAGCATTTTCGAATCAGGCCGACTCTGCGAGAATATTAAAAGCATTTCGTTTCGGATCCGGACCCGCAACCCAGAAATGTTGGATTCCAAAGTTTTGATTACTGTTATTGTCTTTTGGCGATTCTTTTACGTTATTTTTTAAATATTTTGCAGCGAATTTCTTTTGTGCGATAACAATTCATATAAGTTAGAAATAAATCTTAACCATAATGTTGTTTATCATGCAATTTTTCAATAAGTTCCAAAAAAAAATTATATCACATTCTTCTATGAAAACTGGTAATTAAAAAAAAAATAGCCACAAGTTTCCGGCTTAGATACCGGCTCTCACTAATTCAGCGTAGCTTAGATCTGTGTGGTGAAGAGGGGGGAAGGGCTGATGGTAGGTCTAGCACACCACCTTAGAAGCCCAAAAATCTCCCTGGTCAAGTAATCGGCTGATATAGACAATAGGCCACTTCGTCAATGTAATAAAATTTAATAAGTATTCAATGCATGAAGTGACAGTGTTAGGCCAAAAGGTCCTAATAAGAACAATCCGCTCTTATAATGAAGTGTAGTTATAAATTATCGATATACTGTGGAAAATACTGTACATCATTATTTTGTAAGTTTTTTTGATCCCTATATGCAGCTACGATCACCACGATGTCGAAATCCAGAACGATACGCACTACATCACGGGGAATCCCCGTAGCTATGATTAATTTCTCCTCCAGGCATAATTTGTATTCACTTCCTCCTTTAATATAAGCAGGTGTTTTCGCGCGCACACACACACACACACCCACACACACACACATTTATATGTGTGTGTGTAAAAACACCTGCTTATATAAAAAGAAGTAGTGAATGCTATATATATTTATATATATATATAAGGTGTGTCAAAAAGTATCGACATTTTTGTACTTTTTGACACAACTTGTATTCTGAAAAAGAAATAACATTTCATACATTCTTCATTTCTATCTTGGTAAATACAGCTTTAAACTTGGTACTTCTTTGACACACCTTGTATTCTGAAAAAAATCAATGAATGGAACTTTTTCAGAATACAAGGTGAGTCAAAAAGTACAAAAAACCTCGATACTGTGAGTCGTTAATAGCAACTAACAAAGGGGATAATATTTTAGCAAAAGATTTTACAATATTATGTAGGGGTATATCTAATACCTGAAATAATTGGTCTCATATTGATATTTACACATACTAGCAAAATAAAAAGACACCCTCCGGGCGATGTAAAAATAATTTTTTGAAAGATGTGACCTGAGGGGGAGGGGAGCTGAAAATTCAATGTCATAGAGTGAGTACCATAATTATGTAAAATCGTGAAATTTATTAAAGGGGTAAAAAAAATGAAAGAAAGACAATTTGAAATGGAAACAGTTCCGATAATTTTAAATATTATATTAGAATAAAGCAATCTATATATAAATATATAACGCCAGGCATCTATTTATTGAAACAATGAGGATTGTCTAACGTTGCATGCTCACATTTTGAGTATATTTATTCTATGTTATGATGTTGGATTATGTGTTGGGTAATGTGACGTAAGCAGTGACGCAGTTTTTGTTACAGACAAAAACCGGAAGCGAATCTCCATTATTAATAGATCTGCAGGGAGACATGAATTCACGCCTTTCCCAAGTAGAGTGTAGTGAAATGCAAGTCGCCTCTTCCAGGATTTGAGGTCTAGGATTTTGATAATATTAAAGGAGGGTGTTCACATTTACCAACACCTTCACGAGAAGGATGTGACACTCGACCAATTTCTTAAGCGGGGTTTAAAAGGTTTGAATTCAGCATTTTCCTTCTCATAGACTGGTGGCCGTAGCAAGGTTTAAGAGCGCAGTCTGTGCTGCTATTTGCTATTTACCCATAGCTAGAGGGGAATGTTGAATTCATACCTTTCCCAAGGGTATTAGCGCTATGTGAAATGCAAACAGCCTCGACTAGGATTTGAACTCGTCTCGTCGTGTCCATTTCCTTCGACGGTAACCGTTACACCACGCGCCTCCTCTATTAAAAGAGAGTGATACAGGCTCTTTCTACCTGGGAATGGATGGTGTATAATCTTTCTACCCAATTCAGTACAGTGTACCTAAAAAAGGAAATTAATCTTCTCATTCTCTCTTTCCTTTTGAAAACCTCCTCTCTCCTTTCTCTTCTTTCTTTCCTTCTTTGTTTTGTCATTGTCTCTCTCCCTCTCTCTTTTGATTATATCTTTTTCTCTCCCCCCTCTCTTTTTAATTATATCTTTTTCTCTCCCCTCTCTCCCTATTGCTCATAGTTAATAACTTTCAATTTATAAACCCATCACTGACTCTCTCTATCGTTTATTATGTTGAGTACACGCCTCTTGTCCCCTCTCATTGTCTTTGTACCCCCTCTCTCCCTCACTATTTGTCGTCTCTTCACCTCTTTCTTCCCCTCTCTACCTTTCTCTTTCTATCTTTCTCTCCTGTTGTCTACTCATCCCTTTCTTCATCTCTCCTCTCTCTATTCATAGTTGACCATTTCCATTTAGCTGCCTCTTCTTTCTGTTTTTATTTTCGTCTCTCCCTTCTCCCCCTTTGTCTCTGTCTTTGTCTCTCTCCGTCTCTCTCTCTCTCTCTGTCTCTGTCTCTCTCTCTCTCTGTCCCTGTCTCTGTCTCTGTCTGTCTGTCTGTCTGTCTCTCTCTCTCTATATATATATATATATCTATATATATATATATATATATATATCATGGTGAATCTCTTTTCGCAGCGCCCTCGACTCTCTGTATCTTTTTCTCTTACTCTCTCAACTTGTATTTCTTTCACTTTCTCTCTTTCAACTTATATTTCTTTATCACATACACACACACACACACTCTCTCTCTTCAACCTTTATCTGTCTCTCTCTGTCTCTCGCTGTCTCTCTTTCTCTCTCTCTCTCGGCCTTTATTTCTTTCCGCTTCTAAGTCTCTCTCTCTATCTACCCCCTGTCTTTCTGTATACCTCTCCCTATTTCTTATGATTAATATTCATTTAATTCCCCTGTTAATTTTTCCTTCTCTCCTTATCTTCGTGACTTCCTTCTCACTTTTCATTCTCTGATCTTTCTTTCTTTCTTTCCCAATGTTTAATACCTTTTCATTTATCATCCCTTTCAGCGATGCCTTTTCTTCTTCATCTCCTCTCCTTTATTTCTGATTCTATATCCCCCTCTCTCTCTCACACACACACACTCTCTCTATCCTACCCTTTCTCTCTGACTCTTTCTCTCTTCGTGATCTCCTCCTCACGTTTCATTCTCTGATCTTTCTTTCTTTCTTTCTTTCTTTCTTTCCCCTGTTTAATACCTTTTCAATACCCTTTCAGCGATCTATTCTCTTCTTCATTTCCTCTCCTTTATTTCTTATTCTATACTCTCTCTCTCTCTCTCTCTCTCTCTCTCTCTCTGTCTCCATCTCTCTCCCTCTCTCTCTCTCCTCTCTCTGCTCCTCTTTGTTCCCTCCCTTTCTCTCTCTGCTCCTCCTCCACCCTCTCTGCCACCCTCTCTGTCCCCCTCTCTCTTTCATTGTAGCGGAATTACAAAATAATGTTTTCGCCTTTGGCCAATGTCATCAGCCTTTATCGGTAATAAGCAATATCATGAATATTCATAAGCTCCTCTCCGACTCCACCTCGTCTGATAGGAACAATCAATAGCCCAGAATATGAATCGTCAATTTTAAACATTTACGCGTATAAAACGGAATCGGTGGAGACGATGGGGGGGGGGGGGTATAAGAATGGGGGGTCCCGCTGTAAAAGGGGACTGTGTTGGCTCTTTTAGTGACCATCCAGATAACATATTTCGACTTGGCTACACTTCCCATAAAAAGCCAACGACTACAGGGATGATGGCCAACGTGTTCATAAATAGCGACGAATGCAGTCAGCGTACTTGTAAAATCAGCAAATATTTAGAAATTGGAACCGAACTATCTTAGTATTAGATCGGAATTGTGTAGAAGTTTTTAGTATTGGATTGGAATAATTGAAACCATATAATTGTATAGAAATTATTAGTATTGGATAGGAATACTTGAAACCATATAACTGAGTAGAAATTATTAGTATTGGATTGGAATACTTGAAACCATATAATTGTCTAGAAATAATTATTATCGGCTAAGAATGATTTAAACCATATAACTGTGTAGAAATTATTAGTATTGTATTGGAATACTTGAAACCATATAATTGTGTAGAAATTATTAGTATCGGCTAAGAATAATTTAAACCATATAACTGTGTAGAAATTATTAGTATTGGATAGGTATACTTGAAACCATATAATTGTGTAGAAATTATTAGTATCGGCTAAGAATAATTTAAACCATATAACTGTGTAGAAATTATTAGTATTGGATAGGAATACTTGAAACCATATAACTGTGTACAAATTATTAGTATTGGATAGGTATACTTGAAACCATAAAACTGTGTTGAAATTATTGGTATAAGAAATATTTGAAATCACATAATTGTGTACAAATTATTAGTATTATATAGAAACGCTTAAAACCTTATAATTGAGTCTGAATTATTAGTATTGGATGAGAATACTTGAAACCAAATAATTGTGTAGAAATTATTAAGATTAGATAGAAATACTTGAAACTATGAAACTGAATAGTATTTATCAGTATTACATAGAAATACTTGAAACCATATAATTGTATAGAAATTATTAGTATTAGATAGGAATACTTGAAACTATGAAATTAAATAGTATTTATCAGTATTACCTAGAAATACTTGAAACCATATAATTGAATAGAAATTATTAGTATTAGATAGGAATACTTGAAACTATGAAATTAAATAGTATTTATCAGTATTACATAGAAATACTTGAAACTATATAATTGTATTTAAATTATTAGTATTAGATAGGAATACTTCAAACCATATAATTCTGTAGAAATTACTATTCGATAGGAATACTTAAAATCTTACAAATATGTGCAACGTATGGGGTACATATGAGAATCAAACTCACCGGTAAGTATTTCCACGATACTTTTGCGTGCTCATTTGATTATACGTCGGAATGAGGCTGTTTTGAATTGAAAATCGATATTGCTATGTTTGGAAAATTTTAGAATAGACACCACCATTGGTGGATGTCATTTTTAGAAAATAAATCTTACTCACATTTGCCTAAGTTAATAATTATTGGGGAAAAAACTCATTTTATAATTTTTTTGTGAAATTACAGGGTTCCGAAGAAATACATCCCATATTTTAAACTTTCGCCATCTTGAGGATGTCACTTTTAAAAACTTTAGGTTTTGAAACATCAGGAAATATTTCTTTTAAATAAATTACCTTTGTCATTTTGTTAATTTTTAAACCATAGCCAGTCCAAGACATGATCGTAACTGATCACATCTGAAAAAATGATAGGAGATTATCTAGATGAAGCTACCATTACCACTTGCCTAAATATTACAATGCTAATAAAAGCGTTTAAAATATCGGAGTAATTTCTGCCCAAATCCATATCATATATCAAAATGATATATTGAGCAGACTTGGATAAATTACTAACTCCACTTTGGTACGATATTAAGGAATTCTTTCTTCGATATTCTGTCTAATTTAGTTAAATACTTAATCTAGAAAATGAACCTATCGACCGAGGCTGTAGAATATACCGACTGCACCTCTGTAGTGGTGTGAGAACAACTAATGGGGCCACCTGTTGTCCTGCGTGGCGACCCGTGACGACTAAGGACGGAATCCTGGTGGACATACAACACTCCACTTTGGCCATTACTTGGGCTAAATGGATATTCGGAGAGGTCCTCATCCGATCATTCGGCTGGTCACGTAAAGCCGTAGTACCTATATGATTGTCTCGGCCATATTACCCTTATGGCAACATCTTCCCACTCGAATAGCCCCCTTCCGCTCTTTTGTCTTTTCTTCTTCTCTCTAACAAATCTTGTCTTTTCCTTTCTTTTTCCTTCTCTCAATTTTCTATTTAATATATCTATTTAATTTCTATTCAACATTATATCCAATTATGTTCATATCTATCTGGGCAATTCCATGTCAGATCATCCAGAAAAAATGAAAATTGTCACCCACCCCCTTCAATTTTTCTGAAATTTTATACAGGTGTGGACTGTGTTAAAGTTAGACATTCCCCAAAATTTGAGCTTCCAATTCCAAAAATTGGCGGAGTTATGTCGATTTTTAGCTCTCCTAATTTGGTGTGTTTCGCGAAAAATGGTGACTTTTTGTAATCAATTTTTGTCTGTAAAATGAGTTCTAGAGCTTCCCTACTCCTAAAAATTGGTTTATAAAAGTATTTTACCCGGGAAATCCAAAAATGCTGTCGAAAAAGTCTGAGACGACGCTATATGTATGAAATTAAGAAGATATTGCTCGGTTGGTTTGCATCTATCTATCTATCTATCTATCTATCTATCTACCGTGTTTCCCGTAAAATAATACCTACCTGCTAAATAAGACCTACGTGACTTTTCAGGATAATTCTAATATAAGCCTTCCCCTTAGAATGGAAGCAACATACAGACAAAGAAAATAAGCATTCTTCACAATTACATAATGCGACACAAACATTCGACATCCCTTGAAAATAAGCCCTATTATTATATTTCGGAGTGAAAATTGATATAAGCCCTGTCTTATTTTCGGGGAAACACGGTATCTATCTATCTATCTATCTATCTATTTGAGTTTGTTCAATAACTATCTATATATAACAAAATAAAGATTTTTAAAAATGTCATAAAAGAATATTCTGGGACAAACAAAGGAATCCTGGGTAATGTGGCGAGCACGATGATTTGAGTATGAAATATTATAGAGCGTTGTCTCGACTTTCCAAAGTCATCTTGACATATAAATCAAATATATATAATTCAAATATCGATTCAATGCTGAAAATTTGCACACTGACTTTTTACGAAAATTTCACGGAAATTCTATTCCTCGTTCAGTGAAGTGACATGTCATCTAATCAGTTCATTTAAATTTCACATCATTTAATTAACAAAGTATTGTTTGTTAAATTGTGAATACAACAAAGGATTATACGAATAGGTTTCATTTTGATCTGATGTTTCCACGATATTGCAGAAGAACCAACAAAGTCTTGTGGCATCAGTTGGGTCGCTCAGGGTTATTGATAATGATGATTTGGCCCGGAAAACATGCCTAATTTTAGTCACCCTTTGACGAAAGCTTTTTAGCAGCGAAACTGTCTTTGTAATATATAAATTAGTGAATTAGTTTTTAAGTGTAGATATATCAACACATTTCTCTTCTGTCATCTACCACCTGACCCTAATCAATCCCATATTTTACACCCTTTTATAGCACCTATCTGATTGTATCAACCCTATTGCCCTTATGGTAAACCTCCGAACACTGTTTATCATATATGTACTTGAAGGCGATGGTTGAGGGTCTTATTGTCCTAGGTATGCAATTAAACTCTCTGATAATAAAGTACCAGTTCTGGAGCTCTGGGGAATGTGGAGTACCTATTCATCACCATTACTCCCAGGTCCACTCTGAGCCGGAGGTGTAATACCTGTATGGGTTTTATAGAAAAAATGAGTTTAAAAAAATGTATCTAAAGAAAAAAATTGAGATTAAAAAATTGAGTACCTGTTAAGAAAGAAAACAAAACGTCTTCGGTATGAAACGAACCAATGGGTTGACATGCCGTAAAATCCAGCCAACCAACCAAACAACCTAACTCTCCAGTAGATGTCACAATAAAGATGAGGACAATAGTCCGATAATCCAAATAATACTAATAACCCAAGGGTTGACATGCCCGAAAACCCAACCAACCAAGCAACTAACCAATCTAACAACTCCAGTAGATGTTTCAATAAAGATGAGGACAATAGTCCGAAAATCAAAATAATACTAATAACACAAGGGTTGACATGCCATAAAACCCAACCAACCAAACAACTAACCAACCTAACTCTCCAGTAGATGTTTCAATAAAGATGAGGACAATAGTCCGAAAATCAAAATAATACTAATAACACAAGGGTTGACATGCCATAAAAAATCCAAACAACCAAACAACCAACCAACCTAACTCCAGTAGATGTTTCAATAAAGATGAGGACAATAGTCCGAAAATCAAAATAGTACTAATAACCCAAGGGTTGACATGTCGTAAAATCCAACCAACCAACCAACCAACCAACCAACAAATCTTTACAGTATCTGTCTATTTCAATAGATTCAGTATCTTTATATATATATATATATATATACCTAAATCGATTCACATTTTATCCATCTATCTATCTATCTATCTCAATAGTTTCACTATCTATCTATCTCAGTACATTCATAATCTATCTATCGATCTACCTACCTATCTATCTATATATCTATATCAATTTAGGCACCTCATGTGGTGTAATGGTTAGAAAGCTATATTAGCTGATCATTGTTAGTGAATTCGATTCTCACTGGGTGCCCCATACTTCTGGCCTTGTGCCACATCTAAGCTAAGCTTAGTAAATAACTATATCTATATCAATCGATTCCTAATCACTTCATCCCTCTCTTTCTCTGTCTGTTTGTCTTTCTCATTCTCTCTTCTTCTTCTTCTTCTTCTTCTTCTTCTTCTTCTTCTTCTTCTTCTCTCCCCCTCCCCCTCTCTCTCTCTCTATCTTTCTTTCTTTCTTAGTCGATTTTAAAGCATAAACGATTTTATTGTGTCTTTTCCCTATGTCCAGTACTGGCATCCCCAGTAAATTTTGACCTCAGTTCCCGCGTGTTGCTTATTCGCAGTAATGGCACCTCGAATTTCATAGCATAAGTTGATTTATTCGCTTCATCTATTTACGCCTCTCCCAATGGTCCCTTTAAGATTGCCAGCGTAATTGTCCATTCATGTAATATGTGACAGCATATAATCGCATAGATGACACTCGATAATAGTGCCTCTGGTGAGATTATTGGACTGGCGACCGCAAGATACACTCTTCAACATCTGGAGGTAATTAGCTCAACGGCAGGCCCCCTCCTCTGCCTTTACGCTCCTCTGGGCAAAGGCTTAGCCCAGCTTTGGTAGAAGGACACAATGGCGGTGCATTCAGCGAGGATCGAACTCATTATTGTAGCAATGATCAGCTGGATTAGTTTTACGGTAAGTCTGACACAAGGCTATTATGTAAAGGCGCCCGTGAAAAGCTCGAATTCATTATTCTAGAGATTTTCCGCCCCATTCTCTCTTTCTATATCAATTGATTAATTATCTACCTATCTCAAGTCGGCGGAGTTGGCTATAGTCGGTATCAGCCGGACAACGAAGGAGTCTAACTCATTTTCACATGCGCTAGTCTAGAGAGGATGTTTTTGAGTCTAAGGTGAAGTACCACACCTACCATAAGTACCACACCTACCATCACTTTACCGACCAGATCCAAGTTGGCAAGGGTCGGTATCGAACCCGGTATCCTGTGGTTCCTAGGCGGTTGCTCTACCGACTAAGCTATACCGGAATTTATCATTTTTCAAGGTTGCCATTAAATTTCTTTCTTTCTTTTCTTTTTTCAGTATTGCTTTCTTTTTCTTCTTTTTTATCTTTTTCTACTTTTTATTTCCCTCTTTTGGTATCAGCTTGACAATACTCAGCAGTACATACATTCTGAGTAGATATGAACGAACTGTTTTCACACGAGTTTATCATTTACTAAGTTTTTCTTAGTCAGACGCAGGCCTTGGATGGCTTTGGGCATTTGCTTTTCAGAGTGGGTCACCCATCTAACTACTTAATTGGCTCATAGTGTCTTAACTTTTCTTAATTTCTTGTTCTTATCATTTACTATGTTTTACGTAATCTGGAACACAGGCCGTAGGTTGCTTACAGCACCTTCTGTTACAAAGTGGTCATCCATTTAAGTATTAAACAGTTTCATAGTAGCTTAACTTCATTTGTCCTTGTTATTTCCTAAGTTTTGCCCAGTTAGGCACATAGATAGGATATTTCCAAGCACATAGGTCATAGGCTTCTTACAGCACCTGTATTTTATTGCATTTCACATAGTGCTTAGGAAGGATATGTATCCAATTGTTCTATTATATTAGGGTAAATTGTAAGGTTGCCTGGGCTCTTTGACCCTAGTTAGGCAATCGATCTAGAAGAAGGAAAACTTTGAATTCGAACTTGAAAATTGACCTTGTGTCATATCCTGTTTGTATTTTTCCAGTATCCCACTGGTACTAGGTCAGGCACAAAGGCCCTATTAACGTGGGATCCACCCACAAACCGAAGTTTATGGGGAAAAATAGCGTGTATCCCGTCGGCATTCCCCCTCAAGGGGCGCGCCTCAGGCACTGGGCAATAAACCCAGCCCTGCCCCTTTAAATCGAGGGGGCAGTGTTGCCTGGGGGGATAGCCCCCTGGGATCGACGCTATTAATTTAGCATGGCCGATCCAGTGGCCGAAGCGCACTGAACCCCTGTCCCGAAGGACGGGTTGGAAATGTCTTGTGTCATATCCTGTTCGTGAGGAGTGGTTGGTAAATATTCATAGTGGCCAACTACACGAGAAATAATATGGTTGTGGTGGTGGTGGTGGTGGGGGTTAGAGATAATATTGAAACATTGAAAATTTTCGTGGATTTTAATTTAATTTTTTTCTTTTTTGTTGTTATTTTAAATTAATCAGTCTACTGGCCAAACAGACGTTTTGCTACAAGAGATAATAATAATAATAATAATAATAATAATAATAATAATAATAATAATAATAATAATAATAATAATCTATCTTTTTTCAAATAATAATAATAATAATAATAATAATATGCCTATGCCTATGTCTATGATTTATCGACTGCGTAAAAGCTAAAAAGTGATGGATTGAATCACTGGATTCATCGCAAGATTCTGGAAACTTATTGGCAGCTGACAAAACATTTTTGTTTCGCGGTTTTAATAAGCTCAAAAATGAAAATAAAAATTATTTTGAGTCGAAAAAAGATAAATAAGAGAAGATTCTGTGTTGTTCTACTTACGATGAAGATTCAAAAATTATCCGTCACCTTGCTCTATGGAAGGCGGGCTCATCGTTGACGAGGTTGACGGGTGTCACGCTCGTTCGGTCATTTTAAACATTATCTATCCAATTTCTCTGAATGTTTGAGATGAGGCTTGAAGATTAGTATTATCTGCGTTATTCGGACTATTGTCACCATCTTCATTGTTATTTGTACAACGTTTCGGCCGACAAGAAATACCTGAAGAAGGCCGGAGGGTATATCGGCTGAAACGTTGTACAAATAACAATGAAGATGGGGACAATAGTCCGAATAACGCAGATAATACTAATATCTATCCACTCATAAGAAGACCATTGTTAGTGAGTTCGATTCACATTGAGCGCCCCATACTTCTGGCCTTGTGCCACATCTAAGTTAAGCTTAGTAAATAACTATAAGTTGGCATATACAAATCTTAATTCAGAAGTAATAGGCAGAATGTAAAATATGAGATTGGTCAGTTTTTGACTTAATTGCAAATTACGACTAATTAGAACCAATTAAAACATAATTTTTTTCAAACATAAATCAATCCTAAAAGCAAGGAATAATCTAGTATAATTTTCGTGTTATTAAACTAAACAGTAAAAACACTTTAGGAAACAAACGTTGATTCACTCAGCTTTAGTATAATAATAGATATATAAATTGCATATATATTTGTATAGATATCTGTGTCTCCCTTGTATCACATGTCAATAGGTGACCTTAGACCTATACCCCAACTTTGGGTGAACGAATATAGCAGTAAACCTAACAACGAAACGGCTGGGGGTCCAGTGTGCTTCGGCCACTGGACCGGTAAAGTAAAATTAATAGCGTCGATCCCAGGAGGCGCCCCCTTAAGGGGGAATGCCGACGGGATCAATTTTTATGTCTACCACTCATGATCGTCGACTTGTGGGTGGGTACACATAAAAATGTCCTTGTGTCAAGCCCTCATAAGTGAGATGAGAGGCAAATAACCCTCCCCTAACAAAAAAAAAACAAACGAAGTGTTTTAAGATTGGTCGACGTTTCTCCCCTACGTTCATCCATTCTTGCGATCTCGGAAATTTTCCAAAGCTTGTGACATACTAAAAACTGTTCTTACTGTCACTGTCACATACCTGACTGTGGATTGGATAAGGTAGATACAAAAATCGGACCATCGCAATATAGATCCAGAATCTTATGATCAAATCAACATTGAAAGCACCGGTTTGACGTCAGACCAAGTTAAGACAACGATCAACCAATCCAGTACCTAGATGAGCGACTATTTTGAAACAGTAGGTACCGTAAGCAATCAGAGGCCTGTGTGCTTCACTAAACAAAACTTACGAGAATATTCCCAAAAATAAGGCCTCTAAATCACT
>CM042163.1:44889183-44909183 GCA_023376005.1 Doryteuthis pealeii
TATATATATATATATATATTATATATAATTATTTTGTTATTAATATTGGAGAAATAATTATAAAGTGCTCAATTATTTCTTTAAGAGCTGTATTTATTTATTTATTTAAGTCACCAATACAAAGTTCGTCTTACCAATGGTTTCAGATGTTTATCCGTCATCAGAGACGTTGACTTTTTGAAAAAAATTGGACAGTTTTTTTTAACTCGTGCCTCGTGTGAACGTGATCCGTTATTCGTTCTTGCTTTTGCTTTCTTCATTCACCGGCGTTCCTATATGTCGTCATTGAGTCTCGTGTTTTTATGATGATTTTTTTATTTTTATTTTGAGTGCGTTTATATATGTGTGTGAATTCCTAAATTATGGCGGTCTGAGGTTTTGGTTCGTCCAATTCCATATCAAAAATTTTTTTCGGTGTGGGCATGCTCTAAATATTTCCATTTTATTATTAAGAAAAACGGTGAATGAAGAAAGCAAAAGTAAGAACGAATAACGGATCACGTTCACACGAGGCACGAGTTTAAAAACTGTCCAATTTTTTCAAAAAGTCAACGTCTCTGATGACGGATAAACATCTGAAACCATTGGTAAGGCGAACTTTGTATTGGTGACTTAAATAAATAAATAGATAAATAAATAAATGTGTGTGTGTGTGTGTGTGTGTGTGTGTGTGTGTGTGTGTAATAAACTACTGTTTTTTTATACATGAAAGAATAGTGAAAGTAAAGGTTGAAATGGGCTAATATTGAAGAAATAAATCTGAATTACTTGTTCCTGAATATTACCTCATTTAAAGTCTGTATATATTTAATTAAATATTATGCATTGAGCTCTCTTAGGGACTTGAAAGTATATAGTGTACTATAGGTGTGTATCTACTTGGGCATGCATTGTGGATAAACTGAGGATAAAGAAGATCCCCAAAAGAATCTTCCCCAATTTACCTGTCTATTGAATATATATATATATATATATATATATATATATATATATATATATATATATATATATAAGATTTTTGGATGTTTGTATTTTAGAAGCATTTTTGAATAAAGTATATATTATTAATTTTTTTTTTCTTGAAGGCAATTACAATGTGCATATCGTATAAAATTCGATAATTATCGAATTTTATACGATATACGCATTGTAATTGCCTTCAAGCAAAAATATAAATAATAATAATAATAATAATATATATATATATATGCTCCCCAAAATCCGGTAGACTTCCCTAGGAACGATTCTAATTGACTTTCATCGCCAGCATAAAGCAATGAAGTCTGTTGATTCTCTGGTGTTCGTAAAATATACACACAGATGTATGTATTTAACAGTTAAAACACCGCTCTTTAATGGAAGATGTCGATGGCCGAGAGTTAATGAACCGGGTTGGTGAAAAGTCAGTCGGATTTTGCTCCTGGTCGGAAGAAGTTGCTGTGTCTAGCCACCCTGATGAGACGTGAAATGTTGAACCGCGGTGTTGCAGATGACACACACACACACACACATATATATATATATATATACGTTGTTAATGAGGTTTTCAGTGCAACGGTTATCACATTTCTAGAAACATGATACTTGTCTCTCCGGAGACGCTCTGTAATTAATCAACTATACGTCATTTACAGAAAAACAACTTCCTCGTGAACCTAAGAGAAATAACGTCGATCAGCATTTAATATAACTAGTCTTTTCCTTCTTTTTAGGTGCGGGGGGGGGTAGGTACAACTCCATTCCATTGTACCCAGAATCGGACATTTAAAAAAAGGACAAATTTTCACAATACACCGTCTGACGTTATGCGACGATGCTTAATATTCACTTGCTTGGCTCGTAGTTATCAGTTGTTACCGGTGACTATTCCCTGGCAGGGTCCGTGACGTGTCTCACCTGTTCTGAAAACAAAGGTAAAAGAAGTCAAGTATAGGTTTCTGAACAGTCATGTGACACCTCACGAGGCACCTAAAGGGCCATGCCCGTTATCTTATGGAGGTAATCCTCAGTTGAGACTCTTTTCATGACCGAGAAGGCCGATTGACAAGTCTAGTAGATGCATGGCTTATTTGCTGTCGCAGTTGAGGTTGATGTCGCTGTGGAGAGCTGGGTCCTTCCGGGCAACGCCTGTCTCTTTGTCTGAAAGGGTCAAGCGTCAGGTTTATAGCCTGATGTCTGAGGTCCCTGACAACTCAGCAAACGAATAGCACAGATTGGATAATCTGATCTGTCAGGTAAAGTTGGGAGCTGACCGTAGATGTGGCGCTCCATCTCAGAAAAATAATCTCCAAAGTCCAGCACTAGCGAAATGGGGATAGACTCCTTCACTGAAGCCTTTTTTCTTTTAAGAGATCTAATGTCATCATAGTATGTAGTCTAGGTATATATATATAATATATTATATATATATTATATATATATATGTGTGTGTGTGTGTGTGTGTGTGTGTGTGTTTTATGTTGAAGTTGGGCGCTATTTTGAAGCATTTAAAAATAGATGAAGGAACTCGATGTTATGGAGTACAGGATTCACTTGTTTTTTATTATTTGTTATCATAAATTTTCGGGATCGTTAGATTCCCTTCTTCAGATGAATGTCGCTCCTGTTGAACGGTCTTTGGAGAAGCGAATACGAACTCATATGTGATGTTCTCCTGTGGACAGCTACACGTGTACACACCAGCGTAGGTCGACCGGCAAAAACTTACATTAATCAGCTCTGTTCGGATACTGGATGCTTCGCGGAAGATCCCCGAGTGTTATTCTCAGATCTCGAGAATTAAGGCCTTACTATCAGATATAATTTAGTGTTGTATAGTATCTAAATAATGAGGATGGAATCGTCTGTTTTTCCTAAACATAATGCCTGACGAATCACCGGACTCACAGGACTGTTTTGGCTGAAACATTCTGACATACAGTAACCTAGATAATGAGATGGAATCATCTTTTTTTCAATAAATAATAACTGACGCAAACTCAGAAGAAAGAAACAACATGATTTCACTTGATTGTTTTAGCTGAACCCTTCTGACATATAGTACCTAAATAATGAGAATGGAATCGCCTGTTTTTCCTATAAATAAGATTTGATGGAACCTCAGAATCTCCGGACTCACAGAACTGTTTTGGATGAACCATTCGGACAAACAGTACCTAATTAATGAAAATGGAATCATCTGTTTTTCCAATAAGTAATATCTGACGTAACATCAGAAAAGAGAAACAACAAAATCTTACAGGACTGTTTTGGCTGATCCATTCTGGCATACAGTACCTAAATAATGAGAATGGAATCGTCGGTTTTGCCTATAAGTAATGTATGAGGAAACATCGAAAGGGAGAAACAACCAGATCTCACGGGGCTTCAACCTAGCAATTGCATATTATTTTGTTGAACTCGTGTCTTTGCTTAGTAAACCTTTTCCCCTATCCTTTATACTCATTGTGTTTCTTACTATTATTTTTCTGTTAACTTTGATACTCGGTTTACAATATATACCCCGGGCACATTTTCTTTTTTGGGTGGGTGGGTTGGTGATGGTGAACCCTCTATAGGGGATACATTCAGCGTATTCTAAGCCCCACTGGCAGGGCGTTTGAAGGTTTTGTGTAACATAATCTTCCTATCTCAATTTTCATTAAAATAACCTTATGTTGGAATAATCTATCATTAAAAATGCGATTCACATGACTTTCTTTTGTCTTTTGTTTTATTCATTTCAAATATCATTTTATATCTTTTATGAAAAAAAGCACAAATCTTGCTGAAAGTATCGAGGGGCCGAGTAAAAGCATTCAAACACAAAATCTCAATCAATCTTTATGATGGAACAAGACCACAAAGGCACAAATGTCAAGGGTCATGCTCTACTGAAGTTATAGGAATAAATGTATCTTTAAAAACGTGTACACATTCTAAATACCGAGAACAAACTTATGAAAAAGCAATATATTTTATTTTACTCCATTCGAGTTTTTCACACCTGCCATAGCCGGTGGTTCACTGGAGGCTGAGTAAACAGCAAGTGTCCTCAGGTCTCCAGGACTCCAGCTGAGTATTCCAGCGATCTCAACAATGCTGTAGTCTAGATGGTCTCTATTCTTTCTCTGATTTCCAATTCATCCAGACTCTTTTCCAGACCCCTGGGAATCGTTCCAAGGGCCCCAATTACAATTGGTACGACCTTCGCCCTCATGGTCTATAGTTTACTCTGTTCTCTGGCAAGGTCCAAGTTTTATTATTATTATTATTATTATTATTATTATTATTAGTTTTCACACCAGTGTTAGCTGATGGTCTTTTGCTAGAGTCTCCTCGGGTCTCCAGGACTCTTCTGAGTATTCTATCAGACTTCAGCAATGCGGTTTTCTGGATGGTCTCCATTCTTCCTGTGATTTCCAGTTTCTCTAATCTTTTTACAAGCTTCTTGGGACTGTTATATGATTTCAAGTAGAAAAAGTGAATTCATCGGTGTGGCATATTGCGGGTGTCAGCCAGACAGCAAGGGTTCCTATTTCGTTTACGGCATATCCATAGGTCATGCTAATTATTATCATTATTATAGTATCACTTCTTGTGAGTTTTTCACACCAGCGATACCTGGTGTTTACTCTCTCGGGGTTGGGTGACAGCAAGTCTCCTCAGTTCTCAAGAAATCTTCGTAAAAATGTAACTCATTACATGAGTACCACAGCTTGGGTAATCTGGTCTGTGTGGTAAAGTGGAGAGCTGACGATAGTTGTGTCGCTCCACCTCGCTGTCCGGCTGATACTGACAATAGCCCACACCACCAACTTTACTTAATTACTACTTATTTTATTTAAAAAAAATAGTTAGAGTCGTAGGAAATTGATTCGTTGATCTGAGTTCAAATCCTGTTCAAGTCACTGTTTGCATTTCATATGGCGCTAGTACCCTTGGGAAAGGTATGAATACAACTATTCTCACTCCAGCTATGAGTAAATAGTAGGGTAGACTGGGCTCTTTAACCATGGCTAGGTAACCAGTCTTGGAGAAAAAATACTCTGAATTCAAACCTGTTAAACTCCACTTAAGAAATTGAACTTGTGTCACATCTTGATCGTGCGGAGGGATTGGTATATATATATATATATATATATATATATATATATATATATATATTGTGTGTGTGTGTGTGTGTGTGTGTCACAAAAAAGAAAATCACTAAAATTAACAACTTACGGTCAAGTCACTCTGAAAGGCCCGATCCCCATCAGTTCATCGAAGTTAAGCAACGATGATCCTATTCAATACTTAAATGGGTGATCACATTAGACCAACAGGTTCTGTAATCAACCCAAGGTCTATCTGTATAATAGACTAACCTCAGCATAAAATAACCCAGAAAGGGTTGACATGCCTTAAAACCAACCAATCAACCAACAAAAAATTTCCCAACTAGAATTCGAATTCGATCTTTTATTCCCTTTGGGGGAGCTGCTAATGTTTACACCTCCTCGTAGCTTTTCGTGTTATTTTAAAAAAGTTGGTGAAAGGAAAGCGCCCTCTATATTCCGAGGGGTATATTATATTTCCTGGCATAGGTCAGTCGTTATTACATAATCATGAGTAAATGAGCCATCACTTTTCAAGATAAAATTCTGTAAGCCAGGAAAGTAAATCATACTGTCCATACGAACACTAAATAACATTCGCGTATTTTTGATTAGCAATTGGAAAAACAACAGTCTGTGCCTTTCATGTCCAGTGATTTTTCACAAATAAAAACCGGCTTGCGTAATATTCTTTCATTCTTCTAGTTCTTTCTTATTCTTTTCTTTTTTCTTTTTTTAAAACGGCTAGCGAAACAACACACACACACACACACACACACACACATATATATATAATATTATATTACCAAGCCACTCAAAAAAACAAACAACACTGTTTAAAATGAAATTCCATTCCACTCCCAAAAAGAGGAGAGGAGTGAAATACTCATGTGTATGTATATATACACATGCATGTAAAAATTCATTTTCATTATCAATCATGAAGAGATACCAGAAGATCTGAAACACGTGTTGCATATTATAAACAAAAAGAATTTTTAAAATTTTCTGAGAACAAAATACATTTTGCGGACCTTCATTTTTTATAAAATATTGAATTTTCTCCCGTTGGAACCAGAACAACATTTATTTATTATATATATATATATATATATATATATATATATATATATCTTGCTGATGAGACCTAATAGGTCAAAATGTACATTCAGGGATTGATATTTTCTCGATTTCTTTAGCCTTACATTTGAACATATATGCCCGCCTAAATTCATTAATTATTAACTAATTAATTTTTAAAATTAGGTATGACTTCAATTAAGCACATACCCTCCCAAAATTGTCGGCTAATAGCCATATCAAATAAACACATTGTTTATTTACTTACTCTCATATATATATATATATATATATATGGAAGTAAACAATCTGTTTGAGATGGCGATAGCCGACAATTTTGGGGAGAATATGTGCTTAATTGAAGTCATACCTAATTTGAAAATTAATTAGTTGATAATTAATGAATTAGGCGAGCATATCTGTTCAAATGTAAGGCGTAAATAAACCGAGAAAAATCGATCTCTGTATGTACATTTCGGCATATTATGCCTCAGCATATATATATATATATATATATATATATATATATATATATATCCGCCTAGGAACCCCAAGATTTCGATATCGATACTTCCCTCACTAACTTAGCTCAGCGCATCAGTGGCTCAGCTGGATCTTTGGGTACGTGGGGGACCTGATGGGAGTTGAAGCGCTCCATCTTAGACGCAAAAACAATCTCCCTGGTCTAGCAATAGTGAAAAGGAGATAGACACCCTCGCTGCCAGGCTGACACTGACTATAGGTCGCACCGACGACTTTACTTTAACTTGTTGTTGTTGTTGTTGTTGTTGTTGTTTCTTCTTCTTCTTTCTTCTTCTTCTTCTTCTTCTTCCTTCTTCAAACCCTCTCGATGCTACTGTCTCTCTGATCCCGTAACAATGCTTTTTCCTTTGCTGCTACTTGAGCTTCTGCTGGTCTATTTATACACCCAGCGCCTACGTGTTTTTAGCTGTCATAGGGGCATCTGGTTTTAACCTACGGGAACTTGGGTCAACTCAATCCTCAGTGCTACGCTCTAGTATTGCCTTTTCGTATTCAGAACGACGTGGGTTCGATCTTAGATCAAAGTCCTACACTTCTGACAAAGCCTAACTTGCTTTCAATCGACTCAATATTTATGTGTGCAAACAAATGACATTTATTTTTATAGAAATGATTACTTGAAACCATATAATAATTTTGATTAACCATTGGAAAAACAACGGGTCTGTGGCCTTTTCATGTTGGCCGGTGATTTTTCACAAATAAAAACTGCCTTGCGTAATATTCTTCTTTCTTTCTTTCTTTCTTTTCCTTTTTAAATACGCATGCGCAAAATAGATGCAGAAAGCAATGAGATCGCTTTAACGCTATAGTTGAACACTAGGTATTTACCACGTACCCAACGTGTACAGGTTAGGCACAAGGCCCTATTAATGTGGGACCACCCACATGGATGGCGGGTGCAAAATGCGTTGATCCCGTCGGCAATAATATATATATATATATATATATATATATATATATATATAATATATTAGTGTCACGGTATGCTTCTCTGATGAGACGTGACCGAAAAAAAGATATCTTTTTCAGAGGGAAAAAAAATTGTGAACTTGTATTTATTATAACATCTCACAATGCACACGCTTTTTACCATTTTCAAATTTTGCTCGTTCCACAATCTATTCATATCTATATATATATATTATATATATAATAATATATATATATATATATATATATATATATATTTAGTGTAACACGTATGCTTCTCTGAGACGTGACCAAAAAAGATATCTTTTCAGAGTGAAAAAAAAAAAATTCTGAAATTGTATTTATTATAACATCTCACGATGCACACGCTTTTTAAAACCTTTTCAATTTTTGCCGTACCACAATCTATTCATATATATATATATTATATATATATATATATATATATTATTATAGATAGATAGATAGAGAGAGAGAGAGAGAGAGATAGAGAGAGAGGAAATAGAAAGAGAGAGAGACACATTTTAGAGACTTACTTTAGAGTTGATTATACTCATTTCCCTGGTTATGTGTTGATTCTTCTAACTGCTTCTTCTTCTATCTAAGGGTTTCTTTTCACAGTGCTGATTTTGTTCATTGTACTTAAAACAGCCAACAAGACTTACCTTAGCTTGATCAAGCCTTTTATTTTAATCTAGCCCATATCACAGCGCGGGAGAGATGACCCCAGCAAGAGAGACAAACGCGTCTGCTTTCTCTGGTGGTTAGTTCGAATCTAAAATCTAAACTAAATCATGTGTTTCTCATGGCGCGTGAGATTCGCGCCACTGGGGGTCAAGGGTTATCAACAGTCAGTGGTAAATTTCCACTGGCTCCACTGATCTCAAAGATAATTCTACTTATAGGTACTGCTCACAATTTATGATGAGTCATAAATTGTAACACACTGACAATAGACTACACCGACGACTTTACTTTTACTTCGCGAAACCGGATAACTGTGTGCAAACAAATGACAATTCTTTTTATAGAAATAAATACTTGAAACCATATAATCATCATATCAGATAGGGATATTTGAATCTATTCAACTGTGTGTAAATTATTTGTATTCAATAGAAATACTTGATATCATAAGACTGTATATTATTTGTGTTAGTAATAGTTAGTTTAAGCTATAATTGTTTATTAAGAATTATTAGTTACTTGAAACCATATTATAAATGACTATTGAAATAATTACTTAAATATTGGCATTTCAGTCTCGGAAGACTATAATATAGTTTTTGTGCCTCTGAAGTTACAGCGCCTCTTGTGACTGTGAAGTCCCATGTGTTACGTATCTGGCCGCCATCCTTGGCCAGTTGTAAAGAACTTAAAGTAAATAAGTAAGTCCTGAATTATAGAATCCTTTGGTAAGTGAATAAGTCCTTTACTATAGAATCCTTTGGTATGTGAATAAGTCCTAAGTTTTGGAATCCTACGTTGTGTCAAAAGGGTCCAGCGATATAATCCTATGACCCGTCGTCCATGAAGATCCAGGTGGTTGTGAGTACCTAAGATTAGGATCAGCCAGTATAAATATAATATCAGCAGCAGAGCACTGCCAGTGATTGGACAATAGGTTGGTCACGTGCTTATCGGCGAGTCTATAAGTAGAAGTGGACTTTTGTCACACGCCTTATATCTTAAAAACGCCATGTTTGAAAAACATTCTCGACCACAGATGTCGCACGTGAAGGCTGTCCCTGAAGATGTTTATATGCCGGTGCTTTGTTGTCGCCGCTTTCTTCTCGGCCTCTTAGCTTCATGGTGTTACTTGAAACTATATTTGTATTAGATACGAATGCTTTAAACCATGCCTCTGTGTGCCAATTATTTGTATTAGATAGGAACACTTGCTATATAACTGTGTGCAAAAACAATCAAGAAATAATTATACAAAAATGTTGATATAAATGTACAATGAACGTGATTCCTTAACATCCAGATATAAAATAACCCTAGAGGGTTGACATGCTGTTAAAATCTATCGAGCAGTTAATTTTTTGCTAAAGCTTCGTACAAACCAAAAGCCCGAGTACTCATTAAATGGTTGTTGTTTATAGTGTTCTTGAATTGTACACCATAGCCAGTGAATTCGTTTCTCACTAAGTGTCAAGATTTGATCTGTTGGTTGGCTGGTTGATTGATTTTAACCCATTATCAACCCATCCGGAGCTATGTTATGCCTAACGGTTAGGAAGCAATATATGTTGTGTATTTATATTTAGGTTTGGTTTGTTTTGTTTTACGGCATATCAACCTCAGTGGGTCATTTAATGCCGATAAAGTTTTGAAATAAATCAATTCTTTAATGGATAATACAATTTTTTTATAAATACATTTTTCTATTTAACCCATACACGGGACCCTAACAGGTACTACCACTCCGGGTCAGAGTGGGACCAGGGAGCAATGGTGATGAAGGGGTGCTCCACAAACCTCCAAAACTGGAACCTCCACCATCAGATAGAAGTTTTAACGTCATTCAGGACATGTGAACCACAGCCACGGCCTCTAGACCCATATGATTAAAAAGGGGTTGGGGCTTGCCATAAGGGCAATAGAGTTGGGAAAATCATATAGGTGCTAGGGCTTGACGTTCTTTTTCCTGTTGGCACAGTTTTTTGTAAAATAAAATAAAAAAAGGCGATACTATTTCAAATAAATCTTGGAATGAGATTTATTTGAAATAGTATCGCCTTTTTTTATTTTATTTAAAAAAAAAACTGTGCCAACAGAAAAAAGAACATTTTTTCTAATACTTTCTCATCCCTCGTTTTCATTTTGAAAAGAATTTCATCACTGTTTAGACAACAATATACTCAATCCTAATGTCCCGACGAAGGTTTTATAATAAACCGAAACATTTTAACGTCAACTTCAGCATCTAAAATAATCAATATTTTGGAATACTTCGTTTTTTTTGCTTATTCCTACATACCGTCGGATTCATTTCCTTTTTTTTACCACCCACATAAATATATACAACTGAATATTAAGGAGTGATCATACCTTCACACATCTTATTATAATGGAGATTGTGGGGTTTTATGTCTGTAACCGAAACTATATTACTATTCAAGTCACAATTCCTTTGTTATTTACGTCACATTCCTCCATGATTTTTATTTTTTATTTAAACCTCAATTATAATAAAATTGTTTTACATCATTAGGCTGTTGACCATATCTACATACTAATAACATGCAATTGTATAATATATACAACAAAATAGAGGTTAACAGTGTGAATGGGAAGGATAATTTGCAATATTGAAATTTAAATTTGATTTTAATAAATATATGCTTGTTATTATTGATTTCTAATTGTTGGTTTTATCTTAATTGAATATGAGCAAAAATCTCGGGGATAAATCTTAAAAGAAATCCATTAACAAGAAAAATAACTGTAATTTTATTCTTTTACTTCCTATTTTAACTAAATAGTAAAAATTAGAAAAAATTACCAATGAAAGACGGGGTAAGTGTAAAACTGATGGAAGAGTGAGTTTCAAGTTGTTCTATTTTTCAAATCATACCCCCTCTGTTCCAAATATTTTTATCTGAATTCTTATTCAGTTTCATTAGCCTTTCTAATTTAACATATTTTATTATATTAAAACTTAAATACTTGCACCCGGAGGGTGCATATATTTGCTAGTACGTATAATGTAGCCAATGGGAATTGTACAGCTCATACACAGGGACACACGCATTCATCAACCAATGGCTAACACCGTCACAAGATGAATAATGACAAGATAGACACTGACTGTTGATGTCACTGTAATAATAATAATAATAATAATAATAATAATAATAATAATAATTGCTATCTTTCTTTCTTTTCTTTTTCCTTCCTTTTCTTTTCTCCCCCCCCTCCTTGCTAACTCTTCAGCTCAGCCATAAGCTCCCACCCCGTGTCTCTTACCCTCTTTCCTCTTCATCCGGACTTGATTATCACAAGCGGAAGGTTAATTAATCCGGGACACTCTGATCGTGTTGTGGCCGGCCACAGTGGAAAATAGTGCGTAGATGATGTATGAATACTACGCGTTGGACGGTGACAGTGATTGAATGGCCGTAGTTGGGAAAGTGGACCCGACAGACAACGGGTCAAATCGTATCTGTCGCTTCGATGGGAGGGCCTCTAATGTAGCCCTTGAATGCCGCTTGACAATCACGCATATGTGCGCATATGTTGTGCTCCAGACAGGTTTTGTATTCAGTTATATTGGAGTCAGTACAGCTAGTATTTATTTTTCGTATGCGTTCTTTTTTTTTGTGTGTCTATTTTTGTTGAATGTGTAAGATCAACCATTCATTGTGTTAGACAGAGAATCTCTGGGAATTTAGTGTTCACCAGCTGCATCTGTTAATAGGCGTTTATTGTAAGCGTGTTGATATAGTCATCTGGTGTCTCTTGACTGCATAGGCCATGGAAAGATTTATGTAGCTTGTCAGTGTTCATACACGATTGTAATCCCAAACACAAGGTCTCCAAAGCGCAAGGGTGTATTTGCCTCATACCCCACTTGTATGGCCTGGGCACAAGGTCTCGTTTTAACGTGGGCCCACCCACAAGCCGAAGCTCATGGGTGGGAAAGAACAACAATTGCGTCGATCCCGTCGGCATTCACCCCTCAAGGGGGGCGCCCCAGGCACTGGGAAATAAACCCAGCCCCGGACCGAAGGGGGCAGGTATTGCCTGGGAGGAAAGTCCCCTCGGATCGACGCTATTAATTTTGACTTAACCGGTCCAGTGGCCGAAGCACACTGGACCCCCGCCCCGAAGGACGAGATGGGTAAGGTCTCCAAAGCGCAAGGGAATGCAGGGAAACTGTTCGTGCGGCTATTGGCAATACTATTGTGTTTGTTGTGTATGTGCTTTCCCCTGTCTCGAAGTGCGGCTCGATACCACGCTCAGTCTTGGTTTGGCAGTCGTTTCTGATGGAGCTCCCGATTAACACTACCGCCAAATGAGAAGTTCGCGAAGCCATTTAGTTTTGAAAGCAACGGACATTAAACCGATTGAAATTCATCGCTAATTATTGGAAGTGTACCTCGTTGTCATTGCAAACTACCTATACCGCTTGCCGACTTTTTTGGCATCCATGCACGACTCGCCATACAGTTCCGTCAATTGGCGACGAATTTCAATCAGTTTAATAGCCTCTAAAACCGAATGACTGCACGAACTTCCTATTTTGCGGTAGCTTCAATCGGGACTTCCATCAGAAACGACTACCAATCATGGTAGCTAGGCGCGATCGGCTGCAGGTGCAGGCACAGGCGCAACAAACACAACAATGTTCCCAATAGACGCAAAAACAGTTTCCTTACATCCTGATCACTTTGGAGATCTTACATTTGGGATTATCCACGTATTAATAAAACCACAATCAATACACTTTTTAGTAGAGCAGTTCATCCTCGGTAGCAATATCTCATCTACCGAAAACGATGTCAACATACGTATAGGTAAAGTAGTGACTGTTATTGACATATTATCGACCATATAGAAATTTGATATCTCTGGTAAGATAAAACTAGAATTCTTCTAGGCGGTACTCGTGTCCGTACTACTGTATATTTTCATCATTTGGACTCTAAGTCTTTGCAGACAAATCTAGATGGGAACTACACAAGGATGCTGCGGGATATTTTGAATAAATCCTGGAAGCAGTACTCTAAAAACATGTTGTACGGCCACTTACCTTCCATCTCACAAACCATCCACGTCAGATGGGCAAGACATGATTCTTGAGCAATGCTGGAGGAGTTAGAACAAACTCATAAGTGACATTCTCCTATGGACTCTCGCACGAGGGTTGGCCGACTAGCCAAAAAGTTACATTCATCCATTCTGTGCGGACACTAGATGCCATCTAAGGGACGAATCACTGCACTCACAAAACTGTTTTTGTTGAACCATTCTGAAATACAGTACCTAAATAATAAATCAAGAGCAAAAGCAGAGAGAGAGAGAGAGAGAGAGAGAGAGAGAGAGAGAGAGAGAGAGAGAGAGAGAGAGAGAGAGAGAGGGGGGGGAAGAATCAAAAGAAATTGGTGTCTTGATGATGATGATGATGATGATGATGATGATGATAAACTAATCCATTTATTTTGAAAAAAAAACAACAACGTATAACTGACATAACGCAAGAGGAATGGATGCTTCAATGAGTCTAGCGTATGACCCAGTTATATCAGCCGTTAAATAATGTTGTTTCCGAGTACAGCTATGTCATCTGACTAATATTGTATCATGGAATGTACGTGCGCGCAAATTCCACTGACTCTTCCAAACTTGCGTCCTTTTTATTACACACCATGTAATGTATGTGTATGAGTATGCGCGTGTCCTGCCTTATGTGTGTCAGGAATCAAAACTAATTTCATATCTTCGTTCTCGAAGATTCCAGCCAATATACCCACCCACGGATGTTCACCCACTTCCTCACTGATCCCTCGAATCGAGAATCGAAATAAATCTCCCGCTAGCCTGACGGAGTCAATTGCGAGATGGTTATTTCTGGTCAGTAGGGGTCAGCTGCCAAATCTAGGGCCAATTCTCTCCTCTAATTTAATGAGGTCATCTCAATATTAGGGGATAAATCTGGAGCGCCACTTGTTCCTTTCCTTGACCAGGCATCAGAGCCGAAACCATAACACTAAAAATATTTATACTCATTCGTCTGGGTCGGCGTTAGATGGGTCACATTAAATAAGGAATTTTAAAGGCTTTTTTTTTCTTTCTTGGTTCCTCGAACTGGTGCCAATTCATGGGCAAACGTTACCTTCAGCTAGGCATTGAGGAAAAGAAAAAGAAAAGAAAGAACGAGACAAATAAAAACAACAAAAAAACAATAAACAACAACACTGGGTTTACAACGTCAACTGGTCATTGTTGCTTGCAGTCTGATGCTTCTAAAACTCCAATATATATATATATGCCCGCCTAATTAATTAATTATTAATTAATTAACTTTCAAAATTAGTTACGTCTTCAATTAAGCACATATTCTCCCAAAAATTGTCGGCTAAAAAAAGCCATATCATAAACACACCGCGTGTGTATTTACTTCTCATACTGTCGTGTACAAGAAGTCACTATAAGAGGAATAGGAACCTACTTCTAAACAAAACGAAAAATCTAAGAAGGTCCGGTTGGTGAAGAGGTTATGATACTCGCCTGTCAGCTTGACAATCGGGTTTCGAATCACGCACAAGGCGGTCTTCCTATCTATAGCTCTACTGATGAGACCTAATAGGCCGAAATGTACATACAGAGATTGATTTTTCTCGATTTGTTTAGCCTTACATTTAAATAGGTATGCTCGCCTAATTAATTAATTATTAATTAATTAACTTTCAAAAATTAAGTACGAATTCTCCCAAAAATTGTCGGCTAAAAAAAAGCCATATCATAAACACACCGCGTGTATATTTACTTCTCATATATATATATATATATATATATATATATATATATATATATATATAGAGAGAGAGAGAGAGAGAGAGATAGATAAAAGGATATGAAAACACACAATGCTGTTAAATGAAAAGATATATCATATTCATAGCTAATATTGAACAATATTTCGATTTATAAAAATCATCTTCATCGAAATATGTTCAATATTAGCTATGAATATGATATAAAATATTTTCATTTTAACAGCATTGTGTGTTTTAATATCCATTTATTTATACTTATACCGTTGGATTCATTTCCTTTCTCTTAACTTTATATATATATATATATATATATATATATATATATATATATATATATAATTTTGAAAAGTAACATACTTTGTTAATGATCAGCATTGAAAAGAAAAAAAAGGGTGTGGCGAAAGACGATAGAAACTTAAGGGCCCTTTCGCCCGGTGCTTTTTCAAAAGTTAACAAACGGTAGATTGTTTAAAGGTCAAAATGTATATACTAGGTAAAAGAGGGGGACAGGATTATGTAAATGATGGAGCAACAAGAAGGAAAGAAAATTTACGTCATTGACCTAAGAGAGAGAGAGAGAGAGAGAGAGAGAGAGAGAGAGAGAGAGAGAGGAGGGAGGGAGGGAGGGGGGAGATCAAAAAATTGCTGTCTTGATGATGATGATGAATGATGATGATGATGATGATAAAAACTAATGGTAACAAGAGGTATCGGCTTCCATGTGAACTCATATAAAACGGACTCCGCGTGTTTTAAACAAGATGGAGGCATCTCCACACTGAATAGTAAACTTCAGAAATTAGTAGACTAGTTCCCCTACCAAGGTAGTAATATCTCATCTACAGAAAGCGATGCCATATACGCATAGGAAAGGCATGGATTACTATAGAAAGATAATCGATGATATGGTGATCTGCTTTCTCTGATAAGATAAAGTGATAATTATCCCAGCTGCCAGTTCTACTGTATAACTGCACCCCTTGGACTTTAAACAAGACTTTGATATGAAGCTAAATGGGAACTACACAAAACAAATTTTGAAAGTAGCACCCCACAAACATGCAGATGTACGACCACTTGTATACTATCAAAAAAAACATCCTAGTAAGACGAACAAGACATGCTGGAAAAGCAACGATGAACTCATGTGACGTTCTCCTGTGGACATCTACACATGGACACACCAGTATAGGCCAAACAGCAAAAACCTACATCAATTAGTTTTTGTACAGATGCTGGATGCTTCGCGTAAGATCCCCCAGTGTTATTCTCCTTAGATCTCCAGAATTAAGGCCTAACCATCAGATATAATTTAGTTTCATATAGTGCCTAAATAATGAGGATGGAATCGTCTGTTTCTCCTAAAAATAATATCTGACGAATCACCAGACTCACAGGACTGTTTTGGCTTAACCATTCTGACATACAGTACCTAAATAATGAGAAGGAATCGTCTGTTTATCCTATAAGGAATATATGATTAATCACCGGGAGGGAGAAACAACGAGAACTCATAAGTGACGTTCTCGTGTCAACATCTACACATGGGCACACCAGAGTAGGTCGACCCCCCCAAAAAAAAAAAAAAAAAAAAAAAAAATAAAAATAAAAAACAAAAGTAGAATGCGCCACAAAGTAAATATTTGTTAGAGGTATGTATTTTGTGTGTACGGAGCCCAGTTTGCAACGTCTTGCAGATATATGTGTTACATAATTATTAGATTCCTAATACTTATCTACAGTAGTGTAGAAACCAAAATGGCTGTTATAAGTTCAGCCAGTGGCTTGAAGGATTTAATGACAAGGCTTGACCTCAGTCCCTGATCCTCCTTCCGGTGGATACCGTGAAATCGGTGGAGAAGACCCCCTTCCGGTTTAGATTAGAAAGAGATTTTGGTCAGATCGGCCAATACCAAGACGGTGGTAAGTCGTGTTAAGAACGCCGCCGACTCAATCTGCGCAGGTAGTCTGGTGGGGATTTCAGAATAAAATATGATCTAAGTTAAATCGAAGTCTTGTGTTATTATCTAAAAACTACCAATGACACAGGGCTTCTGATAAAGAGAAATCCCCAATGGAAGACCAACTGGAAGTCCCCAAAACGAAGTCCAGACGCTAGAAGAGACGCTAGAAGAATAGAAGTAAGAAAGTGAAAAAGGAAAGAGAGTATACAACATATGTTCAGTTGGTTAGTTTGTTGGTTAGATTTTACGGCATGCCAACCCTTATTGGGTTATTCTATACCGAAGACATTTTGTTTTATTCATTCTTGTTGGGTCCTCAAAGGTTTTATTTTAAACTCAATTTTGTAAAACGTTTCTTATACTCATTTTTCTATTTATATGGGTCCCTAACAGGTACTACCATTCAGGTCAGGGTGTACCTGGAAGTAATGGTAATGAAGGGGTACTCCACACTCCCAGAGCTCCAGAATTTAACACAGTTAAACAATCATACCCAGGATACTTAGACCAACCAGCCACGCCTTCTAGCACATATATGATAAAGAAGCTTGGGGTTTACCATAAGGGCAATAAGGTTAGGACAATGATATAGGTCCTAAGGTTTGTCGTCACCAGCCAATTGATCAGAGGGGGCCACTCCAACCGCCTATCTAGCCTATTTAAGGGCCAAAGTGGAGTTGCATGGCATGGACTGCTCAGCCACCAGGATTCCAAACTTAAGCATCACAGGTTGCCACCTAGGTCAAAGTGAACCTGGGGATTATGGTAATGAAGGGGTACTCCACACTCCCCAGAGCTCCAGAATTGGAACTTCACCATTAGACGCAGTTTAATGTCATACCCAGCCTCCCTAGCACATGTATGATAAAAAGGGTTGGGGGTTTGCTACAAGGACAAAAGGGTTGGGACAATCATGAAGGTGCTAGGGCTTGACTTGACCAAACTAAGTAAGGGCCAAAGTGAAGTGTTGCATGTCATGGCCTGCTCAGCTACCAAGATTCCGTCCTTAGGCCTTACGGGTCGCCAATCACGACCAACAGTTATGGGTTAGGGGTTAGGGTTGCAGTTAGGTTTGGGGTTAAGGTTATGTTTAGCGGGAAGGTTAGGGTTGCCGCTAATCCTAACCCGAACCCTATCCCTGACCGCAATTGTAACTATTGCACAAGTTTAAATTCATTTATGTTTGTTTTTTTTTGTTATTTTTTTGTTTGTTTTTATGGTTTGTTTGTTTGTTTTTTTTTTTTTGTTTTTTTTTTTTTTTTTCTTTCTTTCTGAAAAATTGTTGTCTCATTTCTTATTGGTATTTTATCAAGGGCCTATTGTTAATAAAAAAAAAACTATCTGAATTTTTTGCCGATAAAATGTGAGAATGGGCGAATGTTAAACATCGGAGGTTGTGCACTTTTACGCTGGCTACAAACAAAGAAATAAAAGGAATGTGGCATAGCGGATAAGGGATCCGAGACAATTCTAGTTGAATAGTGTCGGGGAATGATCCTGAAGCTAACATTGCAATAATCGCAATGCTCAGTGTCAAGTAAAATAATTTAACATACGAAATTGGTATTTTATTTAGCAGCACAAATTCGAACGAGACGACTCTAGTAAAAAGAGTTTGGTTTGGTTTGTTTTACGGCATATCAACTTCGGTGGGTTATTTAATGCCGACAAAGTTGTGAAATAAATTCATTCTTAATGCATTAATACAATTTTGTTTATAAACTCATGTTTTTCTATTTAACCCATAGATGGGACCCTAACAGGTACTACCACTCCGGGCCAGAGTGGACAGGAAGCAATGGTGATGAAGGGGTGCCTCACACTCCCCAACCCCCCAAAACTGGAACCTCACCATTTGATAGAGTTTAACGTCATTCCCTGGACATGTAGACCCTCAGTCACCGCCTTCTAGCACCCATACGACAAAAAGGGGTTGGGCCTTGGCTGGAGGGCAATAGGGTTGGGAAAATAATATAGGTGCTAGGGCTTGACGTAACCAGCCGATTGATCAGACCATCCGTCTAGCCCAAGATAGGTCCAAAGTGGAGTATTGCAAGTCATGAACTGCTCATCCACCTGGGCTCTATCTTTAAGCATCACGGGTCGCCACCCACGGCCAACAGGTGACCCCATTGGAGGGGGGTGTCATACCCTCTACAGAGGGGCATCGGTGCATTCTAATGCCCAGCCGACAGGGCGGAGTAAAAAGAGAACCCTTCTCCAAAAATAAGCATTACATGTGAATATGTGTAAGCTAAATTATGAACTTTTTACTAGTAACTAAAATTAACAAACGAAGAGTATCGCAAATCAGAAAAAAAGGCCCTTTGAAATTTACATAACATTGATGTCATATATTTTTTCTTCCCTTCCAACCACCTTCACACAAAGGCCGTTGTATAAGCGAGTCTGTCTCTAAGTAGATACGCTTGAATACCTTAAAGAATGAATAAATTTCCGTTTAGGAGATTTTTATTTATCAGAAATGTAATCAATCACGTGAAATTAGATGTACAAGTGACGATGGTCATAATTCAATAGACTAGCTTATATATATATATATATATATATATATATATATATATATATATATATATGGTGTGTGTGTGTGTGTGTGTGTGTGTGTGTGTGTGTGTGTGTGCAATGTATATAGGTATGAAAATACATATAAATATAAAATACATATATATAAATATATATAATATATATATATATATAAATATATATATGTATATATAAATCTATATATATAAACGTGTATATCAATATATCTATATTCATATACATCATATATATACATTAATATACATATAAAGATATATATGTGTATTTATCTCTGTCTCTCTATCCCCCTGTCTCTGTCTGTCTGTCTGTCTGTCTCCCTCTCTCTCTAT
>CM042163.1:44914183-44916683 GCA_023376005.1 Doryteuthis pealeii
ATTATAATAATAATAAAATAATATATATATATATATATATATATATAATAGTTTGATTGTAAAATATACTACCAAACATTACCTAGGGGAAAAAAAAGAAAAGACCAAGATAGTTGTACCAACCAAAATAATAATTTGATACTCTAATACTTGGCCAAAGGAAAAAACAATTTATATGTATATATATATGAAAAATATATATTCATACAAAAACCGCTAGGATATACTAAAGCTAATAAGTAAAGAGTGCTCAATACCTAAGTAGAGCAAATAATAAAGATAAAGTCAGATCTTAGCCCTGAAGAGCACTAAGCGAAACATTTAGTAGATATATCTGACTCATTAGGTTTATAATATATATATATATATATATATATATATATATATATATATATATATATATTAAAGCGCTCTCAAAGATATATTTAAAAAAAATAATCCAATCCTCGTCGTTCACAAATCTTCTCATACACGGTCAGTATGTTAAGATGAATGAATGAAATAAAAAAATTAATGAAACGAATGAAATAAATATTTTCCAAAGGACCTATCTCGAGGGAAAAATATTTTTTTAAGAGAGATCCTTAATGGAAAATACTTTTCATTTTTACTGGACTCTTTTGAAGCATTGAAATAGTATAACTAATATATCTTGGAGAAGATAATAAGAGATTTAAAACTTAGAAATCAAAGTTGAATAGAATTAAATAGATGTCTTACCTTTCTGAAGTTCTGTTGAGAAATGATTTGATTTTTTGTTATTTTAGCTAATGTTGTATGTTTCATTTCCGGTTTATATTGTAACTTAAGTTATATTTGAATTTAAGATAAAAGCGGTCTGTATATATATATATATATATATATATATATATATATATATATATATATATATATGGAATTTGATAATTTGCTTTCGAAGCATTGTTATGTAAAGTATATTATTATTTATATTTTTGGAAGGCAATTACAATGCGTATATCGTATAAAAAATTACTGAAATAATCAAAATGTATATATATATATATATAATATATATATATATATAATATATGGATGAATATCTTGGGATGTATTTTGTATCATTAAACTAAAAAAAAAACCATTAGCAAACAATTATTGATTCACTCAGCTTTTGTATAATATAATTTTATAAGACGGGTCAATTTTTGACTTAATTGCAAATTTTAACAAAATGTTTTAATGAAAGTTTGAGCGGTGGATTTACCTTCCCATTTTATTCTTATGTTAGATTTCAGCAGCTAACGACCGGCTTATATGGGAAGATTAATCTATCACCCAAACTCTCCGATCTCTCTCTTTAATTTCACAGAGAATGGAAATATGTGTGTGTGTGTGTGTGTGTGTGTGTGTGTATGTGTATGGGTATTTTATGATATTGCATAGGTAAATCTTCCTCTACAGGTTTTTTGACTATGGTGGCGCTTTTCGTGCAATGGTTATCAACTTAAGTAATATTGAGCCTGTTCAATAATTAGATGGGTGACCATTTAGACAACTGCTAGCATTGTAAGCAAATTGCTATCAAAATGGTCGGGACAATCATATAGGTGCTGGGGATTTGACGTAACCGGCTGATTGATCGGAGAGGGCTTTTGTAGCTGTGCATCTAGGTAAGGTCCAAGTAATGACCAATGCGGACTGCTCAGCTGCCAGGATTCCGTACTCAAGCATCACTCATTGGAGGAATATTATTCCTTTTCAGAGGTTCAGTCGGTGTATTCTACATTAAGGCAACTGCTGGTACTGTAAGCCAACTGATATAAAAATGGCCGGGACAGTCATATAGGTGCTGGGAGTTTGACGTGACCAGTTGATTGATCGGAGAGGAACTTTACGGCTACACGTGTAGCCAAAATAAGGACCAAAGTGGAATTCTCAGCCACCAGGATTACGTACTCAAGCATCACAAGTTGCAACCATCAGGTGGTCCTATTGGAGGGATCTTATCCCTTTGCAGAGGTTCAATTGGCGTTTTCTATATTTAGGCAACTGCAGGTATTGTAAGCAAACTGATATCAAAAATATTCGGGACAATCATATAGGTGTTGGGGCTTTGGCGTGGCTAGCTGATTGATCAATGATCTAGCGGGCACCGGTGTTTTCAGACACCTGTTTTCCAAGGAAGACAACCCGAGATGCGTAAGGACTGAATCCTGATTGCTGTGCAGTCCATGACATGCAACTTTCCGGTTGCACGTGTAGCCCAGGTAAGGACCAAAGTGAACTACTCAGCCATCAGGATTCCATACACAAGCATCACTGCTGGCTACCACCAAATGGCCCCATTGGAGGGGTCTTACAAGGGTCTTGCAGAGGTGCAGTTGGCGTATTCTACAGCCCCAGCTGTCTTGGGTTATTCATTATGTGCTGTGGAATAGCCTAGCTTACATACCGTAGAGAGTGAATGCGCTGGCCCAAGACCATTTATATACGGTTGTGTTAGAGCATCAGGATGATTATTTAGACGGTAAGGCCCCTC
>CM042163.1:44929183-44934183 GCA_023376005.1 Doryteuthis pealeii
ATAAATGAATGAAGATGAATTACTGGGGAATAAAATATCAAATTAATCGCAACTACGACCGTCGATACAATTATTAACCGAATAAGTTGGGGTTATAAAGAATATAAAAGTGCTCAATACGTTAGTAGGGTGGACTTAGTAGAAATATATAGATAAGCTACTTAAGTTTCATCAAATTTGGATCATCAGGACTAAGCGAAATGAATTAATCAAAATAATTGATTGATTGAGGACAATCGTGGAAGTGAATAACATATTATTCGCTTCCACAATTTTCCTTGATTATTCAATCACACCTATTGTTAAACATTTCCTTCTCCCTTTCCTCTGCCCTGCTTGTTCACCTTTTCACTGTATATATATATATATATATATATATATATATATATATATATATATTATATATATATATATAGCAGTTCTGTTTTAAAAGGTTGAGGTGCTATTAGATTCTTCTTTAAAAGTGAATTGTATGTAGTGTTCTACCGAATTTAATTATTAAACGCTAGTGTGGAGCACTTCATTGCCATTACTCCCAGATCGACTCTGACTCGAATTAGTAGTTCATGTTAGGGTCCCATCTATTGGTTAAATAGATCAAACATGAGTTTTAAAACGGGTTTTAAAAATGAGTTTATGAATGAAATACACATACATGCACACACACCACATATATAGATATACACACATGGCAATAGCATAATCTTTACAGATCATTGCCGTCCCTCACAATCCCACAACTCCACCACCAGAACCCTTCCTTGCATGAGCCCTCAAATGACTCATCAAACCTGCTGCAGATCCACAAATTTTGATGCAAATATGACATTGAAAAGACTTCCTTCCCGTTGAATGAGATGATTCAGATGAATCAGATGATAAAATTTGATGCTTATGCACCACCATATGTCTCTTAAGACCAGAAGCCGACTTACAGACCTTGCCACAGATAGCGCAAGACACATTGTTTGCTCCTGGAATCTGCATGGATTGACCCAGGTGAGACTTCCTATGATTGACATATCCAGCCTTAGAAAGCAAAACTCGACCACATGTCAGACATTTCCAACCCTCCATGTTCTCTCCAATATGACAGGTGTAACCCTTGCGAAGTTGACGCTTTAGGTTTTCATGCACGATTCTTTCACTCTCGAAACTGGTACAACCATCATCCACATGAACTCTCCAGTCAGTTCTCTCCAATGCCAGGTTTTCCCAATTGTCAGGATTTATTTTTATTTTTACAAGGTTGTTTTTTAAGCAATCCATATACCTCTTCCTAGGCTTATGCTGCGGCCACATATATAGATATACACACATACATACAGATATGCACACATATTTACAAACACAGACATGCGCACGCACACAGAATCAGAGACAGACAGCCACACCCACCTGCGCACATATGCACACACATCTCTCTTAGAGAGAGAGAGAGAGAGAGAGAGAGAGAGAGAGAGAGAGAGAGAGAGAGAGAGAGAGAGAGAGAGAAGGAGTGAGCATATACACATAGTTACAGACATACAAACACACACTCAACACACACAGAGACATACACACAGAAATACACACCATACACACAGGCATATGTACACATATACACGGAGACATACATATGCACACACACATATATACACACAGACATACACACGCACACAGAAATATATATAATATATTCACAGAATGAATATAAGTGAAACCTTATCAGCATAAAATAATCCAAGTGTTAACATGACTTAAAATCCAACCAACCAACCAACCAATTTCCTAGATATGACAACTACCTTATGTCCGGGGTACGTCACGTGGTGTAATGATTAGCAAGAACGATTCGCTGACCATTGTTTGTGAGTTCGATTCTCATTGGGCGCCTCATACATCTGGCTTTGTGTCGCATCTAAGCTAAACTTAATAAATAACTTTAGCGAAACATAAATTTAATTTTCCATATTGTTTTTCTTTCTACACACACACACACACACACACTTAATTATTTAATTGAACCATCTTTTTTTTCGTAAACAATCGTATCACTATATATATATGTCAATGCATAATTTATATTCAATTGTATATTATTACAGCTATGATTTACATATATATTTTTACCTCTACGCCCACTGACACGCATGCACACACACACAGAGAGAGAGAGAGAGAGAGAGAGAGAGAGAGAGAGAGAGAGAGGGGGGGGATAGACATGCACACTATCCCCTTTATGTAAGTATATATATATATATATATATATATTGTAGTGGGCAGAAGTAATGAGTCAAAAATATTACATTATTGCTTTTCTTCAATAATAATTAATAATGATATATATATATATATATATATATATATATATATATATATATATATATATATATATCAATAATTTTCATTTGGAACTAATTCATGGTCGAACTTAATGGTGCATAAATATTGCAAAGCGTATGTGCAAATATCACGGAGTCATTATTAATTCATACGTGGAATCTGATTACTGTTGTTGTTGTTGTTGTTGTTGTTGTTATTGTTGCTGCTGCTGCTGCTGTTGTTATTGTTGTTGTTTTTGTTGTTGTTGTTGTTACTAGGTCTCGAGCCTTTCAAAACTGCAGCTAATCGGGCCTATCTTCACATCGACTGAAAGGACATCAACACAATTATTAATAACGACAATAGGCAAAACATATATAACAGATAGGAGATTAGAAATTAACAGTCTTGCTTTTTAGCTAAGTACTCCGACAGATGGCGCTGTGAGTAATGACTGGCGGGAAAACATTTCCTCTCTGTCTTTCTGTTTTCCTCTCTGTCTCTATGTCGCTTTCTCTGTCTGTCTGTCTGTCTGTCTGTCTGTCTCTCTCTCTATATATATATATATAGGTTTTTTTCCGTAGTTAGGGTCTTTCCATGTGTGGTTTAACCAAGCTGATGCGGGTAGACCATAAGGAGAGCTCAGTGTGCCTAATACCAGATATTTAGTAAATGAAGAAAAAACTCTAAACTTGCTTCATTACAATAATTTATTTCAACCGTATGTTCTTGTGATTACCTGAAGATGCCGTATTAATACGGTTGAAATAAATTATTGTAATGAAGCAAGTTTAGAGTTTTTTCTTCATTTACTATATATATATATATATATAATATACATATATATATATATATTTGGGAATAAAAAGGCCTTAAATACCATGGGTATCGTGGTTATGGACCATTTCCACTCGCGAGTATGCTCACGAGCTTCTTCAGACCACTGATATATTTTATTTAAAAATATATTTATATTTAAAATATATCAGTGGTCTGAAGAAGCTCGTGAGCATACTCGCGAGTGGAAATGGTCCATAACCACGATACCCATGGTATTTAAGGCCTTTTTATTCCCAAATAACTTTGCTCTGTTTACAATTAAACATTGAGCTCTCATACGGAACCTGAACACTACAACAAACTACTGGTAGAGAATTAGGACCCACCTAGAATCACCTTGTACCAAGAAACCTGGTACCGCACCAAAGTATATATATATATATATATATATATATATATATATATATATTGGTTTGGAGGTTGGTTTTGAAGGCTATCACAATGCAGGTGTAAAATAAAAATAAGGTAACAATGGTGTTAACCTGTGATTTATTCTTAATATTAATATTTCTAGATAAAATCTCTTCAGAAGAAGGACGCTGGAACTGAAGTAGTTGTCGTCTTGCTATGGCATTTTTAGTTAAATGATTTTTTTTTTTGAAAATGTTACAGATGGTAATTTTTTATAACTGTATTCTCGTGTTGCATGTTTACGTAAAATGCGCTTTTTTGTTTGTACGTGTGCGTATGTTGTCATGCGCGTGTGCATGAAAATGCGTGTAGACTGTGACGTTATGACCGTATCCACGTTATATATATAACCTAAAAGAGCCAGAAACTACCAATCCATGTTTCAACTAGGGGAACTTAAGGATATGTGTCTGTGCAGATGCACGTGAGTGTGTGTGTTTGTGTGTGTGTGTTTGTGTGTGTAAATATGAATAAGAAAAAAATAATATTCCAAAAGGTAAATTCATACGTAGATGATGAAGTCAACGTTAAAACGTTTCGGTTTATCAAAAGACTTTAATCCGGACAATAGGGTAATTATGGCATTGTCTGAGTTAGTATTCTTTACCAAATAAAAAAGGAAGACGAGAATGTATTAGAGAAAATATCCTTTATATATATATATATATATATATATATATATATATATATTATATATATATATATATATATATGGTTAAATGGTTAGCACTCCTTCTACAACCTGCTGTTAAATTTTACTCTAAATATTGCATTCCTGACTCCTTCACATTTGCTAAGATTATACAAAATCTCCCTTTAAATTTCCACCAATCTTTCTTCTGCTCTTTTGATATCAATAGCTTATATACTAATGTCCCCTTGGATGAAACCATCACCATTTGCACGGATATATTATACCGTAGCCATCTTGACCCTCCTCATATCCCTGAACCAGTTTTTAAAAAACTGATCAGCATCGCCACTAAAAATATTCAATTCAGTTTTAACAGCCACATTTACCAACAAACTGATGGTATAGCGATAGGGAGTCCTCTCGGAGCGGCCATGGCGAACATATTCGTTGGCTTTCAAGAAGAGTCATTATTCAACTCTAATAACCAACTCCCACTGTTCTATAAAAGATATGTGGATGACACTTTTGCCATTTTCTCTACTAGGTCTGAATGCAGACGTTTCTTCCACCGTCTTAATAACCTACACCCTTCCCTTTCTTTCACGTGTGAATTTGAGTCTAATAATTGTTTACCTTTTCTCGACGTTCTTGTAGAACGAACAGATAACACAATTCTTACCTCTATTTACCCTAAACCTACTTTTACTGGGTCCTATACACGTTGGGGTTCCTTTTCTTCCCCTCAATGTAAAATCAACTTAATCAAAACCTTAATCCATCGTGCCTTTATAATTTGCTCCAAATCTAAACT
>CM042163.1:44939183-44944183 GCA_023376005.1 Doryteuthis pealeii
CATACATAAGTAAAATAGGTAGATATTCTAGCCAAATCAAGACATTAAGTTTATAAGTTCCCAAAATTCACACTCAATTGGCCAATTGGACACATGGCCGAGTGGATTAGGCAGTTAGGTTAAAACAGTTCTAAGTGACAGTTATCTCTGGTACCCGAGTTCAATCCTGAGTGAAAGCAGTTAGAAAAATAATTAACTAACACAACTCCTACCCAAGCTAAAAAAATTGTTAGGTTCAAAGTTCTGTGATGGCTCCCGAATACGACAAGAAAGTTCCCGAGTTCGAAAAGAAGGTTCCGAGTCTGACCAGAAGGTATATCGGCCAAAACGTTGTACAAATAACAATGAAGATGGGGACAATAACGCAGATAATACTAATCTTCAAGCCTCATCTCAAACATTCAGAGAAATAGAAATAAAGATAATTTGAATGTATTTTTGTAGCGACACTTGCATATCAGTTTGTCTCTTTGGTTCAATAACTGGTTGGTATATCTGTATTTGATTATCTTATATAACCAAAACGAACGAATTTCTCTCTCATTGCTTTCCCCCTCATCTCCCCTCCCCTCTCAGTCTCTCTCTCAGTCTCTCTCACTCACTTTCACGTTTGCTGTTATCCCTGCGTTTCCAGCAGTAACCTTATTCAAATAAATTTGAACCTATGTTGTGCATCCATCTTTCGATGTATCTGTCAATCTATCTAAACCTAATTCCTTAGTCTCTCTCTCTCTCCGAATCCTTAACACGTATATTTTTCTCTTTTCCGCTTTAATTACTCTCTTTTAAACAAAATAATTTCCTTTATTCCCAAGGAACACTTTCCCAATTAACCCTCTGTCTGTTGGTCTCTCTTTCTGTTTAATTCCTCCCTTTTCCCAAGTAACCCCCTTCCCGAGTAACCCTTTCTCACTCCCTCTGTCTGTCTTTCTGTCTGTCTGTCTGTCTGTCTCTCTCTCTCTCTCTCACACACACACACACACTTTTTGTTTAATTTCTCCCTTTACCGTTGTAACCCTTTTCCGAAGTAACCTCTTCTCTCTCTCTTTCTGTTAAATTCCTCCCTTTTCCCTGGTTACCCTTTGTCTCTCTCTCTCTCTCTCTCTCTCTCTCTCACTCCCCCTCTCTATCTATCTATCTATCTATTTCCCAAATACCCCCTCTCTCTGTCTAATTCCTCCCTTTTCGAAAGAAAACCCTTTCTCTCTCTCTCTCTCTCTCTCTCTCTCACACACACACACACACACACATACACACACACACATACTCTTTCTGTTTAATTACCCCCTTTTCTCCAAGTAAACCTTTCTCTCTCTCTCTCTCTATCTATCTATCTATCTCTTTCTGTTTAATTCCTAATTTTTCCCAAATACCTCTCTCTCTCTCTCTCTCTCTCTCTCTCTCTCTCTCTCTCTCTCTCTCTCTTCTCTAAATCTTCCTCCCGTTTTGCAAGAAACCCTTTCTCTCTCTAACTCTCTTTCTGTTTAATTCCTCTCTTTCCCCAAGTAATCTTCCCCTCTCTCTCTCTCTCTCTCTCCCCTCTCTCTCTTTCTGTTTAATTTTCACATTTTCTCAAGGAACCCTTTCTCTCTTTCTCTCTTTTTGTCTAATTCCACCCTTTTCTTAAATAACCCTTTTCCCACGTAAGCCTTTCTGTCTGTCTATCCGTCTACCCCTTTCTATTTAATTCCTACATTTTCCCAAGTAACACTTTTGCCTATCTCTCTCTCTCTCTCTCGCTTCCCCCTCTCTCTATTTCCTCCCTATGCCCAAATAACCCTTTCCAGCAACAATCAGACTGTGTATCTCACTAGATTCAATGAATCAACTTAATTCCCTTCATATCAATCAAGAACCTTTCGTATTTATCAATCGCATGATCAATCTCTTTGGATTATCTAGAAAACATCGACAGAAATTTCTTCATGTATCACTTGATCAAACTAATCCCTGTCATATTTTAGCCATATCGGTGTACGCTTGCCTATCTATTTATCGATCTAGGTGATTTATTTTGCCTCAATCTTTCTATCAATTATACTATATATATATAAAAATTAAAAAAACATCCAAAAATCTTATTCACTTCGCCGAAGAGCATAAGACCTGGTTTGTTGTTATTATTCACTCAATGCCCCCTTACATATTATGGTAGAGGCGTGTAAGTATCATTGACAAGGTTAATTTCGCAGGGATAGTTCGCTGTGTACCGTGGCCGAAGCGATATGGTCTCTGACTGTGCCTGCTGAGGTCCCGGTTTCGATTTCTGTCGGAGGGAAATCGTTAGTATACATCGCTGATGAGACTTAATAAAGTCTGTACGATATTCTACACACCGAGCGATCCTTTACTGGGATTACACTTGTCAAGTATCGAATTTTATGCGATATATGCATTTTAATTGCCTTCAAGCAACAATGCTTCTAAAAAAAAACAACAAAAAAACAAACATCCAAAAATCTTATTCACTTCGCCGAAGAGCATAAGGCCTGGTTTGTTGTTATTATTCACTCAACGTCCCCTTACTTATTATGGTAGAGGCGTATAAGTATCATTGACAAGGTTAATTTCGCAGGGATTGTTCGCTGTGTACCGTGGCCGAAGTGATATGGTCTCTGACTGTGCCTGCTGAGTCCCGGTTTCGATTTCTGTCGGAGGGAAATCGTTAGTATACATCGCTGATGAGACTTAATAAAGTCTGTACGATGTTCTACATACCGAGCGATCCTTTACCGGGATTACACTTGTCAAGATTATTTTCTATAAAGTATCGAATTGTATGCGATACATGCATTGTAATTGCTTTCAAGCAAAAATATAAATAATAATATATACTTTATTCAACAATGCTTCTAAAAAAACAAAAACAAAAATCCAAAAATCTTGAAATAAGTTGAAATAAAATAATGTTTAAGAAATAATGTAGACTTGCCAATTGAGTCCGCATTCAAATTGTACTCTTTTAATTCGAGCACAGTTGGGAAGTCTACAGCATCGGGTTAGCTCAGTCGGTAGAGCGTTCGGCTAGAAACCACAAGGTTCCTAGTTCGATACCGGTCCTCGCCAACTCAGCGTATGAGTAGCACAGGGATCTGTGCGGTAAAGTAAGGAGCTGATTGTAGGTGTGGCGCTCCACCTCAGATGCTAAAAACAATCTCCTAGGTCTAGCGCTATTGAAAAGGGGATAGACTCCCTCGCTGACTGGCTGATACCGACTTTAGGCCGCCCCGTTGACTTTACTTTTTACTGACTTACAGCATTTCCACCATCTTATCATGCTTAATAAAAAGAGTACTTTTACTTTATTTTTTATAACATCTATAAGTAAAAGTCGTCGGGCGGCCTAATGTCGTTATCAGCCATGCAGCGAGCGAGTCTAGCCCCTTTTCACTAGCGCTAGACAAGGAGATTATTTTAGCGTCTGAGGTGGAGCGCCACACCTACCAGCAGCTCCTTACTTTACTGCACAGATCCCTGTGCTACTCATTCGCTGAGTTGGCGAGGGCCAGTATCGAACCAAGAACCTTGTGATTCCTAGCCGAACACTCTGCCGACTGAGCTAAACCGGCCCTATATATATATATATATCTATCCTTGGTCATGCGTTGCAGGTGCGTACTATAATCACCATACACCCGCAATCCGGTCTTTCCATGAAAATGTACTCCCTTACTTTACCGCACAGATCCCTGTGCTACTCATACGCTGAGTTGGCGAGGGCGGGTATCGAACTAGGAACCTTGTGGTTTCTGGCCGAACGCTCTACCGACTGAGCTAACCCGGCCCGAAACCTTCTAAATTGTCATAATTTTTAACTAAGGAATTACATCGACTTAGTTAACGTAGGGTAGAGACCTGAAGAAATTATTTCAATTTAATTGAAACCATGGTAGACCCTTTATTTTTTCCTCTAACAATAATATTAGTAGTATTATTACTGCTCTGCATTTTTAATATATTGAGCACCTTTGGATTATTTAATGATGCCACTGCGACGGAAAAGTTAAAGCGGCAATTGGATACTATATATATATATATATATATATATATATATATATATATATACGATAGTGAGTCAAAAAGTAATGCCATTTTGTTTTGGACAGGTATAATTACGAATACAGGAACATGTATCATACATCAAAATGAAGTTGGTCCTCTGTGTATCACATCCCTACTTCTCCACATAGTCACCGCGTCTCTCAATACCAATCCTCGTCCCTCAAATAACGTTTGCCTCTCAAACCCTCTTTCATGGGGTCAAAAAAGTAAAATCTGTAGTGAAGAAATGAAGGAGTGAAATCTGTAGTGAAGAAGTCGCTCGAAGAACAATCCACAGAATTTTACGGGGCAGGGATACATGCTCTATTCGAAGTGGAACATTGCTTTTAGAAAAATAATAACTATGTGGAGAAGTAGGGATGTGAGCCACAGAGACCAGCGTCATTTTGATGTATGATACATGTTCTGTGTTGATTATTATACCTGTCCTAAACAAAATGGCATTACATTTTAACATTATATGTCGAAACACGCGTGTCAGCACTACTACATATCACATTCCTTCCACTTTTCCTTCTCCTTCACAGGTTACGTAAAATTCGTCGGGCGGCCTAAATGTCGGTATCAGTCAATCAGCGAGGGAGCCTTATCTTCTTTGCAATAGCGTAGACCAAGGAGATTGTTTTAACGTCTGAGTGGATTGCCACACCTACCACAGCTCCTTACTTTACCGCACAGATCCCTGTGCTACTCATACGCTGAGTAGGCGAGGACCGGTAGAAACTAGGAACCTTGTGGCTTCTAGTCGAACGCTCTACCGACTGAGCTAATCCAGGGTTAAAGAGCCTAATCTCTACTACTATTTATCCATAGCTGGAGGGAGAGCATGTAGATTCATACCTTTCTTAATGGTATTAGCGCTATGTGAAATGCAAACAGCCTCGTACAGGATTTGAACTCGTGTCGACCAATCCATTTCCTACGATTCTAGCCATTAC
>CM042163.1:44949183-44954183 GCA_023376005.1 Doryteuthis pealeii
AGGCGTTTTTATTTTGCTAATAATAATAATAATAATAATAATAATAATAATAATAAACTGAATCACTAATAATTGCTTGCTGCACAAAATAATGCCATAAGGACAAACTATATCAAAGCGCAAATTTATAAGACCCAACAAAATAGTAAATGTAGACTATGCGGTAATAGAGATGAGACCGTAAACCATGTACTATGCGAATGTAGCAAACTAGCACAACGGGAATACAAAACTAGACACTTGGGAAGATGATCCACTGGGAATTATGCAAAAATATGCATAAACCAGAATCTGTTCTTGAGAACGAAACGCATAACATTCTCTGGGATCACCTTATCCCAGCAAGAATACCAGACCTAGTGTTGATAAACAAAAAAAGAAAGAACTTGTCAACTGGTGGATTTTGCAGTTCCAGCGGATCACAGGGTGAAGATGAAGGAAAACGAAAGGATAAACAAATACCTGGACCTTGCCAGAGAACAGAAAAAAGCTGTGGAATATGAAAGTCAAAGTGCTACCAATCGTAGTTGATGCACTTGGAACGGTCCCAAAAAGCTTTGGGAAAAAAGACTGGAAAATCTGGAAATTAGAGGAAGAATTGCGAGAATCCAGAATACTGCACTGCTGCTGCCAGAATATCCAAAAGAGTCCTAGAGATCTGATGAGACTTGTCACTCAGACTCCAGTAAAATACCATCAGCTAATGCTGGTGTGAAAAACTAATAATAGTAATAATAATAAATAATAAAAATGAAATAATAAAAAATGAATAAAAAAAAATAATAAAATAATAATAAAAATAATAAAATATAATAAAGAATAATAAAAATGAAAAAATGGACAAATATCTGGACCTTGCTAGAGAACTGAAATGTTATGGAATATGAAAGTGAAAGTGATACCAATTGTATTTGGTGCACTTGGAACGGTCCCAAAAGGATTGGAAAAGGGTTTGAAAAGTCTGAAAATCAGAGGAAGGATTGATACCATCCAGAACACTGCACTGCTGCAATCTGCCAGAATACTCAGAAGAGTCCTAGAGACCTGAGAAGACTTGCTGTCACTCATTCCAGGGAAATACCATCAGCTAATGCTGGTGTGAAAAACTACTACTACTACTACTAATACTAATAATAATAATAATAATAATAATAATAATAATAATAATAAATGAAAATGCTGAGGATATTAAAAATTCAACAGATGCTAACTGAAATTTCGTTTTAATTTTCTATTTCCTTTCAGTTTGCCGCTGATATTCAGTTGGTAACAGAGATGAGGCTGGTCGAATGGTAGAAGCCAAAGGATGGCATCGGTCGATTATTTAATCAGGGGGATTAAGAATTTGGCTAATTACGAAGACAAACATCATGGAATTATTTGTATGCAGACCAGATCAGATAAAGACGAACCTTTGATGTTTGAGTGGTGCCACACCCCATAGCCCCGAGCCCGACCAACCAGCACCTGTGTTGAGCAACCGACTTTTGACGCAGTAGAATTGGAGGCGGGGGGTTTGGGAGATTGTGTCCATTTTTAGCGCGTGTATCGTTCAGTGTTTCTTAGGAGCAACCATGGCGGTCATTTACCCTTACAGTTATTAAATCTTGTTATAATGGAGATTCAGTGTCTGTAACCGAAACTACGTCACTGTTTACGTCACAGTACCCTAAGGAACTGCGTAAGTTCATCAGTGAGTATTTAATTTAATTTAAGTCAGAATCTTTAATACTTAGAATAAATCTTACTTATTAACAATGTCTCTATGAAAATCTGAGATAGATTTGCCTCAAAACAGCCCATGTTATTAGTGCGTTTAAAATCCCACAAAGTGTTTTATATATCACTAAGAAATAAAGTTTTACGTAATATATGGTGTGGTTAATTTGCATACTGGTTTTTACAAAATCGGGTTTAATAAATAATTACTTGGTACTATTGATCTCTAGTGTTATTATTTTATTCACCAACGTATTAAAATCAATCCTATGAATAATTTTATTTAAAATATAATTAAAATATAATTAAAATATAATTTAAAAACGTAATCCTTATATATACCTTCTTATTTCATTTCTTAAGAAAGGGACCATCCAAACCGTCCTAGATTATATGCAAAAATGTAAATCCTGATGATCTGTTGTTTGCTTATCCACCGAGTTCTTATTTCTTATGTGTGTCGTCACCTCAGCTAAATAATGGACCATTCCGTTTTTATCAGAAAGTAAAAACGGAAAGAAAAGGACATGCTACACAGAAAAAATATCATATATATATATATATATATATATATTATATATATATATATATATATACAATATGCTCCTATACGCCACACGGGACCAAAACTAATATATATATATATATATATATATATATATATATATATATAATATAGTTTTTGGGCTCGTGTACGTATAGGAGCATATTGTATATATATATAAAAATATATATTTATCGTACAATAAATGTGAAAATGCGAATGTAACTTCGAAGTCTTATATGTCCTTTATCGGCGTAAACACTTTTAAATATAAAGTCACTTTGAATATTGAATTTAACCATGTAGGGTACAGCTGAAGTTAAAATATACTTTTGACTTTGTATACTTATATATATATATATATATATATATATATATATATATATAATATATATAAGGTGTGTCAAAAATATCGAGATTTTTTGTACTTTTTGACACACCTTGTATTCTGAAAAAATGACATTCATTCATTTTTCATTTCTATATTGGTAAGTACAGCTTTAATCTTGATACTTTTATGCCACACTTTGTATATAATATATATTCTCCATATAATATATATATATATATATATATATATATATATGTGTGTGTGTGTGTGTGGTGGTGTGTGTGTGTAATGATTTACTGTATTCTGCCGCTGTATAGTTTTAGAACATTCTACACCAACGTTAATTCCCGCTCCTTTTAAAATCACTCCGCGTATATTATATTATATATATATATATATATATATATATATATATATATATATATATATTGGGTAATAAACTAACAAAATTATCAAGAACACGAAATTCACATTCATAGAATTGACTATACACCAACTTCTAAAAAGACATAACTGCACTTCTACAAAATATAGAAATATTTACGTTAATAATAAAAAATTATTTAATGTCGACACCAATATAAATAGATTTCAAATTATTGAAGCTTCATGCATAAAATTCAGACAACCCACTATTATTCTATCAATAATGGAGATTCGCTTCTGGTTTTTGTCTGTAACAAAAATTACGTCACTGCTTACGTCACATTACCCAAAATCGTCATAACGTAGAATAAATACACTCAAAATTTAACCATACAACATTAGACAGTCTTCATTGTTTTTTAAAACAAGTTTTAATAAATACATGACTGGTATTATATATCTATATATAGTTTGTTTTATTCTAATACATATTTAAAGTTTACATTTCAAATTGTTTTATTTTTTAATCCTTTAATGAATTTGATGTTTTACTTACTTAGGGTACAAACTCGCTGACATTGAATTGTTTACTCCCACCCCTCAGATAATATGTTTTAAAAATCTATTTTTACATCGCCTGAGAGGGTGTTTTAATTTTGCACTAGTAATGATTAATTATGAAACTGGTGATAAGTCTTTAAATAAATAGAACATTTTTTTATTCTAAATAACGTTTGCAAATGTTTCAAATTATAATTTAAATCTTCCAAAACTAGCCTTATTTAGCGTCGCCTTAGCGATAAAAACAAAACAATTATTTAAAACAAAAATTTAAACAAAAAAATTATTTAAACAAATAATAGCAAATAATAAAATTATTTCAAAGCCTTGATAAGGGTTCAGAAGAGGGCCGAGAGTACTCGGTCTGCAGATGATAATTATTTCGGACATGTTATTAACTCTTTTCCAGATGGCAACATTAAAAAAAATTGTTAAATGGATTGAAAGTTAACTTAGCAAAAAAAAATAATATCAACGGTACTTGATATATATATATATATATATATAATATATATATATTATATATATATATATATATGAAAGATACTAAGAAAAACACACAGTTGTTGTTCGAATAAAGTTATTTATTAATGCTGATATTGCAATATTTCAATTTGTTAAAAATCTTCTTTATTGTTGTGTTAAATACGATGACAGTTTTATGAAATTTGTTACCGTTTTCTAATGGGATTAATTCATACCGGACATTTTAAGAAAGTAAAACATTCTAAATTTTAAACAAAAAACTCTCAAAGAGCATGTATCCCGTTCAAAATCACGTGTAACTGATTTTTAGCAAGAAATAGAAATATTTTAAATTTTGAACAAAAATTCTCAAAGAACAGTATGGAAAATGTTTTTGCATTTAATATTGTAAATAGTAGATATTAATTTATCTTTTCTTTTTTAATGGGACATCCTGCTGCGGACCAACTCAGAATTCAGTTATAATGGATATAAAAATTAAATTAAAAATCCCCTCTCTACCTAGGAGACACCGGGTAGCCACATTTAGTATTTAATATAATAAGATGGGAAAACCAAAAATTGTAGCTAAGAGTAAGGGAGTGGAGTGGAGTGTTGCATGTCATGGATTGCTCAGCCACCAGGGTTCCATCCTTAAGCCTTATGGGTCACCAACAGGTGGCTTCATTGGGGGTATCTTGTCCCTCTGCAGAGATGCAGTCAGAGTATTCTGAAGCCCCAGCTGACAGGGCTGGTAAAGCATTGGACTGACTGTCATGTTAGGGTAATTTAATAACAATGCAATCAATTAGAAAATAAGGATTGTTGGACAAAAGTGGACCTGGGAGTAATGGCAATGAAAATTTGTTTGTTTGTTTTGTTTTATGGCATATCAACCTCAGTGGGTCATTTAATGCCGATAAAGTTTTGAAATAAATCAATTCTTAATGGATAATACAATTTTTTTATAAATACAATTTTTCTATCTATCTATCTATCTATCTATCTATCTAT
>CM042163.1:44964183-44969183 GCA_023376005.1 Doryteuthis pealeii
TGTGTATATTGCTATGGGGTCTTTTTTGCTCGTATTAGAAGCATGGAAAAAAAAGTAAAGATCAGAATCAAAATTTTAATTTCTAATTTTTCGGGATGTCAAAAAAGTATCGAGATTTTTGTATTTTTGACACACCTTGTAATTTGAAAAATAAAATGAACGTTCCATTCATTGTTTATTTCTATCTTGGTAAACACAGCTTCAATCTCGATACTTTTATGACATACCTTGTGTGTGTGTATATATATATATATATATATACATATATATATATATATATATATATATATATATATATAGAGAGAGAGAGAGAGAGAGAGAGAGAAGAGAGAGAGAGATTCGAAAAAAATTAAAGAATAGTCTTACTTATCAATTCAAGAACATTTTTCTCAAGTTATTTTGTTATACACACACACACACACACACACACACACACACACACACACATATATATATATATATATATATATATATATATACATATATATATATATATGTATGTATATATAAATATATATAAAGTTTTTTTGTTGTTTATATTTTCTCAGGTGTTTCTATTGTTGTTTATACATAGATACATAGATAACACGCACACACATACACCACACACACACACACACACACACACACACATATATATATATATTTATATATATATAAAGATATAGGAGGGGGAGAGTATATGATATTCAAATGTCTATATTAATGTATCTCTTTTATCTTCTCAAATGATTGGTCAGCTCCTTAAACGCCAATTTCAATGACGGCTTCAACAATCGTCGTCAATTTACAGAACAACTCCAAAAGACTTTGGCTATCACCAATAAAAAAAATAATCTCTATCAAAGCCCTCCCCCATACACACACACACACACACTCTCCAAACACGGACCTGTGACTATATTTTTTCTTTCTTTCTTTCGTTCGACCGTCCATTTCGCCCCGGGCAGAATTTAATTTTCATCCTCACCAAACAATAATTATGCCGCAAACACGTTTTGACCATGACTGCACACTCATAACAGAGCCCATCGCCATAAAAATACGATCATTACTTGTCACTAATATTCAATGACAAGCCGAATGTTCTCGCTATGACGTGTACTAATATGGCGTCTTGTATCCTGGTTGGCAATTATTAGTCCAGCAGCTCAAAAGTAGCATAATGATGTTGAACGCTGCGCCGGCGTTTAGACGGGAAGTTACCGTGGTGTAGGGGTTAACGTGCTGGGCTATGATATCGTAGGAAGCGAGTTCGATTTCCAGTTGCGCTAATATGTTCACTTTCGGTCTATTAACATTGAGAAAGGTATAGACCTCCTCCACACCCCTGCCATGGGTCAAATAGCTCCACTACTGTTAACCAAAGAAGGTTGATATACCACTAAAAAAATAAACCGAAATTAAACCCCTCGTCTAGCCAAGCAGGATTTTACGGCATGTCAACCCTTGTTGGGTTATTCTATGCTGAGGTTTTGTTCTATTCATGCTTGACGGATGTTCAAATTTTTAAACTTTAACAGGTAGATGAGACACTAATAGGTACTAACATTACGTTTCTGAGTGGATACGGGAGTAAAAGACGTTTAAGGATTACTCCAGAGACTCCCCAGATTATCAAAATTGAAACCCCGCTATTAGATACAATTTAACTAAACGATACAGAGATAGTTAGGGAGGTGCGTGCCGTAATGTTTATCGACGTAGGAAAAGGACGTCCACCCGAGTTCAAATCCTGGACGAGGCTGGTCGCATTTTACATAGCAGTAATACCCTTGGAAAAGTATGCCTCCAACTACTCTCACTCCAGCTATGGGTAACTATTAGAGTAGACTGGGCTCTTTAACATTGGCTAGGTAACTTGTGTAAGAGAAGAAAAACTCTGAATTCAGACCTGTTAAACTCCGCTTAAGAAATTGACCTTCTGTCGCATCCTGCTCGTGAAGCAGGGTTGGTAAATATATATCTATACATATAAAAGGGAAGTTGTGTGAATCTGTATGTCCGGAGGAAACTTTGAAAATAATACGATTAACGACAAAGTAAATATATATACACATTAAATATCACCAGGGCTTGGTTTTTGAGCAAAAATGATAGAGATTTGATTTATATTCGTGAAGATAATTAAAAAATAAAATTTAAATGATAACTGCATGATTTTTTATTTTATTTAATATTTTAGATAGTAGACATTAACGTTTCTTTTCAGAGTAGCTGGATCAATGCAAAGTCTTTTTTTTCACAGAGAGACTTTAATAGGGCACCCCACGAGGATTCAACTCACGATTCAGTAATAATGGATCTGCGGGACTAACTAAAAAAAACCTCAACCCAGGCGACGCCGGGTAGCTGCTGCTAATATATAAATAAATAGAACCAGGAATTATGAAATGAATCAAATTTTAGCATTAAATGTACATATATATCATATAATATATATATAAAATATATAAAGCTCAGTTTATATACATAAAATTTTAGCATATATATATATATATATATATATATATATATGAAGGTAAGTAAACAAACAATGTGTTTATTTTTGATATGGCCTTTTTAGCCGACAATTTTTGGAGGATGTGTGCTTAATTGAAGTCATACCTAATTTTGAAAATTAATTAGTTAATAATTAATGAATTTAGGCGGGCATATATGTTCAAATGTAAGGCTAAACAAATCGAGAAAATGTCAATCCTAATAGGTCGAAATGTACATACAGGGATTGACATTTTCTCGATTTGCTTAGCCTTACATTTAAGCATATATGCCCGCCTAAATTCATTAATTATTAACTAATTAATTTTCAAAATTAGGTATGACTTCAATTAAGCACATATCCCTCCAATATATATTATATATATATATATATATATATATATATAATGGCTAGAAACAACGAGGTTCCTAGTTCGATACCGATCCTCGCAAACTCAGCGTATGAGTAGCACATGGATCTGTGCGGTAAAGTAAGGAGCTGATGGTAGGTGTGGCGATCCACCTCAGATGCTAAAATAATCTCCTTGGTCTAGCGCTATTGAAAAGGGGATAGACTTTCTCGCTGACTGGCTGATACCTACTTTAGGCCGCCCCGTCGACTTTACTTTTTACTATCATTACTATTATGAATAGAATCTAAATACAGATTCACACAACTTCCCTTTATATATGTATAGATATATATTTACCAACCCTGCTTCACGAGCAGGATGCGACAGAATGTCATTTTTTAAAGCGGAGTTTAACAGGTTTGATTTAGAGTTTTTCTTTCCTACACAAGTTACCTAGCCAATGTTAAAGAACCCAGTCCACTCTAATAGTCACTAGAATTCAGTTGGTTTGTTCAGTCTAAAAATGCTTTCATTACAGAGACAGCTATTGGGTCCCTAACTTTTTTACAGGTATTGCCAACAGTACACAATCAGGTATCATTAATTAAATTTAGGCATCAGAAAATCCGTAAGGAGTTGATACCCCATTTAACAAAGGCAAACCAAAAAAATGGAACATACATAAGTCAAGTTATGGAAGCGCGTTGTGTAATGGTTAAAGTCATGGGAATTGGACTCGTCGCCCCGAGTTCAAATCCAGAACGAGGAAACTGCATTTTCACTTAGCGCTAATACCTTGAGAAAGGTATGAATCCTACTCTCTCTCCAGCTATCCCAGGCGCCCCCCTTGAGAGGCAATGCCAACGGGATCGACGCAATTTTTCTACCTACCACCCATGAGCCTCGGCTTGTGGGTGGTGCCCACATAAAACGGCCTTGTGCCATATCGTGTAAAAGTGGGAAACATGTAAATACCACAAGCAACGCGAGTTGTGACTAAGCTTACTCGCGTAGGCTTGCTGGTCCAGTGTGCTTCGGCCACTGGACCGGTTGTGTTTGGTTAATAGCCAATATAATGTACGGCAGACCGGGATCTTTAACCCTGGTTAGGCAACCGGTTTAGGAGAAGGAATACTCTGAATTCAAACCTGTTAAACTTCTCTTAATAAATTGACCTTGTGTCACATCCTGCTCGTGTGGAGGGGTTGGCAAATATATATACAAGTCAAGTTTGATAAGGGGTATCGGATAATTCTGTCTGTGTGTCCCCGAACGCAGTGTCAGTGACTTGAGTTAACAAACAAAACAACCGAGTGAATGAGCATAAAGACATGACAGATGGCGCTTTCCAACGAAACGCTACATAGTTAATAGTTAAATTAGGAAAATTTATCAATGAAAAACGGGAGTTTCAGGTGTTCTATTTTTCGATTATAACCCCCATCTGTTTCAAATCTTTTTATCTGCATTCTTATTTAGTTTCATAAGTTTTTCTAATCTTCTATTAATAATGGAGATTGGATGTATTTCTGTCTGTAACAATAACTACGTCACAGCTTACGTCACAGCTTACGTCACAATATTCTTTTGTTATATAGACTCAAAATTTAAGTAAGCAATTTTAAAAATTGTTTTTGACTCTCGACATTTTCTTCTGTAATAAGGACTTAACTAAAAAGTATATTATATAAAAAAATAAATACCTACGATTTTGTGTAAAATTTATTTGCAAAATATTCAAAATAATTATTTGATTAATAATTAATAAATGTACGCAACATTTTATTTGAGGGGACAGGACTAAGTTTCCATTTTAAATTGTTTTGAATTTTAAACTCCCACCTACTTAGTCAATATCTTTCAAAAAATATTTTTTACACCGCCCGGAGGGTATTTTTTGTTGCTAGTTTGATATAATATCTTTTAAATTAAAACTTAAATACTTGCACCCAGAAGGTGCATATATTTGCTAGTATAAACAGTTATGATTGCAATTAAGTATTTAGAAATTAATTAGATTTAGGCATTAAATAACCCTTAAGGAGTTGATACACAATTAAACAAATAATCAAAACCAAACCAAACTGTTTCCTGGTATGACGTTAGACTGCATCTAGTAATCAGATTCTAATTCTGGAGCTCTGGGGAGTGTGGAGTACCCCTTCA
>CM042163.1:44976683-44986683 GCA_023376005.1 Doryteuthis pealeii
ATACATACATATATATATATATATATATATATATATGTGTGTGTGTGTGTGTGTGTGTGTGTGTGTACTACACCAATTGAGTGAAATGGAAAATTCATTTTTTGCTAATAATTATCATATTCCTTGTTCAAATTTGTTGAAGTTTTGACAGTTTTTTCTTAACTGTATATTAATTAGATTAGTCGGCTGGGGCGTTAGAATGCACTGACTGCACCTCTGCAGAGGGGTAAGACTCCCCCAATGGGGCCACCTGTTGGCTGTGGGTGGCGACCTGTGATGCTTAAGGATAGAAACCAGGTGGATGAGCAGTTCATGGCTTGCAATACTCCACTTTTGCCCTATCTTGGGCTAGACGGGAGGTCGGAGAGGCCCCCTTCGATCAATCGGCTGGTCACGTCAAGCCCTAGCACCTATATGATTTTCCCAACCCTATTGCCCTTATGGCATGCCCCAACCCTTTTATCATATGGGTGCTAGAAGGCGGTGACTGAGGGTCTTCATGTCCTGGGAATGACGTTAAACTCTATCTGAAGGTGAGGTTCCAGTTTTGGAGGTTTGTGGAATGTAGAGCACCCCTTCATCACCATTGCTCCCTGGTCCACTCTGACCCGGAGAGGAAGTACCTGTTAGGGTCCAATCAATGGGTTAAATAGAAAAATATGAGTTGATAAACAAAATTGTATTATGCATTAAGAATGAATTTATTTCACAACTTTGTCGGCATTAAATGACCCACCGAGGTTGATATGCCGTAAAACAAAGCAAAACAAAACAAACAAACAAATAATCTAGTAGTATTTGACTGACAAACCGGAGTTTTTTTTACTGCAAAATATTTCAAATTTAAAGATTGTTATATCTAGTATATTTTAGACACAAGCAGGGTTTAACACAAGGTAATATATTTTTAATGCAGTTTAACAGGTTTTAATTCAGAGTTTGCCCTATTATTTACCGATAGCTGGAGGGAGAATAGTTGGGTTGGATAACCTTTTAACTTCTGCTTATACATATATTTGTCTTCTATGCTACCTCTTCTATGCTGCAATATGGGCTGATCTTCTTGGGTCGGTCTTGGGTGTTTCTTGGGACGTCTTGGGTGTTTTTCATCTCTGTGAGTCAATTCTTTTGTTATTACACAAACTTGGTATATTTTTATACGTCTTTATTTTAAAGCCCATTTCCACTGCACGGAATGAGAAATAGCCATCCTGTGTCCGTTCCCTATCCCTTTTATCATATACGTGCTAGAAACAGTGGCAGAGGGTTTTATGTTCCTGTGTATAACGTTCAACTGCATCTAATGACCCGGGGTGGTAGTACCTGTTAGGGTCTCCTCTATGCATTAAATAGAAAAAAATGAGTTAAAATAAAATGCATTTAAAAAAATAGAGTTTGAAAAAATTTGAATACCATCAAGAATGAATAAAACAAAACAGCTTCATCATAAAATAACCCAACAAGGGTTGATATGCCGTGTAATCCAACCAACCAAACATTTGGGACTACTCTGAATCTCTAACCCGTTCTCGAGATCGACTGACCAGTCAGGGAATTATAGCAAGGTCATTTAAAGGTTAAATCTTGTCTATCATACTGAAATGATCCCCTGTATTTGTTATTAATAGTTATTTTCCATGACTCTTTTTCTAAAAGAATTACGAAATAACTTTTGAATTCTACATTTAGGGCCATTCTAGCGCTGTTCGCCACAGTGATCAATCAAAGAACTCTAATAAGGTCAGTTAAAGGTTAAGTCTTGCTATCATACTGACATGAATCCTTGGTTCTTACTGGTTATTTTCCATGACTCTTCTAAAAGAATTACCAGTTAAATTTTGAATTTCACACTTACCGTACATAATCAATAGGTTACCTATTAATAATGTAACACATTTCCTCTCTGCCGTCTTCTGATTTTCCTCGATGTTTCTTAGGTTGGCTTGGATATTTCTTGAGATTTCTTGGATGTTTATTAATCTCTGTGTTCTTATAAATGAGCACAAAAACTTAGCTTATTTTTTACGTGTTTATTTCCTAAGTTTCCAAATATAACCAAAATGCGCGGAGAGAGCCATTTCGTGACCGCTCATCACGGCGCCCAACAATATTCTCAATCTCTAACTCGTTCTCGATTGAACTGCCAATCAGAGAACAGTTAACAAGGTCAGTTAAAGGTTATGTCTTGTCTATCATACTGACATGAACCCCTGCATTGGTTCTTACTGGTTATTTTCCATGCCTCTTCTTCTAAAAGAATTACCAGTTAACTTTTGAATTCTATATTTAGGGTCATTTTAGCACAGTTCGCCACATCAACCAGTTAGAGAACACTAACCAGGTCAGTTAAAGGTTATGTCTTGTCTATCATACTGACATGAACCCTGCATTGGTTCTTACTGGTTATTTTCCACGCCTTTCTTCTAAAAGAATTACCAGTTAACTTTTGAATTCTATATTTAGGGTCATTTTAGCAACAGTTCGCCACATCAACCAGTTAGAGAACACTAACCAGGTCAGTTAAAGGTTAAGTCTTGTCTATCATACTGACATGAACCCCTGCATTGGTTCTTACTGGTTATTTTCCACGCCTCTTCTTCTAAAAGAATTACCAGTTAAATTTTGAATTCTACACTTACCGTACATAATTAGTAGGCTACTTATTAATTTAGTAATACTTGTATAAATCTTTCCCAAGAGTATTAGTGCAATGTGAAAAGCAAATGGCCTCGCCCAGGATTTGAACTCGGTTCTTTGAGTCCATTTTCTACGTCAATAAGAATTACACCACGAATAACTCTTTTTTTCGGGAGGTATTCATCAAATTTCAAAATATTGAATACAAATCGATCAGGATCTATCTCAGGCTGTTATTAATAATTTGCATTCGTGAAATCGCCATGCACGCATTGCGTGGAACTTCATGTTCTAGTTAAGGTAATAAAGACACTGTAATGAATATTTTGAGGAGAGAGACGGCCGTAGATCAGTGCCCGGCCTATTTATATATTAATACACTTGTTTGTAAGTAGATAGCTATGTACCTCCGTACCTACCTAGCTACCTATATCGGGCTGATTTGAAATAAACGCTGATTTCACGATATCCAGCGTCGCTGTCCATTATTGTACGCATATTCGATTTTTTTTTGGTTCTGTTTTTGTCTATTATCAATAGAATAGTATTGCCGAAATCTACATAGTTTATAGGACGATTCACTGTCATAAAAAAGACCCAGACAATGCTTTTCGTCTACTTATCAAATAATTAATCTTGGAAAATAGACACTTCTATAAGAATTATGTAAAAAAATAACAACAACAAAAAATAATTTAATATCAGAAAAGTTAATGGGAGTTGGGACGGGAAGGAGAAAAATTCTTTTTAAGAAACTAAAAATTTACATTTATTTTTTTTATCTATTAACTAGGTTGGTGCAAAAGTTACCAGCGTTATTTTTGGCACAGTTTTTTTTTTTTTTTTTTTTTGCTTTTGAATTCAGTGAACTGTAGAAAGTCATGTTTTTGTGGTTTGTTTTGTTTAGCGGAATATCAACCCAGTGGGTTATTTAATGCCAAATATAATATAATATAATAATATAATATATATATATATATATATATATATATATATATATATATATATATATATAATAAAATTTTATTTTGAAATAAAATTTTATTTTCAAAATAAAATTTTATTTTGAAATAAATTTTATTTTCAAAATAGAATTTCACTCTGATGAAGGTCGAATCTTCTCTGTGTGCGAAATATTTTCACACAGATGAACTGACCGAAACACATGTGTAAGTGATATTGACTAAATTCTTCTTTTATTATCCATTCTATTCTTTCTTTTCTTTATTCAGCGCCCCCTGTGACTGTGAAGTCCAATGTTTGAAAAATATTCTACTCTTGTGTAGGTATTGGTAAATATATATTATTATATATCATGATTAATGATATATTATTAAGACAAAAAATAATGAAAGTTAAAACAATATGTAGGGGTGAAAAGACTCTCTGACCACCCTGTATATTTCGAGAATTGTATCAGCATTGCAGTCTCGGAAGACTATATAATTTTTGTGCCTCCTGTGACTGTAAAGTCCAATGTTCGAAAAGCATTCTCGACCACAGATGTCATATTTGAAGGCTGACCCTGAAGATGTTGATGTTCCGGTACTTTGTTGCCACTGCTTTCTTCTAGATCTCTTAGCTTCATGGTGTTGCGTCAGGGTGACTTCTGACATGAACAGTCCTCTACGGAGATTCTGCCGCCACCGAGGGCGGTCCTGAACCAAATCTTCCCTGCTGGAAGGGGCAATGCCAAAGCACCTGAGATCATTCATGCAGACATAGTTGAATTGCAGCTGGGGGCGACCAGTCTGTCTTTTACCAGACGAAAGCTCTGCATTGGAATAGTTTGTAGTTTAATAGTTTTTAAACAACTTGATAGATTACCAGGCAACAGTTGGTAATCAATTTTGCTTCACATGTATATTTTTTAGAACTGATTTTTAATCTATTTAACCTAATAATAATTTAGTCTATTAAGACTCTAATAGGTACTACCACTCCGGGTCAGAGTGCACCAAAAATAATGGAGATTAAGGGTACTCCACGCCCCAAACTCCAGAATTAGAACTTCACAAGATGCAGTTTAACATCATACCCAGGACACCAAAACCCTCAGTTACTGACTTCTAACACGTAAATGATAAAAGGGGTTAGGGCTTGGCATCAGAACAGATGGGACTCGTAGATGGGACATATACTATCACTTCATGCCTAGAGAAGTAATGACAATGAAGGGTTACTCCACACTCCCTAGAGCTCCAGAACTGCAACCTCACCAAGAGATGCAGTTTAGAGTCACACCAAGGGTACTAAGACCCTCAATCACAGCCTTCGAGAACATATGATAAAATCGTTTGGGTTTTCTATAAAAGCAATATAATCGCACAATCATATAGGTGATACGTGACCAGCCGATTGATCGAGGGAGGATTCTCCGATCGCCCGTCCAGCCCAAGTAAGGGCCAGAGAGTTGTATATCATGGACTGCTCAACCACCAATATTGTCCTTAAGAATCACAGGTTACCCACGACCAATAGATGGTCACATTGGGTGCAGGAGGCTCTATCCTTTTGTGGAGGTGCAGTCGGCGTATTCTACATGGCGTTCAGGACATGCGAACACAAGCAGCCTAAATCGAAATATGAACTTGTTTGCCAATTCTACTCCCATGCTGGTTACCTTAACGCTAGGTAACATTTGTACGTGAATGAATTTGCCTTGATTCATGAAATGTCATAATGTAATTTTGTTTTTATTAAATTATTTTTTCATGTACCCAGGCAGTAATATCTCCTCCACAGAAAGCGATAATAATGCACGCATATGGAAGGCATGGTTTGCTATTGACAGATTATCAATGATATAACAATCTGATCTCGTTGATAAACTATAGTGACAATGTTTTCAAGCCGTAATCTTATCAGTGCTACTGTACGCTTGCACCACTTTGACCCTAACGAAGCGCCTTGAGCATAAGCTAGATGGGAGTTGCACAAGGATGCTGGGTGCGATCTTAAACAAATCGTGGAAACAACACCCCACAAGGAAGCATCTGTACGGCCACTTGTCTCCATCACACAAACCATCCGAGTATGAACAAGACATGCTGGACACTGTTGGAGAAGCAAGGACAAACTCATAAGTGACGTTTTCCTGTATAAACGTCAGTGTGGGTCGCTTGGCAAAGACCTTCGTCGACCAGCTCAGTGCGGATACTAGATGCTGGGCAGAGGACTTTTAGAGTGATGAATGATAGGGAAGGTTGGCAAGAGATTGACATAGATATCCATGCTACTAGCATCATTTTTTAAATAAGCAAGTTGAACGGGTATAGATAGATAAGAACAGGAATAGATACATAGATATATAGATAGATAGAAAGGTATACATTTAGATGAAAACCGGTTTAGATAAATAGATAGATAGATAATAGATAGATAGACAAATAGAGACTGACAGATAGATTAATAGATAGATAGATAAATAGATAGATAGATAGATAGACAAATAGAGACAGACAGATAGATAAATAGATAGATAGATAGATAGATAGATAGATGGATAGATAGATAGATAGTGACTGACAGATAGATATAGATATGAAGAGACATAGATGGTATTTCTCTGAATTTGTTTTAGATGAGGCTTGATAATTTGGATTATTTGGATTATTCGGACTATTGTCCTCATCTTTGTTGTTATCTGTACATATAACAATGAAGATGAGGACAACAACCCGAACAATCCAAATAATACATACCTAGATGGATAAGAACAGAGATAGTTTGATTGGTTAAATAGCTTTTATTGCTGTAGGGTATTAGTCCGACAGTGAACGTACTAGCGCGACTGGAGATCGAACTCGTTTACTACGATGTCACAGTCCAGCACGTAAGCCACCAGAAATACATAAGTAAACTGATGATGATGATGATGATGATATTCAAATATTGAGTTTCTTCTCTTTTCTTCTTTTTTTTCTTTTTTTTTCTTCTTTACTAGCTCTCCAATTTATTTACAGCACCCCCCCCCAAAAAAAAAAAAAATTTAGGAAATCTTCGGATAGAGATAAGCATGTTCTATTCAATTTCAAGTGAAAAAAAAAAAAGAAAAAAAAAGAAAAAAAATATTTTATTCTGAGAATTTTTAATGGAAGACAGGATATGTTTTTAAAATTTGTATCCATTTTTCTTCTTCTTCTTCTTCTTCTTCTTCTTCTTCTTCTTCTGATAGATAGATAGATAGATAGATAGATAGATATGAAATAGACTTAGATGGATAAGAACAGAGATAGTTTGATTGGTTGAATAGCTCTTACCGTTTTAGGGTATTAGTCCGTAAGGGAACGCAGCGGCGCGACTAGAGATCGAACTCGTTTACTACAATGTCGCAGTCCAGCACGTTAGCCACCAGTAATACATAAGTAAACCGATGATGATGATGATGATGATAGTGATGATTTTTATTTTTATTTTTATTAAACCAAAACTTCGATTTCGGTTGTACGTTTGATCAGCTTGTATTAAGCTAGTGCCTATAAAACAGTGTCTACCAAAAATAGAAGCAGTCAGCCATATTTTGTTCCATATTTTCGCCATGTTTTATAGTCTCAAATTTTTTTCTTGTGTTCTTCCCGCCATTTTTTATACCATCCTTCATTAGGTTCTGATTTCCAGCTTTGCTTGCCATATTAAACTAGTGTAGCGAATCCAATATGGCTGCCGAGAAAGAAATGCAATATTTTTTTTCTTTTTTTTTTTTTTTTTTTGATAGGCGAAAACTAAAGAGAGAAAACAGGTTGAAAGGAAAAAGAGTGCATGGGTTAAGATGGAAGAGAGAGAGAGAGAGAGAGAGAGAGAGAGAGAGAGAGAGAGAGAGAGAGAGAGGGTAAAAGATGATAATGTGAACTATCAGAGCAGAGAACGATAGAGAGATATACAAACAACAGGCAGAAAGAAGGGAAATTAGAGGGAAAGAAAGAAAGAAAGAGAGAGAGGGAGAGAGAGAGAGAAAGAAGAGGGGAAAGAGAGAGAGAGACAGGGGAAGAAATGAAAAGAGAAAGCAAGCAAGAGATTTTGAGAGAGAGAGAAAGAGAGAAAGAAAGAAGAGTGAGTGTGTGTGTGTGTGTGTTGTGTGTGTGAGAGAGAGAGAGAGAGAGAGAAGAGAGAGAGAGAGAGAGAGAGAGAGAGAGAGAGTAATGGACAAACTAGTAAAGAAAAAAGAAGGAAAGAAAGACATTTTTAAGAAAAAAAGGAAAATTAACAAGTCGGATGAAAAGATAAAAAAAAAACAAAAAAACAAAAGGAAAAACATAAAAAACATGAAAAAACATTAAACAAAAAATGACACTGAAATTATAAAATATCATAATAGAATACTGAAGAAAGGTAAGTTTTACAATAAATAAAGAATAAATAATACTGAAGGAATAATATATATATATATATATATATATATATATATATATATATATATATATATTCCTTCAGTATTATTTTTTTTATTTATTTATATATATATATATAAGGTGTTTGGGAGAAATTTGACAGTTTCATAAGGAAAAAGAAAAAGTGCTTGATAACAATAAAATTTAATGGATTGTAATGAAATTCAACAGGCACGAAAAGTACACTACTGTCACTCAAAATAACCGCCATTAGCGTCGATCCCAGCCTCACTCCTGCTCTGGAAGCCCAGCTGATGTTACAGTTACCCTGGGAATGGTCTCAAAATCTACCTTATTTCTGTCGATTAACTGGGCTTTTGTAGTACTGGCACGGCGATTGGTGTCTTTCTCAACCTCGCCACATACAAAATAATCCATGGGGTTAAGATCTGGGGAAAATTCGCCGACAACCGTTTTGACTTTTCCCTGAGGTGTGGCAGGGGGCCGAATCCTGCTGCCCTACATATGACCAACCATTGGCTACCCTTGTTATCCAGCGCTTGACTACAGTATTTAGCAACTCCACAGGCATCTGAGGGTTCTCCAACACTTCTTTCTGCAGGTTTTCGAGGAATTCTGCTGCACGAACGCAATCAGATCGTCTGTGATGTTTCATTCTTATGGCCATAGGCTAGTAGTCTCCATTGCAATTCTCCAGTTCATGCCTGATTGTTTTTACAATGTTCAGGGAGCATTGGGCAGCAACCATAATCTTCTTATTTTGATGGCCGGCACAAATCATCATGATACAAGTTTTTCTCTTCCAGGATTCAGGTGGATTCCAATCATCACGTATATGAATGAAGAAGGGCCCAAGCTTTTAAATGATTCCTAGTGTGCGTCAATACCTCCAAAAAAAATAACAAAATATAAACATGTCAAATTTATCCCGAACACACTCCCTCTCTCTTCTCTCTCTCTCTCTCTCTTCTCTCTCTTTATATAAATAAAATAAATTATATATATATATATATATATATATATATATATAAACACTAAAAGTGGAGGAATCATATGTAATTTGGAGAATATTTTATTAATGAATAAATATAAAATAAATGGGGGGGGGGGTTACACGAAGGCCTTTTCAACCGGTACTTGTCAAGTGATACACCGGTGACGAATAAAAAGTCAGATTGTACAAGAATTTTTGTAAGAAAACGAATGGGGGTGAGCCAGAGGGGGACCAAAAAAAAAAAAGAAAGAGGGGGAAAGAGGGGGTATGTATGAACCCTAGGTAGAAATAGGGTTGGAAGTATCTCCCAATAAATAGAGGGAGTGCTTTGCTTTGGAGTTTGTTTCAGCTTTAATGACACCATATATCGCCAAATAGACGGCATTAGTATGGGATCTCCCCTTGGCAGCCTTTTGGCAAATATTTTCGGTGGTTTTCACGAACAGCTCCTTTTTAGCAGGCTCCCTAACAGCTCCTTTTTAGTAGGCTCGTTGATTCTGATTAGAGTACATTTCCAAGGGACGTAAATTGCAACAGTCAGATCTGTCTAAATTCATGCTTTAATGTTACGTAACCCTTTCTCGTCGGGTACATAACAAGAGTTCTTATTTGATATATATATAATATATATATATATATATAATATATATATGATTAAGATGGAGTTAGGCCTGATAATATAGATGAGTTTATACCTTCACAGGTATACAAGTATATAAGTACATAAAGTAAAGTAAAGTCTATTAAAGTTATTATCGTTTCTAAAGAATGATAACTATTAAGTGCTAATTGTAGAATACTTTTAATTTACTATAAACTGTAATATAAAGTAAGTAAAGTCGTCGGGTATCCTAAAGTCGGTATCAGTCTGACAGAGAGTCTATCTCCTTTTCTCTAGCGCTAGACCAAGGAGATTGTTTTTGCCGTCTGAGGTGGAGCGCCACACCTATCATGAGCTCCTCACTTTACAGTGATTCCTGTGCTACTCATACGCTGAGTTGGCGAGGACCAGTATCGA
>CM042163.1:44994183-45029183 GCA_023376005.1 Doryteuthis pealeii
GACTGCATTCTGCAAATATGATAATTTTCCCCCAATCTCAAACTAGGCACATTCCATATCTCTCTCCCACCCTCTCTCTCTCTCTTGCTCTCTCTCTCTCTCTCTTGCTCTCTCTCTCTCTCTCTCTCTCGCTCGCTCGCTCTGTCTCAGTACGCACGCACACACACACTCACACAAAGCCACACTGGACATACACACACACATATGCGCTTAAGTTGATATATGGCCAAGAAATTGAGCAACATCTTACACGCATACACACACGTACACCCGGGTACTGACTTGCAATATACCTGTGAGCACGAACGATAATCAGCTTAGAAAAGGTGGATTCGTCTACCCGAGTTCAAATTCTGGGCAAGACTGAATATAGCATACAAATATGATGACTTCCATCCCTCCCAAAGCAGGCACATTCTCTCCATCTCCATTCTCTCTCTCCCCTCTCTCTCTCTCTCTCTATCTATCTATCTATCACTCTCTCTCTCTCTCTCTCATGAACATACATACATACTCACACACAAAGCCACACTGGGCATACACACACATGCGCTTAAGTTGATATATGATCATAAAATTGAATAACACCTTACACACATACACACGTATCATGATTTGCAATATACCTGTGTGCATAAACGGTTATCCACTAAGAAAAAGTGGATTTGGCTACGAGAGTTCGAATCATAGCGGATATGATAACTTTCACCCCCTCCTCAAAGCAAGCACATTATATCTCTCCCTTTTTCTCTCTCTCCTCTCTTGCTCTCTCTCTCTCTCTCTCTTGTTCTCTCTCTCTCACACAGACACACACACATAGAGCACACACATACACTAACACAAACCCATACTGGACATACACACACACATGGCCACAAAACTGAAAAACGCCTTACACACATGCTCACACATACACACGTTTACTGACTTGCAATATACCTGTGTGCTTGAACAGTAACGAACTTAGAAAAGGTGGACTCGTCTACACGAGTTCAAATCCTGGACAAGACCGCATACAACATACAAGTATAACTGGACAAGACTGCATACAACATCCAAGTATAACTGGACAAGAGTGCATACAACATACAAGTACAACTGGACAAGACTGCATACAACATACAAGTATAACTGGACAAGACTGCATACAACATACAAGTATAACCGGACAAGACTGCATACAACATACAAGTATAACTGGACAAGACTGCATACAACATACAAGTATAACCGGACAAGACTGCATACAACATACAAGTATAACTGGACAAGACTGCATACCACATACAAGTATAACTGGACAAGACTGGATACAACACATACAAGTATAACTGGACAATACTGCATACAACATACAAGTATAAACTGGACAAGACTGGATACAACATACAAGTATAACTGGACAAGACTGCATACAACATACAAGTATAACGGACAAGACTGCATACAACATACAAGTATAACTGGACAACACTGCATACAACATACAAGTATAACTGGACAAGACTGCATGCAACATCCAAGTATAACTGACAAAACTGCACACAACATAAAAGTATAACTGGACAAGACCGCATACAACATACAAGTATAACTGGACAAGACTGCATACAACATACAAGTATAACTGGACAAAACTGCATACAACATACAAGTATAACTGGACAAGACTGCATACAACATACAAGTATAACTGGACAAGACTGGATACAACATACAAGTATAACTGGACAAAACTGCACACAACATAAAAAGTTATAACTGGACAATACTGCATACAACATACAAGTATAACTGGACAAGACTGCATACAACATACAAGTATAACTGGACAAACTGCACACAACATAAAAGTATAACTGGACAAGACTGCATACAACATACAAGTATAACTGGACAAAACTGCATACAACATACAAGTATAACTGGACAAGACTGCATACAACATACAAGTATAACTGGACAAGACTGCATACAACATACAAGTATAACTGGACAAGACTGCATGCAACATACAAGTATAACTGGACAACACTGCATACCACATACAAGTATAACTGGACAAGACTGCATACAACATACAAGTATAACTGGACAAGACTGCATGCAACATACAAGTATAACTGGACAAGACTGCATGCAACATACAAGTATAACTGGACAAGACCGCATACAACATACAAGTATAACTGGACAAGACTGCATGCAACATATAAGTATAACTGGACAAGACTGCATACACATACATAACTGGACAAAACTGCATACCACATACAAGTATAACTGGACAAGACTGCATGCAACATACAAGTATAATTGGACAAGACTGCATGCAACATACAAGTATAACTGGACAACACTGCATACCACATACAAGTATAACTGGACAAGACCGCATACAACATACAAGTATAACTGGACAAGACTGCATACAACATACAAGTATAACTGGACAAGACTGCACACAACATACAAGTATAACTGGACAAGAAGGCATACAACATACAAGTATAACTGGGCAAGACTACACCATATAAGTATAACTGGACGAGACTGCATACACCATATAAGTATAACTGGACAAGACTGAATACAACATACAAGTATAACTTTTATCCCTCCTAAAGCTGGCACATTCTCTCTCACACTCTCTCTCTCTCACTCCTCTCTCTCTCTCTCTCTCTTTCATAAACACACATACATATACACACATACACACATACACAAAGCCACACTGGACATACACACACCTATGCGCTTAAGTTGATATATTGCCAAAAAATTGACCAACACCTTACACACATACACACGTATACTGACTTGCAATATAACTGTGTGCGTGAACGGTCATGGACTTAGCGAAGGTGGACTTGGCTACGCGAGTTCAAATCCTGGACAAGACTGCATACAACATACAAATATGATAATTTTCCTCCTCCATAAAGCAGGCACATTCTATCTCTCTCCTTCTCTTTCCCTTTCTGTCCCTCTGTCTGTCTGTCTGTCTGTCTCTCTCTCATAAACACACATACATCCACACACACACACACACAGATATACACACACACACAAACACAGTGGACATATACACACACATATGCGATATGGCCATGAAATAGGACAACAGTTTACACAAATACACACACATACGGACACCTAAGTGTGTGTGTGTGTGTGTGTGTGTGTGAGTTTAAGTTAAGGTAGCATGGACATGGAGTCAACACCTAGTTATTCATAGTTTCACGCCTATGCGATCTTCAGTCTGAATATCGCACCGATGAGAAATTTTAATTTAATAAATGCTGACACGTGTTTCGCCGAGAAAATATTTACATATAATGCATCCAAATTACAAATTATTTTTAAAAAATAAAATGAAACAATAATAGAAAGCCATATTTTCTAAAAAAAAAAAACATATTGCAATATACCTGTGTGCATAAAGGTGCCGTCTGCATCTGCGCGAGTGGCTGAACAGGCCAATTTTTGAATGGCAATATCTGGTGCAGTGACTGCAAACAAACAGTGATGCTTGCTGGAGTTGTTGTCTCTCCTTCTCTCCTTCTTTCTGTCTCTCTTTGCTGTTGCGGCTTCTTTCCTCTCCTTTTAACTACTTTTCGGGCTTTTTTTTAAGGGAGTTTGCTGGTTGTTTGAAAGGTCGTTCATCCGACACCATTTCTCGATGGGTAACTTGGGAGTGGAAAATAAAGAGCTCTGAAAAAATACATCAAGTCTTGTGTTCGTTAATTAAAAACTAAGTAACGACACAAGACAAAATACATCTAGACTTGTGTTCGTTAATTAAAAACTAAGTAACGACACAAGACAAAATACATCAAGACTTGTGTTCGTTAATTAAAAACTAAGTAACGACACAAGACAAGACATGCCAAGAAACAAGTTTTTTCTAGACCCGAAGAGCAGAGAGAGTGCCAGCCCAACCTCAGACCCAGCTCAGCAGATAAGTAAAATAACAAGAAGAAAATAGATAAGTATAGCTAATGAATATATATCTTTAAATTGGTACATAATTTTACATATTGCAATATGAAGTCTATGTTACATACTTCTCAATATGATGCCTGTGTTGGGTCAGTAAAATGGTAATTCCTGTGTATAGAGTGAGTGAGGGAGGGGCTCTCTGTGATTGGATATACCAATCATGTGATGAGCCCAGAAGTCCTGGCGCAAAATGCAAAATCCTGACAGACAGGCTTGGCCGGTTCCACGAGGCAGCGACTTTAAAAGCTCTCCAAAAAATCCCCCTAAGATACCAGATATCTTCTCCAACGCACCGGTAAGTCCCTTAAACATAGCTTTATACACAGGAAGGACTTTATATTGTTATTCATTGTTTTATTTGCTCGTTAATAAATTGTTAGAATTAAACTAAGTATTAATTCGTTTATTTGTTGCTGTTAGTCTTAGGATTAAATGCTAGACTAACACAATACCTGTATCTGGTAGTACGTGTCTGTGTCCCATTTAAGAATCAATTAGGTCAGTTTTAAAAATTATAATATGAAATATTACAAATTGACACAAACACAAAATAATTCTTAGAGAATGGATTGGTGTGCCTACTGATTAGCTTTCACGAATCACGATATTCGGTACCACTACAAAATGAATGAAATTACTAAGAAATTAATTATTCTTTCAGCTGAATATATTCTACCGTTAAAATATCTGTCACGTAATTAAACTAGTTAGGTTATTTCGATTTCGATTTAAAATACTATTAAAATATTGGTCACATGAAATTTTAACAGGTATATATATATGAGGTGAGGAAAAAGGAAAAGTGAAAAAAATAATGACTCAAACAAGTCCAAGTAGGAGAGAAATAGTTCGTCCTTTTGACGTGAAGAACATCCTCAGTCTGACTTTATTCAAGGCAAAATACGTACATTTGTATTTATAGAAGAGAAAGTGATTTAGTGGTGGAATTGAGGGGTAGGGATTTTGATTGAAATGAGAATAACATCATATAAAGTGGAGGGGCGTTTAGAGGATGGAGGTAAGATGAGAAGAGGGGGTTGCTAGGTGCTAGGTGTTGGGAGAGGCGGGCGGGAGAAGTGGGTACAAGCACCTAACAACCTCCTCTTCTCCTCTCCACCTTATATGACGTTATTCCCATTCCAATCAGATCCTCCCTAACCTCCCCACCCCTCAATTCCACCACTAACTCACTTTCTTTTCTATAAACACAAATGTACGTATTTTGCTTTGAATAAAGTCAGACTGAGGACGAAATATTTCTCTCCCACTTGGACTTATTTGAGTCATAATTTTTGTTCATTCTTCCTTTTACCTCACCTCATACTGTCGGATTTTACTCCAGCCCTTATCTTTATATATATATATATATATATATATATATATATATATATATATATATATATATATGTGTGTGTGTGTGTGTGTGTGTAAAATATAAATTTGAAGGCAATTTACAATGCAATGGAATAGGTGTTGAATGATGTTTATTTACCTTTTTATTTCTAAATATTTTCGGGAAAATTCCCATCATCAGAGGTCATAGAAGTACTTATGTTTTTTAGTACTTATCCCACGGCGCCGGCGTAATCGTTTGTTGTTATTAAGTTGAAGGAACGTCAGATATTTGAAAAGTTTGGGTTTTTCCGTGATGACATGTCGTCCCGTTTGTACATGTGCTCGTGCATACAATGCTTCAAACAAATTATAAAAAAAACTTTTATATATATATATATGTAATAAGTTATACACAGACACCGTGTTTCGTCGTTTCACGTCTCTTCAGTGTGGCTAGACACAGCAACTATCAATAACAAGGGGCGAAACCTGCCTGACTTTTCGTCCGCCGGATACGTAAACCTCTCGTCCATTTGACAACTGCCGTAATGAGGTGGTGTTTAAACAATTAAATACATACATTTGTTTATACATTTTACAATCAACAGAGACACCCAGTCTGTAAACAGACGATCATTGCTTTATGCCAGCTGTGAAAGTTAATTTAAGTAATCTCTAGAGCTCTACCGGGCTTTGGGAGCATATCAAAAGTCATCCACAGACAGCGTGTGTCAACGTTTCACGTCTATTCAGTGTGGCTAGACACAGCAGCTACCTCTGACCAGGAATGAAATCCGATATATATATATATATATATATATATATATATATATATATATATATATATATATACCTGTGGTGTGAGATGGTCACTATTTCAGCTTTTGCTGGAATGGTGTACCAAAGGCAGTATTAATTGGTAGAGTGCTCAATATAAAATAGAGCTGTTATATAATATAATAAGATAAATATATAGGTTTTACATCATCAGGTGAAGATGTTTCAAATTCGAAACATCTTCACCTGATGAATGCATCGCATGAAACCACCATGGTTGTGAATGTTCCTTTGTCACCCAATAAATAGATATGTAAAACCTATATATTCATCTTATTATATATATATATATATATATATATATATATATATATTAATAAACTGAAGTTGTGTCACATCCTGCTCGTGCGGTGGGGTTAGTATATATATATATATATATATATATATATATATATATATATATTAGTGTTGGTATATATTTTTATTACTCGGATGCTTATCGGCTATCATTTGGTTTCATACTTCGTCTAAATAGAGCAATCATTATGCATGAATTATCTGGCTTTTCCTGCCTGATGATTGATCTGTATAGACGACCATGAAACCAAATGGTTGCAGATAATCAACCATCTAATTAGATATATACCATAATATATATTTATCATTATTATTATAATTCCTTTATCACAGATATTGAGCACTCTCCTAATAATACTGAATATATTGGCTTACAACTGTCTCATCAAATGAGATAGTTTGAGACATTTACTGTGCTTATATATATATATATATATATATATATATATAAACTACACAAGAATGCTGCGTGCAGACTTGAACAAGGAAGCAGCTGTACGGCCACCTGCTCCCTATCTCACAAAACATCCGAGTGAGACGGACATGCTGGACACTGCTGGAAGAGCAAGGACGAACTCATTAGCGACGTTCTCCTATGGAAGCCAACACACAAACAAGATAGTGTGGGCCGCCAGGCAAGGACCTACATTGACCAGCTCTGCTTGAACACTGGATGCTGCGCAGAGGACCTCCTTGGGAAATGAATGATAGAGAAGGTTGACGAGAGATTGCCATGGACAACCGTGCTAATTGCATGACATGACATGATATATATATATATATATATATATATATATATATATATATATATATATATGAAAGAAAACAAACAGGCTTATAGTTTGAGCCGACAATTTGGGAGAATAAGTGCTTAATTCATACCTAATAAATAAACAGATATGCTCACCTAATTTATTAATTATCAACTAATTAAATTTCAATTAGGTATGACTTAAATTAAGCTCTTAATCTCCCATATATATATATATATATATATATATATATGTGTGTGTGTGTGTGTGTGTGTGTGTGTGTGTGTCTCTGTGTGTGTGTGTCTGTAAGAATATATATATATATGAATATATATATATATATATATATATATATATATATAATATATATATATATATATATATAATACATGGAATTCCACCAACTGTAATTTAACCAGTGTAATAAGAGACATACAGACAGTAATTGACAGAGAGTGAAAGGAGAAAGGCAAGTGAAAAATGAGAAGGAAGGGACAGAGAGGGAGAGAGAGAAAGAGAGAGAGAGAGAGAGAGGTGGGGATAGGAGAGTGAAGGGAAGAGGGTAGGGGAAAACGATGCATATATAGACATCTAATGATTGACAGGGAGAGAAAAGAGGAAGGCGAGAGTGGAAAAATGGAAGGGATAGAGAAAGAGAGATAGAAAGAAAGAGAGAAAAAGGAGAGAGAGAGAAAGAGAGAGAGAGAGAGAGAGAGAGAGAGAGAGAGAGGGGGCAGAAATATAGACATATGATGTGTGAGAAAGGAGGAAGTCGAGAATGAAAAAGGTAAGGGATAGGAAGAGAAAGAGGCTGAGATAAGTAGGGAGGGAGAAGGTGAGAAAGAGAGTAGATATAGACATATAGGGATTGAGAGAGAGAGAGAGAGAGAGAGAGAGAGAGAGAGAGACAGAGACAGAGACAGAGACAGAGACAGAAATAAAGAAAAAGTGCGAGAATTTTTAAAATTGGTGAAATAGATCACTAATTTGGACTTAACCTATTATAGTAGTGACCACCCCAAGCGGAGATTTAAGAGGTTTGAATTCAGAGTTTTCCTTCTTCTAGACTGGTTTCCTAACCCATGTTATAGAGCCCAGTCTGCCCTACTATTTACCCATAGCTGGAAGGAAAATAATTGAATTCATACCTTTTCCAAAGGTATTAGCGCTACGGGAACTGTGTATTTGTCCACAATTTAAACTCGAGTCAACGTCCATTCCCTACGACGCTAAGCAGTACACTACGCGCCTCCAATAAAACACCACGCACCTCCAACGATAGAACTAGACAGACAGAGACAAAGAGACAGAGATACAGGGAGAGAGACAGAGAGTCTCTCTGGTGATATTAATTATCAAGTGTTGGGTCGATTCAACGAGAATGAATAAATCAGGCAGTAATCACTATATATATATATATATATATATATATATATATATATATATATATATTATTTCGATTCTTTTACTTTTTAGCTTTTTTTTTCTTTCTTTTCTTTCTTTTTCTTTTTGCTTTTCGTTTCTTTCTTTTTATCTTTTCTTTCTTTTTCTTTTTATCTTTTCTTTCTTTTTTCCTTTTTCTTTTTCTCTCTTATTTTCTTATTTTCTTTACTTTTCTTTTCTTTCTTCTTTATTTCTCTTTTCTTTTTTTTCTTTACTTTTCTTTTTTTCTTACCCTTTTCTTTTTTAATTTCTTCTTATTTTTTTTTCTTTACTTTTTGTTCTTTTTCCTTTCTTATCTTTTCTTTCTTTTCTTTTTTCTTTTCTTTTTTTCTTTCCCTTTTCTTTTTTTTACTTTCTTATTTTCTTATTTTCTTTACTTTTCTTTTCTTTCTTTTTTCTTTTTTCTTTCACTTTTATCTTTCTTCTTATTTCTTTACTTCTTTCTTTTTCTTTTTGTCTTTTCGTTTCTTTTTATCTTTTCTTTCTTCTTTTTTTTTTTCTTTTTTTTTCTTTTTATCTTTTCTTTCTTATTTTCTTTTTTCTTTACTTTTCTTTCTTTTTTCCTTTTTGTCTTTTCGTTTCTTTTTCTTTTTATATTTTCTTTCTTTTTTCTTTTTCTTTTCTTCCTTTTTTCTTTTTATATTTTCTTTCTTTTTTATCTTTCCCTTTTCTTTTTTCTTTTCTTTCCTTTCTTTCTTTTCTTTTCTTTCTTCTTTTTCTTTTTTCTTTTTTACTCTTTTCTCTTCTTTCTTTCTTTTCTTTCTTTCATTTCTTTTCTTTCCTCTTTTTCTTTTTTCTTTTCTTTTTTTTTTCTACTTTTCAAATACATTTATTCATTTTTCCCTCTCTTTATCACTTACACATATCACGTTGATATCATTAACGGTAACAATTCTTTATTCTTTATATTTTAAAAAAAATCATTACGCCCATTCTCTAAAGAACTCACATCAGAGCGCATGCGCAGATCAGTTTTTTAAGAGGCCCAGATTTGTTCCAGTGACTCAGGTGGACAAACGAGCGGGAATACAATCATATCGGTTGCCTAAAAGCCGTGTAAAAAAGCGGGTAAAAAAGATGTAAAAATATTTTTTGTTGGTCCTTTTTTGTTAAATGCCCTTTTTTATCGGCTCCAATGTAATTTAATTGTGTATATTTTAACTACAATCCCTGGAAGGTTAGAAAACTTAAGTGGTTTTGTAATCTAATGCCTTCATTCGAATTCTTCATAGAAGTGACAAACACATAAATACAAAATAGCGCGAAATTGAATGAAAATGAGAAGTTAATTCGCTCGATTCAGAGTCAAATTATATTTGTATTTTTTCTTTACAGTCAGCACTGAGAAATTACTCATCAAAAATACTGTTTTTGACGAGAAAGTATTTTAAAAATAATATATTAAAATCTATCTAGATTGCAATGAGATCGATGTTTTTTTTATTCTTCAGGTTGATCAGTACAAGGCGAGAAAGAGACTAAGAGAAAGAGAGTGATGAGTTGGCAGTCTGGACTGAGGTTTTGAAGAGAACAGGTGTAAGATGAGTGTCTGTTCTCCAAGGCATTTTTACTTGGTTTTTTTTTTATGAGGAAGTATTTTAAAAATAATATATAAAATCTATCTAGATTGCCATTACACCGATGTTTTTTTATTCTTCAGGTTGATGAGCAAAAGTCGAGAAGGAGGGTAAGAGAAAGAGAAAGAGAGAGAGAGAGAGAGAGAGAGAGAGAGAGAGAGAGAGAGAGAGAGAGAGAGAGAGATGTTGGCAGTCTTGGCTGAGTTTTTGAAGAGAACAGATTTAAGATGAATGTCTCTTCTCCAAGGTACTTTTACTTGTTTTTTTCTTCATGAGAAAGTATTTTAAAAGTAATATATAAAACCTATCTAGATTGCAATGAGACCGATATTTTTTTATTGTTCAGGTTGATCAGCACAAGGCAAGAAGGAGAATAAGAGAAAGAGAGAGTGATTAGTTGGCATTCTGGTCAGAGGTTTTGAAGAGAACAAACGTAAGATGAGTGTCTATTCTCCAAAGCATTTTTACTTGTTTTTTTATGAGAAAGTATTTTAAAAGTAATATATAAAATCTATCTAGATTGCAATGAGACCGATGTTTTTTTATTGTTCAGGTTGATTAGCACAAGGCAAGAAGGAGAATAAGAGAAAGAGTCAGAGCTAAGGTTTTGAAGAGAACAGATGAACGATAAGTGTCTGTTCTCAAAAGCATTTTTATGTTGTTTTTTATGAGAAATTATTTTAAGAATAATACATAAAATCTATCTAGACAGCAATGAGACCGATATTTTTTATTCTTCAGGTTGATCAATACAAGGTGAGAAGAAAAATAAGAGAAAGAGAGAGTGGTGAGTTGGCAGTCTGAGTTGAGGTTTTGAAGAGAACAGACGTAAGATGAGTGTCTGTTCTCCAAGGCATTTGTACAGGGTCAGGCAAAATGATCTGACACATTTGTAGGTTTAATAAAATGCAAATGAAGTAAAGAAACAATGATCTGACACATTTGTAGGTTAAATAAAAGGCAAATAAAGTAAAGAAACAAAAAAGTATTTTTATTTTCGAAAAGTACATATAATGTCATTTTTTTTCCATATAATGCCATTTTGTTTTGTTTCTTTATAATGACATTGTTTTTCGTTTCTTTTTCAGTTGCTGCCATCAATTGGACTGGTGAGCATCGCGCTTTCATTGTGGAAACGTTTATCAAAACAAACGAATCTGTAACTGCAACACAAAGAGCGTTCCGTTTGCACTTCAATCTTGGTAGACATGATCCCGTACCAGCTCGAAACACGATCTTGTTATAGGTTACCAACTTCAGAGCTACTGGATCTGCATTGAAACGAAAATCAGCCGGCCGACCTCGCACCGCCAGAACTCCAGAAAATGTGGCAGCGGTAAGAGCTTCAGTTCAACAGTCTCCACTCCGTTCCACATTTAAACGCGCCCAGGCTCTTAGACTTTCCGAAAGAAGTTTGCAAAGAATTCTTCACAAGGATCTTCAAATGCATCCATACAAAATGATGTTTTTTTTTATGATAAAGCATTAAAAAAAAATAATATATCGATCTATAAATCAATGAGACTGATATTCATTTTTATTTTTCTGGTTGGTTACCTTCACAACAAATCTAATCGGTGTAATATTATGAAATGAAAAAAAATAGCCCTGTCGACTGGGGCCTTAGTATACACCGACTGCACCTCTGTACAATGGGGCCACCTGTTGGCCATGTGTAGCGATCCGTGATGTTTAAGGATGGAATCCTAGTGATTGAGCAGTCCATTACATGCAACATTCCCCTTTGGCCCTTACTTACCTAAATAAAGTGCCAAACTATTATGTTTTTCTGATAGAGTTCGATGAGGAGTATCACATAGTAAAAGATGGATGATGGCGCTTGAGTATTAAGGGAGATATGGGGCTTCAAAGGTTTGCCCAAAATGCCATTTTTCGGCCATTATAAGACTACGTATTTTGATGAAAATGTACGTTATCGATTTTATTGTTTTTTCTCATGGATTCTAATGCCCTGAATTTACTGATGGTGAAAAAACTGGTGAATTAGGAGTTTTAGGTGATTTTCGAGGCTCTATAACCCCCCTGATAGAGGGCAAAAATGGCAAATTGGGTGTGAAAATAAAGTGCCAAACTATTATGTTTTTCTGATAGAGTTCGATGAGGAGTATCACATAGTAAAAGATGGATGATGGCGCTTGAGTATTAAGGGAGATATGGGGCTTCAAAGGTTTGCCCAAAATGCCATTTATTAGGTTAGATGGGCGACCAGTTAGAGCTAAGATTTTGAAGAAAACAGATGTACGATGAGAACAGACGTAAGATGAGTGTCTGTTCTCCAAGGCAAGGATACGGATGGGACAGAAAAATATACCGACTGAACTTCTGCAGAGGGGTAAAATACTCATAATGGGATCACCTATTAGCAGTTTGTAACAACCCGTGATGGTTGAGCAGTCCATGACATGCAACACTCCACTTTGGCCCTTACTTAAGCTATATGGGCGGTCAGAGAGGCTCCCTCCGATCAATCAGCTGGTCATATCAAGCCCTAGCACCGATGTGATTATCCCACACGCTGGCCCTTATGGCAATCACCCAACCCTTTTTATTATATATATATCCTAGAAGGCAGTGGCTGAGGGTTTTAGTGTCCTGGATATGACGTTCAATTGTATTTAATGGAGAAGTTCCAATTCTGGACTGCTGGGGAGTGTGGAGTACCTATTTATCACCATACACCGGCTAGAAACCACAAGGTTCCTAGTTCGATACTGGCCCTCGTCAACTCAGCGTATGAGTAGCACAGGGATCTGTGCGGTAAAGTAAGAAGCTGGTGGTAGGAATGGCGCTCCACCTAATACGCAAAAACAACCTCTTTTTCTAGCCCTAGGGAAAAGGGGATAGACACCCTCGGTGATTGGCTGATACCGACTTTATGCCACCCCGACTATAATATATATATATATATATATATATATATATATATATGTGTGTGTGTGTGTGTGTGTGTGTGTGTGTGAACGACTTTTTAAGAACAATTTTTCTTTTTGAAAGCAATATATCACACGCACAATCATTTACATATATATATAATATATATATATATATATATATAATATATATATATATATATATATTGAAAGCCATAAATCACACACACATCTATCTCTCTCTCTCTCTCTCTCTCTCTCTTTCTCTCTCTTCTCTTCTCTCTCTCTCTCTCTCTATATATATATATATATATATATATATATATATATATATATTCTGCATATTTAAATCTAAATTTTCCAGTCAAATATTTACTTACTTAAATGGATTTATTGAATGATATGAAAAGACTAGATGATTTACTTTAATCTTATCTAAACATTTTCTTTCACCTGCTCGATAAATTTCTGATAACGACAGGCCTACATCTAATCCGGTGTGGTAGTACCTGTTAGGGTGCCATCTATGGTTAAATAGATAACAAGTTTAAGAATGTGTTTAAAAAGAATTTAGTTTTTAAAAAATGTTAATACCTAACAGGAATGAATAAAACAAAACATCTTCGGCACAAAATAACCCAAAAAGGTTGACATGCCGTAAAATAGAACTACCCAGCCTCTCTGTCAGTCTGTTCGTCTAATCATCTATCTATACATAACATTTTGCAACGTTTGCCGGGCTTTGTCATATGTGAAACTTAATGTTCATCGTGGCCGGTAACCATAGCAACCAATACGATAGATCGTACGAGCGAGATGTTTACATAATAGATATCTACCACGTGACTCGATTAATAGCGGCGCTCACACTCTCTTAGTCACGGGAACAGACACCGTTGGAGGATCGCTGGATATCGTAACCAATGGTGCGGATATTGTCGCCTCGTATCGACACTGAAGTGCATCACGTGATCACTGGACTGGATGCGGTCACATGACAACAGGAGACGAACATTATCACATGACTACTGACGTGTTCACTTGAGCACAGAACTTGAGTCAGGCATGTGACCATCGGAGTAGAAAAGGAATACGCAGTTTATTAGACACATTGAACACTTGAGATCACGAGTGTTTAAGCATAGAACACGTTGCGAAATATCTAGAGCAAACTTTAGCCTCAATTATGAAACCGCCCTGTCGCCTGAGGCAGAAGAATACACCGATTACACCTGTGGATTGGTTTGGTTTGGTTTGTTTTACGGCATATCAACCTCAGTGGCTCATTTAATGCCAATAAAGTTTTGAAATAAATCAATTCTTAATGGATAATACAATTTTTGTATAAATACATTTTTCTATTTAACCCATAGATGGGACCCTAACAGGTACTACCTCTCCGGGTCAGAGTGGACCAGGGAGCAATGGTGATTAAGGGGTGCTCCACATTCCCCAAAACTGGAACCTCACCATCAGATAGAGTTTAACGTCATTCCCAGGACATGTAGACCCGCAGCCACCGCCTTCTAGCACCCATATGATAAAAAGGGGTTGGGGCTTGCCATAAGGGCAATAGGGTTGGGACAATCATATAGGTGCTAGGGCTTGACGTGACCAGCCGATTGATCGGAGGGGGCCTCTCTGACCGCCCGTCTAGCCCAAGATACACCTGTGGAGAAGGGTAAAATCCACCACCACCACCAACAACAACTGTTGATTGTTGATGGCGACCCGGGATGCTTAACGCCAAAATCCTTATTTGAAATGTTAATATTACATATATTCTTGAATTAAATTGATATTTTATTTCTCAGAATTTTTTAGATGAGGCTTGATAATTAGTATTATTTGTATTGTTGTATACCCTTTCTTTCCTTACTTCTATTTTTCTTCTATTTATCTTTGGTATTTTACGTTTCTTCTTCCATCGTCTGGACCTAGTCTTGGAGACTTCGTGTCTGGTCTTCTAAGTCAGTCTTGTTGCCAAGACATTCATCAACCACAAACATTATTATTTATTTTAACTTTTATTTCTTAACTAAACATTTCATGTAACTAACATAACGCGCGTGTGCAGTGAGCTTCAGCTAAGGCAGAAACATCTTATCTTCCTGACGTCCAAGCTGAAACTGAAGACCCAACCAGGTCCCACGTGACTTCACGTATTTCGCGGGCTTTCTCTAATATTCCATGGAAAGTCCCGCCCGTGATATGATAAGGGGCCATCCCTGCAGAAATACAGGGGGTTGAAAATAATCTATTCATAGATTATGTAACAGTATTATACGGACTATTATTGTTATCTGTACAACGTTTCGGTCGATGTACCCTCCGGCCTTCTTCAGATATTTCTTGACGGACTCGGGAACCTTGCTGTAATCGGTAACCTTCTCGTCGTAATCGGGAGCCATCACGGAACTTTGAACTTAACCCTTTATTCAGTCCATAGAGTATCCTGCTCTCATTCCGTTAACCATAACTGGAGTACAGGTGTTCAGCTTGTGTTAATTATTATTCTATGTTACTGCTGCCCTGACCAGGATTGAACCTGCAGTCTAGAGATAACTGTCACTTAGAACTGTCTTAACCTAACTCCTTTATCCACTAGACTGTGTGCCCAATTGGACAATCCAGTGTGAAATTGATATTTCTTGTTAGTTTGAATAATATTAAAAATGTTTTTTTGAATTTTAAGGGGGCTGTCTTCTTGTTAGTTAAATTACATATAGAGCTCAACCTCATACTAAAAATCTCTTGTAAACAATTTTAATGCAAAATAAAAAAATACGTAAGCTAGGCACATTATAAATAGAAATATTGCAAATGTATCTTCTTGCAAGGTTCCATCGAATATCTAGAATTTTCTATTATTTATTCTGAATTATTATTATTATTATGAATTAAATCACGCACAAAGCACTGCCCTGTCTATAGCTCTGCTGGTGAGGCCTAGTGGGCTGAGGTGTACATACAGATGACTTTTTCTCGATTTGTTTACGCTTTACATTTAAACCGATATGCACACCTATTTAATTTAGTTATAATTAATTAATTAACAAAATTAGGTATGACTTTAATTAAGCACATACTCTCCCACATATATAAGTATACGTGTGTTTATATATGTATATTTATGAGTAGGTATGGGTATTCATTGTGGATACATGGAGGATAAAGAAGGTCCCAAATAAAATCATCGCCAACTCATCTAGTCCCTTGATATATATATATATATATATATATATATATGTGTGTGTGTGTGTGTGTGTGTGTGTGTGTCTATGTGTGTGTACACACACACACACATATATATATATATATATATATATATTCACGGGATACACACACACACACACACACACACACACACACACAGACACATATATATATGTTTATATCTATATTTATATACATATTTACCAACCAGTCTGCCCTACTATTTGCCTATAGCTAGAGGGAGAGTAGGATTCATACCTTTCCCAAGGGTATTAGCGCTAAGTGAAATGCCATTACCACGTTCACGATTTGAACTCGGGGCGACGAGTCCATTTCCAATGACTTTAACTATTACACCACGCGCTTCCTAGATTTATTATATATATATATATATATATATATATATTATATATATATAGACGGGCGGTCGGAGAGGCCCCCTCCGATCAATCGGCTGGCCACGTCAAGCCCTAGCACCTATATAATTGCCCCAACCCTATTGCCCTTATGGCAGCCCCCAATACTTCTTATCATATGGGTACTAGAAGGCGGTGGCTGAGGGTCTACAAGTCCTGGGAATGACGTTAAACTGATAAATCTGATGGTGAGGTTCCAGTTCTGAAGGTTTGGGGAATGTAGAGCACCCCTTCGACAACATTGCTCCTAGGTCCACTCTGATCCGGAGTGGTAGTACCTGTTAGGGTTGAATAGAAAAACATGAGTTTATAAACAAAATTGTATTATGCATTAAGAATGAATCTATTTCTCATCTTTGTCGGCATTAAATTACCTACCGAGGTTGATATGCCGTAAAACAAACCAAACCAAACCAAACATTAAAGCCTATTTGCAAAAAATTTGTTATTCCTCTTATTATAACTGTTTGCACATCCTTGAAAACATGCAAGTGTTTTTTTTCTTCATAATTACTTCAACAAACAGGTTGGACTGGTTAGGTGACATAATCCAGCTTCAAACTGAAAAAAGTCCATTATCAAATGAGTCAAATAGACCCGTACTGGTTTTCACCGTACTTTATATATATTATATATATATATATATATATATATATATATATATATATATAATATATATATTCTCTTTCTCTTTCTCTTTCTCCTATTATAACAGCCACAGATCAGCCCAGTCTAAAAAGGAGTTGACGTCATCCAATTGCCGTCGCAAACAATGCGTACGCAATCGATAGGAGGGACTTGCTCAAGGCCTCGATGACTGTGAAACACTATCATTTTAACAATATGGCCGCCGGTGATTAATTAGCAGTGCTTAAAGGAGGCTTTGAGTATTAGTTGAACTAGCAAAAATATTCACCCTCCGGACGCAAGTATTTAAGTTTTGATGTAATGAAATACAAGGGTGAGTAAAAAAAGTAATGCCATTTTGTTTAGGACAGGTATAATTATAAACACAAGAACATGTATCATACAAATAAATGTAATGCCATTCTGTTAGGATAGGTATAATTACCAACAGAGGAACGTGTATCATACATCAAAATGAAGCTGGTACTCTGTAGACCACATCCGTACTTCTCCACATAAGGGAATCAATAAGTAATGCCATTTTGTTTAGGACGGGTATAATTACCCACAGAGGAACGTGTATCATACATCAAAATGAAGCTGGTCCTCTGTGGATCACATCCCTACTTCTCCACATAGTCACCACTTTTCTCAATAGCAATGTTCCACCTTCGTAGTAGTATTATTACCTGTAGGGTTCCAACTATGGGTTAAATAGAAAAAAAAATGAATTTGCAAACATTGAGTACCCATCAAGAATAAATCAAACAAAATGTCTTCAGTATAAAATAACACAATGGTTGACATTCCGTAAAAACCAACCAACCAACCAACCAACCATTCAACCAACCCAACCAACCAACCAACCAAAGCTATCCAACCAACCAAACCAAACGGCCAACAACAACCGGCTAGCCAACCAACCAACCAGCCAGCCAACCAACCATTCAACCAACCAACCAACCAACCAACCAACCAACCGGCTAGCCAACCAACCAACCAGCCAGCAGCCAACCAACCAACCCGCCAGCCAACCAACCAACAACCAACCAACAACCGACTAAACCAGCCAACCAACCAGCCACCAACTAACCGGCTAGCCAACCAACCAACCAAATCTATCGGACCGAAGAATACCGACTTTTCCCGAATTCTTGGGAAAAATTTCGTCGGCAGGAAATATCTTCACATTATAATGAGTAAGAAGAAGAAGAAAAAAAAAGGCTATTAAAGATTACGAGAAAGCGAGAAAACAAAATGACGATGACGGCAACGATGATTAAGATTACGAGACAGAGAGAGAGAGAGAGAGAGAGAGAGAGAGAGGGGGGGGAAAACAAAATGACGACGATGATATTAGAGAGAGAGAGAGAGAGAGAGAGAGAGAGAGAGAGAGAGGAGGGAAAAACAAAATGACGACGACGACGACGGTGATGATGATGATAATGATTATGATGATGATGATGATGATGATGACGATAGAAGAGTTTGAGCGCTGTGATGCTGCCGATTATGATAATGACGTCATATTTAGCTTCAAAGTTTGTCCAGCTTGAAATGCTCTATTTATCAAACGCTCGATTCTGTCGACCAGAAAGTTGAACAAATATTGAGCAGGGAAAACAGGCATATAGACACACAGACAGACAGACAGAAAGACAGACAGGCAGGCAGGCAGACAGACAGACAGGCAGACAAATAAAGCGACAGACTCATAGTCATACGGGAGAATTCTATCCTTATAATAGCAAGCCATTGATCACTTCTCTCTGTATTTATTTAAGGGTAGCAAGAAGGTGTAGGTTAAGCACTGCCAAAATGTCGTCTGCTTTTTATTTTAAAAACGAATTAAGATTAATTAAATTGATTATTTAAAGTGAAATTCTTTTAGTCAAAAAGTAGGAACATAATGAGCATCAGTAAATAAAAAGCAAAAATAATATTACACGTGTAATTTATTTTTAATACATCTTAAATTATATTTCGGTCAAGTTTGTTAAAATATAAACATGCCCGTAAATGCTGTCTAATTTGACGTAAAATCTGTATTTTACAAAATGAATTTAACCCTCTCAATCGATAAAAAATTACTAGACATCAGTGAATTATTCGATTTTAATGAAATTTTCAGTGTTGATTTATTTTGTAATGGATTTTACGTGAACTTTGGCAGTGCCTAGTGCAGGTGATTTTTTTAACAATGATATTCACACCCAAGAGACAGCGTCACTGCTCGGCATGGTAGTATTTATGAGTGAGCACGCTCCACACTATGTGCAAAATAATAATTGAGTCATTATATCATAATCCCCAGTATCAAGCGTACTGACGGCATGGATTCTCTCTCTCTCTCTCTCTCTCTCTCTCTCTCTCTCCTCTCTCTCTCTCTCTCTCTCGTTATCCTTCCCTATCAGTCATCGTTTTTAACAGGTATTCTAGACAAGTTTTTCTCAGCCTTATTTTTACCTTTTATTTTTTTTTTTACCCCTTTGCGTTTTTTAAAGTTTCTGGAGGTTTCACCTATGTATCTTTTGTGGCAGTCTGTACATGGAATCATGTACACGTCAGCTTCTAATTTTACTTGCTGTCGGGAGTTTTTGTTTAGTATGTTGTAAATAGTTTTAGATGCTAAATTAACTGTCTTGATACCTAGATTGTTCAGAACGCTTCTACAAGCACAAACGCAACATTAAATTGGGTGACAGCAACAACTGTTTATTTCAACACATATCCAAAACAAAACATAGCTTTATTTCAACAACGCATCCCTGAACTCATACACCCACAACAAAAGATTAAGACAAATATTCGAAGCCAGCACCATAAGCAACACACCAAATGTTAATTGTAGATACGGCTTCTTTAATATTTTCTCACACCTAGGAAAAGCCATAATAAACAGCTATAGACCAAAAGACAACAAGGCGATAATTAATAATAAATAATAATAATAATAATAATAATAATAATAATAATAATAATAAACATATAAACACACACACTTATAACAAATCCTACTACCACTTTTACACCCACAACAAAAGATTAAGACAAATATTCAAAGCCAGTGCCATTAGCAACACAGCAAATGTTAATTGTAGATCCGGCTTCCTTAATATTTCCTCACACCAAGGAAAAGCCATTACAAACAGCTATAGATAAAAAAGACAACAAGAAGATTCTTAGTAACAAAAAACAAGACATATAAACACACACACTTATAACAAACCCTACCATTTACTATTTTTTCATGACCTACTATATCTCCACCAAACCCAGCGCATATGACCCATCGACGACCTCTTTCAACACTAAACACCTATGGCATCATTAACCGAACCTTACTAGCTACACACCTCATAAGGAAAAAATAAATAGAACTCCAACTACCAACTTAAACACTCCTACCTGCACCAGCAATTGACCACCCCTCCCCCATTCACGGCCTCCTAACTCACCAGTATGAAAATGTCCACTGTTTAAGCAAGATCTTAATACAACGCCCTGAAGATGGTTTAACAGACCGACATGTTACAACGTCGACATCACTACGTACAATATAAACATCCATCTTGTACAACATCCCGTGTTTGTCTACCTTTCTTCATATATATATATATATATATATATGTATATATATATATATATATATATATATATATTATATATATATATATTATATACGGGTGGCTGGTAAGATTTGATATAATCCCAATGTTCAATTGAATGTTTTATGATAAACTGAAATATACTAACATTAATTTTACCATATAAAAATCATCTATCTTCTGTATTACGTTGTTTTTCTTGTTTCTTCACACACGCACACGCACACATACACACACACACACAACACACACAACACACACACACACATATATACATATATATATATATATATATATACATGCATTATATATAAACGATTGTTGTATATATCCCCCCTCTCTGTCTGTCTGTCTGTCTGTCTGTCTGTCTCTCTCTCTCTCTCTCTCTATATATATATAATATATTATATATATATATATATATATATACATAATAAAAAAGAATAGATAAAATAATAATAGTAGAGAAAAGATAAAAAATGATGTATATAACATGTAACTATACTTTTATCTTTCAACATAATTGTCGGATTCACTTCCACTTTTCAACTTACATACATACGTATATATATTTACATATATATTATATATATATATATATTATAATATGTGTGTGTGTGTGTGTGTGTGTGTGTGTATATGCGCGTGTGTGTACTCGAGCGCTAGCGCGCACACATACACATACACATACACACACACACACACACACACACACATATATATATATATATATATATATATTATATAATATATATATACGTGTGTGTGTTTGTGTGTGGTAAACATAAATATAAGATGTCATAGGTAAGTATTTGTCTAAAGATTCGCAGACAAAAGATATAATTTATCCAGGCAAAACTCTTGTGAGTGATGTTTTCCTCACTGGATGGCTGAACGAAAGACTTTCTTGTTTTCCTACTTATTTTCTTGCATCTTTTCCCATAATTCATCTTCCTTTTTGCATCGTCCATTTTCGCCGTCCATTCAAACTTATTTGCCTTTTGATTTCTCGTTCGACATTTTACATTTTCTTCCTTCCTCTCCTTTGATCATTCACTTATGTTTTCCTTTCTTCTTCTTCTTCTTCTTCTTCTTCTTCTTCTTCTTCTTCTTCTTCTTCTTCTTCTTTCTTCTTTCTTCTTTTCTTCTTCTTCTTCTTCTTCTTGTCACGTTTCAATTCTTCTTCTTCTTCTTCTTCTTCTTCTTCTTCTTTTCACTTCTTCTTTCTTCTCTTCTTCTTTCTTTTCTTCTTCTTCTTCTTCTTCTTGTTCACGTTTCACTTCTTCTTCTTCTTCTTCTTCTTCTTCTTCTTCTTCTTCTTCTTCTTCTTACTTCTTCTTCTTCTTACTTCTTCTTCTTCTTCTTCTTCTTCTTCTTCTTCTATATTACTCTCTTCTTCTGTTACATTCTTCTTCTTCTTCTTCTTCTTCTTTCTTCTTCTTCTTCTTCTTGTCACGTTTCACTTCTTCTTCTTCTTCTTCTTCTTCTTCTTCTTCTTCTTCTTCTTCTTCTTCTTGTCACGTTCACTTCTTCTTCTTCTTCTTCTTCTTCTTCTTCTTCTTCTTCTTTTGTCACGTTTCACTTCTTCTTCTTCTTCTTCTTCTTTTCTTCTTCTTCTATTGTCACTTCTTCTTCTTCTTTCTTCTTCTTTCTTTTCTTCTTTCTTCTTCTTCTTCTATTTGTCACGTTTCACTTCTTCTTCTTCTTCTTCTTCTTCTTCTTCTTCTTCTTCTTCTTCTTCTATTTGTCACGTTTCACTTCTTCTTCTTCTTCTTCTTCTTCTTCTTCTATTTTTTCACGTTTTACTTCTTCTTCTTCTTCTTCTTCTTCTTCTTCTCCTATTTGTCACGTTTCACTTCTTCTTCTTCTTCTTCTTCTTCTTCTTCTATTTTTCACGTTTTACTTCTTCTTTTATTTTCACGTTCACTTCTTCTTCTTCTTCTTCTTCTTCTTCTTCTATTTTCACGTACTTCTTCTTTCTTCTTCTTCTTTCTTCTTCTCTCTTCTTCTATTTTTCACGTTTACTTCTTTTATTTGTCACGTTTCACTTCTTCTTCTTCTTCTTCTTCTTCTTCTTCTTCTCTTCTCTTCTTCTTCTTTCTTCTTCTATTTTCACGTTACTTCTTCTTCTTCTTCTTCTCTATTTTTTCACTTCTTCTTCTTCTTCTTCTTCTTCCTTCTCTTCTTCTTCTATTTGTCACGTTTCACTTCTTCTTCTTCTTCTTCTTCTTCTTCTTCTTCTTCTTCTTCTTCTTCACAACTGTTTTACCTTCCTTTCTTCTAAAGGAGATCATTTCTTGCTTAATCATTTCTTTCTTTGTCTATTGTCTATTTTTCTTTTGTTTCTTTTAATATGTTTCTTTCTTTTAATTTGTATGATTCCTCGACTAAACAATTTTCTTCCTGTGATTATTTCTAGCCTAATCCTTTCTTTTTTCTTATTTTAGATCATTTTTCTTGTCTTTTTTGTCTATCTATCTTTCTTTCTGTTCATTTGTTTCTTTCTTGTTATTCCTCAACTCAATCTAAATTTTTTGCTTCTTTTATTCTGCTTCTTTTTTTTTCTTTCATTCTTTCTTTCTTTCTTTTTTCAATTTTCAACTATATATTTTTTGTTCTTTCTTTTAAAATATTCTTCCTTAACTAAACTATTCTTTCTTTCATTCTTTGTTCTTTCTTTTTTTCTTTTCTTTTTAATAGTATAATTCCCCAACTCAATCATTTTTTTCTTTCTTTCTTTTTTCAATTTTCAACTATATATTTCTTTGTTTCTTTGTTTCTTTCTTTTAAATAGTATTCTTCCTTAACTAAACTATTCTTTGTTTCTTTCATTCTTTTGTTCTTTCTTTTTTTTCTTTCTTTTAAATAGTATAATTCCCCAACTCAATCATTTTTTTTTTCTTTCTTTCTTTCTTTTTTCCAATTTTCAACTATATATTTCTTTGTTTCTTTCTTTTAAATAGTATTCTTTCTTTAACTAAACCATTCTTGTTTCTTTCTTCTTCTTTCTTTCTTTCTTTCTTTCTTTCTTTTAAATAGTATATATATTTCTAATCCTTTTTTCTTGTCTGTTTTATCTATCCTCATTTCTTGCTTTTCTTTTGTTTCTTTCTTTTAAATTGTATTATTCCTCAACTCAATCATTTTTTTTAAATTTTTTCTTTCTTTCTTTCTTTTTTTCATTCTTTAATTTTCAACTATATATTTCTTTATTTCTTTATTTCTTTCTTTTAAATCGCATTCTTCCTCAACTAAACCATTCTTTGTTTGTTTCTTTCTTCCAGTTGCAACTTTTTGTTTCTTTGTTTCTTCCTTTAAATCGTATACCTCAGCTAAATCATTTGTTTGCTTGTTTGTTTATTTCATTCTTTCTTTCTTTTCTTCTTTTTTTTCTTTCTTAAATTGGCGACAATTAATTTCTTTGTTTCTTTCTTGTAAATCCTATTGTTCTTCAACGAAACCATTCTTTATTTCTTTGTTTGTTGCTTTCTTTTGAATATCATCATTCCTCTATTAATACTTTCTTTCTTTTAAATATTATCATTTCTCAACTAATTTTCTTTCTTTGTTCTTTCTTTTTCCTTTCTTCTTTTAACTATTACTATTCAACACCTTATTATTTCTTTCTTACTTTCTTTCTTTCTTCCTTTCTTTATTTCTTTTAAATATTACTATTACTCAACTAATTCTTTCTTTTTTCTTTCTTTCTTTTCAATATTAACATTCCTCGACCAATTCTTTCCTTTTCATTCATTCATTCTTTCTTTCTTTCTTTCTATCTATCTTCTTTGTTTGATTTTAAAAAAAATTGTATCAGCTCTCAAGTAATTCTTTCTTTCTTTCTTTCTTTTCAATATTAACATTCCTCGACCTATTCTTTCTTTTTCATTCATTCATTCATTCATTCTTTCTTTCTATCTTCTTTGTTTGATTTTTAAAAGATTTGTATCAGCCCTCAAGTAATTCTTTCTTTCTTTCTTTCTTTCTTCTTTCTTTCTTTTCAGTATTACCATTCTTCGACTAATTCTTTCTTTCTTTCTTCTTTTCTTTTTCTTTGTTAGATTTTTTTTCTTTCTTTTAAATCGTATAATCCCTCAAATAATTCTTTCTTTCATTCTTTCCATTCTTTAACGCTCTCTTGTTTCTATATTCGATAATTTCTTTGATTTTTATCTTTCTTTTCTTCTTATTGTTTCTTTATCTTTCTTCTATTCATTACTCTCCTCCTCCTCCTTCTGTCCCTCTTCCTCCTGCCCCTCTTCCCCTACCACCACCACCACCACCACTACTACTACTACTACTACTACTACTACTACTACTACATATTCCTAATGTTTTAGATTTTTATATCTTATTCATTCTTTCTTTCTTTCTTTTTTTCTTTGATTTTTTCTTTCCTTTAAATCTTATCACCCCTCGAGTAATTCTTTCTTTCTTTCTTTCTTTCTTTCTGTTTATTCTTTAACCCTCTCTTGTTTCTTTATTCAATAATTTCTTTGATTTTCTTTTTCTTTTCTTCTTATTCTTTCTTTTAAAACTTCTCTCTATTTCTTGTTCAACTACTCCTTCTCCTCTCCTTCTCCCCCTACTACTACTACTACTACATGTTCCTTATTTTTTAGGTTTTTTTGAATATTTATTTCATTCATTTATTCTTTCTTTCTTTCTTTTTTTCTTTGATTTTTTCTTTCCTTTAAATCGTATCATTCCTCAAGTAATTCTTTCTTTCCGTTCTTTCTTTTTATTCTTTAACGCTCTCTTGTTTCTTTATTCAATGATTTCTTTTACTTTTTCTTCTTCTTCTTCTTTCTTTTAATAAAACCTTCCTCTATTTATTACTCTCCTTTCCCCCCTCCTTCTACTATTGCTCCTTCCTCAATTTTCTGGATTTTTTTAATATCTATTTTATCTCCCATATCATCCTCGACGGTAACGTAGCCTCTGTTACTGGATCCTGTTGTTCAATGTCGGAGAAAGTTAAGACAAACATGGCCGTCTCTCAACTTCTCCTTATTTACCCAAATATTCCGCTCCCAAAATTCTTATTTGCAATTCGCGAGCCGCAAAACATTTTTCTTCCAGGCTTCCTATCTTAATTCATGGACATTGTCCACCATTCTGTCATTGTGTATTCTTCTTCTTTTTTATTTTTTATTTGTGTGCGTAATGTTTCAGAAACTACTTTTACATGGCGACCACAGGGCGTGTGCTCAGTTACTTATATCTTTTACTCACATATACGTCACATGGAAGGAAGCGCGTGGTGTAATGGTTAAAGTCACGGGAAATGGACTCGTCGCCCGAGTTCAAATCCTGGACGTGGTAATTACATTTCATTTAGCGCTAATATCCTTGGGAAAGGTATGAATCCTACTCTCCCTCCAGCTATGGGTAAATAGTAGGGCAGACTGGGCTCTTTAACCTTGGTTAGGCAACCGGTCTAGGAGAAGGAAAACTCTGAATTCAAACCTGTTAAACTCCGTTTAAGAAATTGACCTAGTGTCGCATCCTGCTCGTGCGGAGGGGTTGGTAAATATATATAAGTCACATGGTGTAATGGTTAGCAATCTAGATTTGCAGACCATTGTTAGTAAGTTCGATTCTCATCGGGTGTCTCATACTTCTGGCCTTGTGCCATATCTAAGCTAAGCCTAGTAAGTAACTATCATTCTGAAAATACATATTTTACTCACATATAAGTCACGTAGTGTAATGGTTAGCAAGCTAGATTTGTAGTTCACTGATAGTGAGTTCGATTCTCATTGGACACTCCATACTTCTGTCCTTGTGCTATAGCTGAGCTTGGTAAATAACTAGGGCACCTAACGTAGTGTAATGGTTAGCAAGCTAGATTTGCTGACCATTGTTCATGAGTTCGATTCTTATTGGGCGCTCCATACTTTTGGCCTTGTGCCATATCTAAGCTGAGCTTAGTAAATAAATATATAAAGGTAACTCTTCACGTGTTGTAATGGTTACCAAGCTAGATTCGCAGACTATTGTTAGTGAGTTCTGGCCTTGTGCCACATCTAAGCTAAGCTTAGTAAATAACCGTTATTCTGAAAATACATATTTTACCCAAATATAAGTCTGGCAACTCACATGGTGTAATGGTCAGGGAACTAGATTTGCAGACCATTGTTAGTGAGTTCGATTCTCATTATGCGATAGATTTGCCACATCTAAGCAAGATGAAATGCAAAAATGTAAACCCTGATTATCTAGTATTATCTGATGTGCTCTTTCTGTCAACCTCTTCATTTAACCTTTTTAAGATATTACTACGACTAAGTCACGGTGAAAGCACCGGTTCCCATTATATCCTCGCAAAGTTAAGCAGTGGTGAACCTGTTCAATACTTAATTGGGTGACAATGTGTTAATAACAGATCGAGTTTAGAAAAGGTAAATACATATATTAATACACGTGTTTCTTAATTGTACGACCGTTATCATCTTGCAGCACCCTCTGATTACAAATGAGACCGTCCAAATCGTCCAAGATAAAATTCAAAAATGTAAACACTGATTATCAAGTATTGTTTATCCCCCGAATTCTTATTTTGTTATGAGTATCGTCACCTCAGCAAAATAATGGAAAAAAACGTTTTTATTATAAAGAATGAAAGGGAAGAAAAAGGACATGTCACACAGAAGAAATACAAGAATGATAGAAAAATAGAATCTTTGAAGGGTGCTGTTTCCAGGATTTGTTTAAAAAAACACCACCTTGTTTAATTCCTATTTAGCTTCTTGTCCAAGAGTTTCGTCAAAAATCCAAGTGGTGCAGCCATAGAGTAGAACTGATACAGCTACAGCTACAGCTTTGAAGAAATACCAAATTTCTATATGATTGTTAACCTGTCAATGGCAGTCAAAGTTTTACCAATGCGTACGTTGTTATCACTTTCAGTAGAAGAGATATTACTACCTATGTATACGAGTCGCATCGGTGCGGACTAATGTCGGTACGATGCAGAGAGCGAGGGATTCTATCCCATTTTCCCTAGCGCTAGACAAGTCGATTCTTTTAACGTCTGAGGTGGAGCGCCACACTTACCATCAGCTCTTCAATTTACCGCACAGATCCCTATGCTACTCATACGCTGAGTTGGCGAGGACCGGTATCGAACCAGGAACCTTGTGATTTCTAGACGGTCGCTCTACCGACTACGAACTGGTGTACTACTTTCAGAGGCTTGCCATTTAATGAAGACATGGCACCATCGACTATTATTAAAGAGAAATGTTCAGTTTAATATTCAGTTAATAACTTTGTCAGGCTACATACTTATTGATCTGACCCTCGTAAAGAAATATATCAAAAAACATTGGCGCAACACAATCCTCTATTAACGGTTCATGCATTATGGCCTTGTTCTAGAGCTGACTTGCCAAATAAATAAATGAATAACATCTAGCATTTCAAACCCCCATTTTTTGTCCATTTCTCCCTCCCCACCCACACACCCCTACGGGCGTCCGCTCTTTGTCAGTTGCACTTACTGTCAGCGAACTGACCTTTCGACACCCCTAGTCCTATCAACAAAATTTGCATATTTGGCACAAGGCGTTGACCAAATATGGCAAGAGTCCATCAAAACTGTCCAACATCAACCAATGACGTCATAAAAAGCACAGTGACGTGTTTCTACATCGATATATCTATTAAGATAGGGGTGTATATTTGTATACAATGCGCATGACCCGAGCAGTTTGTCTAAGGCGGTTTTGAATGTGGATGTGTGTGTGTGTGTGTGTGTGTGTGTGTGTGTGTGTGTGAATGTACGTATGTGTGCGGGAGGCGACCTTTAATTATGTTACGGTTTTTGTTCAGTGCATTTTTTATGTTACCCCAGTGTCATTCACCCTCGGGTTGTTATCACATTTTATTGCACTTGAGCTAAATTTCCTTATGTCTTTCTATCCTTCCGTAATTTTCTTCCGTGTCTAAAATTTCACCGCCTCATTCATTTTCTACAAGATTGTTCGGAAAATAATCCGATATTAGAATAAACTATTTGAATTCTTAACATTGAATACGAATAATTTAAACCGTATAATTGTGTATGAATTATAAGTACTATATTTGAAGCCTCAAAACGATATAAATTTGGTTCGGTTTGGTTTTTTGGTTTGGTTTGTTTTACGGCATATCAACCTCGGTGGGTCATTTAATGCCGACAAAGTTGTGAAATAAATTCATTCTTAATTCATAATAAATTTTGTTTAGCAACTCATGTTATTCTATTTAACCCATAGATGGGACCCTAACAGGTACTACCACTCCGGGTCAGAGTGGACCAGGGAGCAATGGTGATGAAGGGGTGCTCCACATTCCCCAAACCTCCAGAACTAGAACCTCACCATCAAAAAGAGTTTAACGTCATTCCCAGGACATGTAAACCCTCAGCCACCGCCTTCTATCACCCATATGATAAAAAGGGATTGGGGCTTGCCATAAAGGAAATAGGGTTGGGAAAATCATATAGGTGCTAGGGCTTGACGTGACCAGCCGATTGATCAGAGGGGGCCTCTCCGACCGCCCGTCTAGCCCAAGATAGGGCCAAAGTGGAGTATTGCAAGTCATGGAGTGCTCGACCACCAGGGCTCTATCCTTAAGCATCACGGGTCGCCACCCACGGCCAACAGGTGGGAGTATTACCCCATTGGGGGAGTATTACCCCTCTGCAGAGGTGCAGTTGGTGCATTCTAACGCCCCAGCCGACAGGGTGGGATATAAATTTGCAAACAAATGATAGTTATTAAATAGTTCAGTGTATCTATATAATTGTGCATACATTTTTAGAATTAGGATGTTTTACTGGTTGGTTGGCTGGCTTTTTACGGCATATCAACTCTTGGGTTATTTTATGCCGAAAACGTTTTTTTTGTTGTTTTTTTCTATCATTCCGTATAAAATTTCAACGCCACATTCATTTTTTCTCGTGGTTAATAAAATGTTAACCTTTCACAAATAAACTGAATTAAAAAAAGATGTCCAAATTGATTTTCAGCAGATTCTCCATCAACTTGTTGCCTTGTTTATAACAGAAAGATACAAAAAGATATGTGTGGTTTCAAAAGATTTATTTAAGGACAATGACCAACAGAGAGGGTTGGAGAGAGAGAGAGAGGGGGGGATGGGGGGGAGAGAGAGAGAGAGAGAGAAAGAAAGAAAGAAAGAAAGAAAGAAAGAAAAGAGAGGAGAGAGATCTAGGGACATCCCAGCTGAGAACGCAACATGATGATGATGATGATGATGATGATGATGAGAGAACATTTTTATGCCGAAAATGTTTTTGTGTAATCCATTCGTATTGTATTATATGCGAACATTTAAAATTACATTAACGTGCAAACAAATGATCATTATAAGATAGAAATGGTTAAATGTAACTATGTAATTGTGTATATATTTTTTAGAATTAAGTTGGTTGCTTAGTTGGTTAGATCTTACGGCATCTCAACCCTTGGGTTATTTTATGCTGAAGATGTTTTTGTTTTATTCATTGTTGCTGGATATTCAAATTTGAAACTCATTTTTTGAACTAATTTTGAAACTCATTTTTAAAAAATCTATTTAACCCATAGATGGGAACCTAAGAGAAACTACCATTTCAGGTCAGAATAGATAATAATGGGGATTCGCTTCCGGTTTTTGTCTGTAACAAAAACTACGTCACTGCTTACGTCACATTACCCCAAATCGTCATAACATAGAATAAATACACTCAAAATTTGAACATGCAGCATTTGACAGTCCTCATTGTTTTTTAAAACAAGTTTTAATAAATACATGACTGATATTATATATCTATATATATTTTGTTTTATTTAATATATATTTAAAATGTACATTTCAAATTGTTTTATTTTTTAATCCTTTAATGAATTTGATGCTTTTACTTACTTAGGGTACAAACTCGCTGACATTGAATTTTTAACTCCCACCCCTCAAGCAATATGTTTCAAAAATCTATTTTTACATCGCCCGGAGGGTGTTTTTTTTTTTGCTAGTTAGCATAATAGCAATGAAGACGCTTTGGTTTAATTCATTCTTGTGTATTTTTTTAAACACATCTTTAAACACAATTATTAAAAATGATCCGTTCGGAAATTATTAGCATTGAATAGGAATAATTCAAACCATATAATTGTGTAAAAAATTATAAGTATTATTTAGGGACATTTAAAACGATAGAAATGTGTAAACAAATGATTATTATTAAATAAAAATATAATGGAGATTGTTCGTTTGTCTGTCTGTAACCGAAACTAAATTACTATACAAGTCACAATTCCCTTTGTTATTTACATCACTTTTACCATGATTTTATTTTTATTTATACCTCAATTATTAATAAAATTGTTTAAATTACTTATACTGTTGACCATATTTACATACTAATAACATGCAATTGTATTTATATATACAACAAAATAGCGGTTTACAGTGGGAACGGGAAGGTTAATTTGCATATTGATCTTAAAAATTTGATTTTAATAAATATATGCTTAGTATTATTGTTTTCTAATTGTTTGCTTTCATCTTAATGAATATGAGCAAAAATCTCTTCAATAAATCTTAAAAGATATCCCTTAACAAGAAGAAATAACTAATATTATTATTTACTTCCTATTTTAACTAAACAGTTAAATTGGGAAAATTTACCAATGAAAGACGGGAGTAACGTAAAATGATGGAAGAGTTAGTTTCAAAGTTGTTCTATTTTTCAATCATACCCCCTCTGTTCCAAATATTTTTATCTACATTTTTATTCAGTTTCATTAGTCTTTCTAATTTAATATGATATTTTATTGTATTAAAACTTAAATATTTGCACCCGGAGGGTGCATATATTTGCTAGTAAAAATAATTAAGCTATATTATTAAATAGAAATTGTTAAATCTAACTATATTATCATGTATATATTTTTAAAATTAGGTTGGTTTGTTTGTTGGTTGGGTGGTTGGATTTTACAGCGTGTCGACCCGTTATGCCGAAGAAGTTGTTGTTTAATTGATTCTTGTGTATTCAAATATTTTAACTCATTTTTTTTAAAACAATTTTTAAACGATCTGTTTTGAAATAATTATTATTGAATAGGGATAATATACACCATATAATTACGTATGAATTATAAGTTTTATATAGGAAGACTTAAAGCGTTATAAATCTGCAAAAAAATGATTGTTATTAAATAGTTAAATGTATCTATATAATCGTGCATACATTTTTAGAATTAACAAAACAACAAATTACATGAAATAATGCCACAAATAGGAAAACTTCAAATAAATCAAACGAAAATATCCAGAAAAGAAGAAGTAATATTATCCAGACTAAGAATAGGACACTCATACATTACCCATTCATACCTCCTCAAAAAAAGAAGCCCCATATTGCATACCATGCCAAAAACCCTACACAATCAAACACATACTAACAGAATGTAGCAACCTAAAACAAATACGAAAAAAATACTACAAAACAACAAATCAAAAAAAAGATATTCTACCAAATAAACCCAGAAAAACTACTTGGATACATAAAAGAAGCACACATCTACAACAAAATCTAAAAATCTTCCAAAAAAAGGAAAACTCAAAAATATATGTTAACAAAAACATCTAAAAGTTTCATTCGCAAAAGAAAATATGTCAAAAAAATACTTTAGAAAATTAAACATAATCACCAATTCATTTCAAAAAACGTAGGCGGCATTAAGTGACCCATTGAGGTTGATATGCCGTAAAACAAGAACAAAACAAAAAATAATTAGGTTGGTTGGTAGGTAGGTTGGTTGGTTAGATTTTACGGCATATCAACCCTTGGGTTATTTTATGCCGTAAACGTTTGTCTAATTCTTACTTTTTGTGTATTAAAATGGTTTTAAACTCATTTTTTAAACACAATTATTAAAACGATAAGTTTGAAAATCATTTGTATTGAATGTGAATGATTTAAAACATATAATCATGTATGTATTATAAGTAGAAAATAAGAACACTTAAAGTGATATGAATATGCAAAGGATTGTTATTAGATAGAAATAGTTGAATGTAATTATATAATCATGTATACATTTTTAGAATTAGGCTGGTTGGTTGGTTGGATTTTTACGGCATGTCAGTCTAGTAATAATGTTCTCCCAACTGTGCTGCACTCTGATCACCAACAATCAAAATCTATCTTGAAATGCCTCATCCACCCGTCGCAAGAGCCAAAATGCTACTGTCAGCTTTTTTCGTAGTCGTCGTACGTAAACGTTTGACGCTGCCTCTAGCCGTCACCGTATGCTTATATGCACGCCCGATCTCGAGATAATTTGCATACGTGCAATCCCATTCTCGCTGGCTCGAGATCGCCCATCGTTAAATATAGTGCTTACAGCAGCCATATTTCTTTCCCGCGATGACCCTGCAAGCCAGACTCGTCCGCGCACGCTTTGAGTTTCGATGTATGTTATTTTCATTACATCCACAGTCAGCCTTTGGGTTATTTTATGCCGAAAAAGGTTTTTTTGTTTTAATGTTTTATTTTTCTATCCTTCCATCATGTTCTTCCTTGTCCAAAAGTTCACTCCCTCATTCATTTTCTTCCAGGTTGTTTGCAAAATACAGTCCTTTTTAGGATAAAGTATTTAAATTATGGTTGGTTAGTTGGTTAGACTTTACGACATGTCAATTCTTTGGTTATTTTATCTCGAAAATGTTTTTGTTTTATTCATTATTGTTAGATATTACATTTTTAAATTAAATTTTAAAACTCATTTTTAATCTAGTTTACCCACAGATGGGACTCTAACAGGAACTACCACTCCGGGTCAGAGTAAACCTGGCAGTAATGGCAATAAAAAGGTACTTTACACTCTACAGAGCTCCAAATTTGGAACATTACCCCTAGATGCAGCTTAGCGTCATAACCATGACAATAATACCCTCAACCACCGGATTCTAGCACATACACGGCGCGGCATAAGTAACACCCTTTTTAATTTCATATTTTATAATGTATATTTTCTTTATCATTTTCTTTAATTAATTTGCTAAATCTTCATTTTTTTCAGATATTTTATACAACCATGAGATTAACAAAAGAACAGAGAGTAAAATCAATTCAATTGTGTTGCATACCTCTTTCTTACTTACTTCTATTCTTCTTCTTCTAGCGTCTCTTCTAGTGTCTGGACTTCTCTTGGGGACTTCATCTTGGTGGTCGGTCGCACTTAACTCATTTCTTCTTCTAGATCAGTCTTGTTACCAAGACATTCACCAACCACAAAACCGTGTTATTTTCTTCAGCTTTTATTTACTTAACTAAACATTTCATGTAATTAAACATTTGACTAACATAGCGCGCGTATGCAGTGAGTTCCAGTTAAGGCAGTACATCTTTGCCCGACGTCCAAACTGAAACTGAGGACCCAACCAGGTCCCACGTGACTTCACGTATTTCGCGGGCTTTCTGTACTATTCCATGGAAAGTCCCGCCCGTGACGTGAAAAGGGTCATCCATTTAGTAATACAGGGGATTGACAATAATCTTATGCAACCGCATAGATTATGTAACAATTGTATTATCAAAACAATAAAAACGGTACTGAAACCGCAAGATTGTTATCAGCTGAATTTAACATCCCAAGGGTGCAAAGCCGAACTATCACAAGCTTGATTAGAAAATTTGAATCCACAGGAAGTGTAAGTGATGCTCAAAGAGCGGGTAGGCCAGTTGTTACAACAAGCTTAGAAAAGTCCAATGAACTACGAGAATCGTTGCAGCGTTCTCCTAAAAAATCCAGTAGGTGTCTTTCTGCAGAGTTAGCAATCAAAAAGGCTTTAATTTTGTTCTGCTTAAACAAAGTGCGTTACTTATGCCGCACCCTGTATAATAAAAAGGTTGTAGTTTTCTATAAGAGCAATACAGTCGGGACAATCATATACATACACATATTTACCGACACTAGCGTACGAGTAGGATGTGGCACAAGGTCAG
>CM042163.1:45034183-45059183 GCA_023376005.1 Doryteuthis pealeii
ATGGTGCAACCATATAACAGTACTTACACAGCTACAGCTACCATATTATTTTATCAGTTTTATTCACAGCTACCATATTATTTTATCAGTTTTATTCACAGTTCTTGTGAAAATGCCCCAAAACCTTTCTGTTATGTCGCCGATTTTGGTTTTCACAGGTTTGAGGTCAGGAAAATTCCTGACCAGATTAACACAAGGTCTTTTTAAAGTGGGTATTTTTTTATTTTATGGGTAATCCTGCGAGCTTAGAAATCGCTATTAAATAGTAAAGGTACCTGCGAGAATAGCTTGCTAACCATTACTCCATGACGGGATGGCTCGGCATCGTATGTCAATTGGCTACCATAAACAAGCGAAAGCAAAGGAGGATAAATGGTACCCTGAATATTCATAAGTAGTTCTAATTTCGATTGTTACCAGATGTCATTGTAGTTTTCTATTAGCTTCTCCCCTCCTCCTCCACCTTCGGGCCTAGGCACCACCGCACTTTGCTCCGCTCCCCTCTCCCACAAAAAAGTTTGTTTTTGCTTATGGGAATGGGGAATCGATATCGGCCTAGTTCAGAAAAGGCTGGCTTGAAAAGTAAAAGACAGATGACCGATTTTCGGCGTGCATATCTCTATTAAATGGATAATGGCCGACCGAGTGTGAAGATAGATAGAAACAGAGAGAAATAGAAATAGAGAGAGAAATAGAAATAGAGAGAGAAATAGAGAGAGAAATAGAGAGAGAGAGAGAGAGAGAGAGAGGAGAAAAGAAAAGAGAGAGAGAGAGAGAGGGGGAAGAAAGAAAGAAGGGAATGTAGAGGTGGAATACATGAGAGTGGTTAAGAAAGATAAAGATAAAAATGAGAGATGGAAAGGAGTGTGTTCAGAGAGAGAGAGAGAGAGAGAGAGAGAGAGAGAGAGAGAGAGAGAGAGAGAGAGAGAGAGAGAGATCTTGGCAAGGGAGTAAGGAGGGCCTATAGATAAAGTAAAATAAAAAATGGAAAGTAAGTATCCAAGAAAACGGAAGAGAAAAACACTTTAACATACATATATTATATATATATATATATATATATATATATATATATATATATATGTGTGTGTTGTGTGTGTGTTTATGTGTGAGTGAGATATGTTTATCTATCTTAATCTATTTCTATCTTAGTCTCTCTCTCTCTCCTCTCTCTCTCTCTCTCTCTCTCTCTCTCTCTCTCTATCCCGACTCTTTCCATATATATATATACATATATATATAGAGAGACAGAGAGACAGAGAGACAGAGACAGAGAGAGAGAGAAGAGAGAGAGAGAGAGAGAGAGGAGAGAGAGAGAGAGAGTCTATCAGTCTATTTCTGATTTTCTCTTCGCTCTCTCTCTCTCTCTCTCTCTATATATATATATATATATATATATATATATATATATATATATATATCCCGGCTCTTTCCATATATATATAGAGAGAGAGTGAGTGAGAGAGAGAGAAGTGAAAGTCAGAGATAGACTGATATAAATAGATTTAGATAGATTGACTGAGAAGGAAAGAAAGGGAGAAATAAAGAGAAAAGAGAGAGTGACAGAGAGAAAAGAGAGAGAGAGAAAGAAAGAAAGAAAAGAGAGCGAAGAAAGAAGAGAGAGAGAAGAGAGAGAGAGAGACGGAGAAAGACAGAGACCTAGTGAAAAATGTCTGACGCAGAAATATAAAAGGTTTGGCGGTGGTGGTGGTGGGTGGGGATTTAGTCGTCCGCTGGGGACGGAGTTTAAAACGCCGAAACCTGATACCCGGTCGAATTTGGTCTGGTTGTGGATTGAGAAAGCGACTCTACGGCAAAAAGGACCGAGGACCGGGAGCGGGTAGGGTTGGCAAGATAAAATTAACGGATAAAGAAAGAATGGTCCGTGAAGCTGAAGTTAGGGAGTCGAAACGAGATATGGGTCGTGGGATGGGGACGGGGTTTAAAGAAATCGGAAATATGAAAAGAAGAAATCGGAAGTCAGCGAAAATGGAATAAGAAATGGCGACGGGGATAGAGGAAACGAAGGAGATCGCGCGGGAAAAAAATGGAGTTATTTGATTGGACGAGAGGAAGTATGAAGAGAGAGAGACGTAGAGAGCTAACGAAAGATTTTGCCCCGAAAGCAGGCAGGGAATATGACTTAAAAATTAGAATTGTTATACACCCCCAGGGTGAAACGATAGCTAGCGAAGTAATAAGCAAGTACCCCCTCCCCCAACCTGAAACCCCCCATAATCAAACAAAACAATTTACGATGTGATTTCTCTCATTTACAGCAAACAAGACAGTGATGCCAGTAATCGGGTGTCATAGCGCGTGGCCTGTACGGGAATCTCCCTTCAGCGGCCTAATTGTTCAAAAGCAGAGATGCGTCACGTTTTATATTACGGGCTTTCGGGTAAGTTCAGTATATTCTAACCATCCACGGATTTGCCAGTTTCCCGTATATGCGGTTCTGTTATTTGGTCGTAAGTATGGGTATTCTAGTGAAGATCAAACTCGCTATTCAGTAGAAATGGATCTGCGAGACTAGCTTGCTAAAAGTGTTCTTGGTAAGCCCTCTAGATGTATACGCACAGAACAGATGAATGTAAATTTTTTTTTGTTGTATATCCGTATATACTCAACATCGGTTATATAATTGAGAAAGACACAATGACAAAAACAAAAATACCATATAGTGATTATAAAACCGTTGTGAAAAAAATTATCATTAAAAAATGGCAAAATCATTGGAACACACTCCTGAAACAAACGCAAAATATAACGTTTCCTAATCTCATTTCATTGAAACAGGAACACCAATAGCTCAGTCGGTAGAGCGTTCGGCTAGAAACCACAAGGTTCCTAGTTCGATACCGGTCCCCGCCAACTCAGCGTATGAGTAGCACAGGGATCTGTGCGGTAAAGTAAGGAGCTGATGGAAGGTGTGGCGCTCCACCTCAGATGCTAAAAACAATCTCCTTGGTCTAGCGCTATTGAAAAGGGGATAGACTCCCTCGCTGACTGGCTGATACCGACTTTAGGCCGCCCCGACGGCTTTACTTACTTATTATGCGCATAAATCCCCAAATGGTAATCTTCCATGGACCCGGTTATTTTAAGTTTAACGGACCCTATTAAAAATTCTATCTAAAGGTACGTTCATAGTTTATAAGCTGCTTATAAATTATGTAACAGTTTACATATCAACAAATTTTCAGTGTTTGAAACTTTGATTAACACTTAACGTCCTATACCACATCATTCCACCTGGCCAGAAGTCACATTAGTTTTCCTAATCCACTGCAAACATATTTAGCAGTCTTTAATTCAAGGGAAATAACTCGGGTAACTTTAAATGCAAAAGGCCATTTTTAGCAATTTTTTTAAAAATAATTGCTTATAGGAATGGGGCTCTGGACTTGGAAAATTCTGATCAGGATGTTACCGATTATGATATGAAGATTACCAAGTTCGACAAGAAGAGTGCTGAATTCGATGAAAAGAACCCTGAGTATGGCAAGAAATACTTGAAGAAAGCCGGAGGGTACATCGGCGGAAACGTTGTGTATATAACAATAAAGATTTTTTTATAACCCCTACTTATTCGGTTAATTATTTTATCGACGGTCGAAGTTGCGACTAACTCGATATTTTATATTCTTCGTTTAAATCATCCACTTTTCAAAAACTCACACAATCACACACACGCACATACACACACACACACACACACACACACATACATATATATATATACACACACACACACACCACACACACACACACATATATATATATATATATATATATATATATATATATATATATATATATATTGTGAGTGTACAAATGTAAAATGTTTTTAAAAAATCGTATGATAAAATACTAAGAAAAATATAGCCAATCACTTACAATAGTATATTTATTTGAATTTCATAACGATCTGTAGTTTTAGCAAAAAGCAGAAACAAAAATGTAATTTAATTACTGAACGGCACACCCTGCCAAAAACAATATGTCAGAAAGAATGTTTTTATTTTAGACACAAAAAAGAATCTATGGATCCAATTAAACTAATAAAACATGTAGAATAATACTTTCGCTGAAACGGTCATGATTTTAACACAAGAGAAATAATTTAAAAAAGACATCAACAAAAATTCATTAATTGAACGGCGGGAAGATAAGTGGCAAAAATTTAAAAACCTATAATCCATTTGAACTTAATATCGTCTGGTAATAAAATATGGGTATCACTTACACCTATATAAAAAAATTCATCAGCTATTGGTAACCCACATCAAACTTGAAATTAAGCATTCCCTAACCTAATTAAAAAAATTTCCAGATGCCTATACACATTGATATATATATATATATATATATATTATATATATATATATATATATCAATGTGTATGGTTGGCACTATTATACTTGAAAAAGCGATAGTAATCCAATGTAAATTGTTATTAGAAGAGTGCTCAATATCTGTGAGCGTTGATAGATAAATAAAGGAACGAATAAAAGGTTTAGCTTTTTTTATTTTCATTGGAACAATTATTACAACCGTTCGGTTTCTTGCTGTGGCATTCGTCAGGTAAACGAAATTGTTTTTGAAAATGATACAAATGGTACAAATAATTACGTCATTTTTTTTGCGCGCGTATTGTTTTGAAAAAATTATAAATTTGATAAACATTCAAACTATTCAAAAGGATTTTCCAGGTTGGGCCATTGCTATGCTCAGATAGACAGGGAACAGCTGAGGAAGGCCGGAGGATAAAGCGGTTGAAACATTGTGTTTTTACATACCAACTTTGAGGACAACCGTGGCAAAAATCAAAATTATATATGTGAAGCCTCATTTAAAAAAATCAGACAAATTGTTTAAAATAGTTACTTGAAACAATATTGTCTGATCGCTTCATTATTTCGGCCTGCTATTTCCAACTCTCTCAACTCTTTGCCTACTTTAAGCCGCTCACTGTGGCTCACTCACCGCTCCGATCCTACCGTTAAACCGATGACAGCTGCTCTCGCGCGTGTAACTTTTTACCCTAAAATATCACTACGTGAGCACCCCAGGCATCTTTTGTTTTGTCTGTGAACCACATATACATTATTCTACATTAGATATTTTGTTACGTTATTTGTCGCCATTTATTTCTTTGTTATTTTGAGTACGGGAAAATGATCTCGGTACGGAGCCACCATTATAGATAGAAAAAGGTATTACATAATCCAACAAGGGTTTATATACCGTAAACCACCCTGGCGCTGTAGAATATACCGATTGCACATCTCCAGAGGGTTAAAATACCCCCAATGGGGTCCCCTGTTGAACATGTGTGACAACTTGTGATGGTTAAGGACAGAATTCTGGTAGCTTAGCAGTCTATGACATGTAACACTCTAACTTGGTCGTTACTTTTTTACCCATAGCTGGAGGGAGAGACCTCTTCCGGTCAATCGGCTAGTCACTTTAAACCCAAGCAACTATAAGATTTTCCCAATCTATTGCCCTTATGCCAACCATCCAATGCTTTTTATCATATATGTGCTACAGAGTGGTAGCTGAGGGTCTTAATGTCCTGTGTATAACATTAGACTGTATCTAGTTGTGAAGTTACAATTCTGGAATTCTGGGGAATGCGGAGTATCTTTTTATGGCCGTCACTTCCAGGTTCACCCTGACCCGGAGTGGTAGTACCTGTTAGAGTCACATATATGGGTTATATAGATATACAAAAGAGTATTAAGAATGTGTTTAAAAATTGAGTTTGAACAAAAATTGAATACGCCATCAAGAATGAACAAAACAGAATGTCTTCGGCATAAAATAACCCAACAAGGGTTGACAAGCCGTAAAATTAAACCAACCAACTAACATACCATAAAACCAATCATTACACACACACACACACACACACAAACACACACAAGCACGCACACACAGAGCCGAACACATACAAACACACACACATTCACATTGTTATACAGAGTGAAATCAGCTTCATCCATAACAGTCCATTTTTCATGAATTCGATTGTCACTGGGTGCCCCATACTAAACTTTTAAAATTAAATTTAAAAAAATCAGTGAAAAGAAAACACTAATTAGAACGGAGCCTATTCTAGTACTGACCAACCCAAGCGCAGTTTAACAGGTTTGAATTCAGAGTTTTCCTTCTCCTAGGCTAGTTGCATAACCAAAGTTAAAGAGCACAGTCTGCCCCACTATTTACCATAGCTGGAGGGAGAATAGTTAGATTCATACCTTTACCAAGGGCATTAGCGCTATGTGAACTCTAGCCTCGTCCAGGATTTGAACTCTGGTGAACGAGTCAATTTTCTATGGCTCTAACCATTAAACCACGGCCTCCACACAACTGCTGGCCTTGTGCCAGGCACGAAATGATCACGTTCTCGCTGCCCTAGATTTATTAGATACTTGCCCTCGTTCTCAGGGTCGATAACTCCTTAACAATTAAGATCAATTAAAAGCGACTATATTTAAATAACTCCTCACCTTCTTGTCTAGGCCAGGAGTTTCAGGAGTATCAAATGTCGATTCGCCTTACCAACAATACGGTCAACAAGAGGCATCTCATGGGTGTTCATGAATATTCATGAGGCGAGGCCTTAGATATCTTGCTGCCCAAGTCTCACTATCGCTCGCGTTCACGTGATTGACGGCGACGTTTGCGAGACTTGGCACGCGCCAGGGCAAAACGATCGGGTCAGCCAACAATTCCCGCATAAATTAAATGTGCCTGACAGAGTTATCTACCTTTGAATTTTATCCATTCTGTCATTTCTACAATGTTTTGTTTGTTTATTTGTTTGTTTGTTAGTAAAACTTGTTGATTGGTCGCTGAAATATATTCGAATTAGTTTTTTCCTTGTCAAGAAATATTTGTGTGTTTTTCATTAAAAACAAACAAAGAAAAAACTATTATTATAATGGAGATCGTGTTTTTATTTACCTGTAACTGAAACCATATCACTACTCAAGTCACAATTCCCTTAGTTATTTATGTCACGTTTTCAATATATTTTTTTTTATCTAACCGCAATTATTAATCCGTCCTGTCGTCTGGGGCGTTATAATGCACCGACTGCACCTCTGCAGAGAGGTGGGACTCCCCCAATGGGGCCACCTGTTGGCCGTGGGTGGCGACCAGTGATGCTTAAGGATAGAACCCAGGTGGTTGAGCAGTCCATGACTTGCAATATTCCACTTTGGTCCTTACTTAGGCTAGATGGGCGGTCGGAGAAGCTCTCCGATCAATCGGCTGGTCTCATCAAGCCCTAGCACCTATATGATTGCTCCAATCCTATTGCCCTTATGGCAAGCCCCAACCCTTCTTATCAAATGGGTGCTAGAAGGCGGTGAATAAGGGTCTTCGTGTCCTGGGAATGACGTTATACTTTATCTGATGGTGAGCTTCCAGTTCTGGAGGTTTGGGGAATGTGGAGCACCCCTTCATCACAATTGTTCCCTGGTCCACTTTGACCCGGAGTGGTAGTACCTGTTAGGGTCCGATCTATGGGTTAAATAGGAAAACGTGTTTATAAATAAATTTGATTATCTATTAAGAATGAATTTATTTCAAAACTTTATCGGCATTAAATGACCCACTGAGGTTGATATGCGTAAAACAAAACAAATCAAACCAAACCAAACCAATTATTAATACAATCGCTTTAATACTTTTGGCCTTACCTATATACTATTTACATGCTAATGTATTTACACATTCAACAAAATAGCTCTTTACAGCGTAAACGTGAAGGCTAATTTGATTTTAATAAATATGTGATTGGTATTATTGATTTCTAATTATTTGGCTTTATCTTAATGAATATGAGCAAAAATCTCGGGGATAAATCTTAAAAGAAATCCATTAACTAAAAGGAAATAACTATAATGGGGTTCGTGTGTGTTAGCGAAACTCAAGCCAAAATTCCCTTAATTATTATACGTCACATTTTCCATGATTTATTTTTATATAACCTCAATTATTAATAAAATTGTTTTACATTATTGATACTGTTGGCCTTATCTACATACTATTAACACGCACGTGTATTTATATATTCAACAAAAAGGCTAATTTGCATATTGATATTAAACATTTGATTTTAATAAATATGTGCTTAGTATTATTGATTTCTAATTGTTTGGTTCTATCTTAATGAATATGAGCAAAAAATCTCTTCTATAAATCTTAAAAGATATCCATTAACAAAAAGAAATAACTTTTATTCGTTACATCCTAATTTAACTATTTATTTTAATTAGGAAAATTTTAGCAATAAAAGACGGGAATGATGGAAGAGTTAGTTTAAAGTTGTTCTATTTTTTTAATTATACCATCCTCTGTTTCAAATCATTGTATCTGCATTCTTATTTAGTTTCATTAATATTTTAATTTGATATAATATTTCATTACATGAAAAATTAAATACTTGCACCACGAGGGTGCATATATTTGCTAGTATTTATAAAACTTGCTTAAGAGTAATTGTCAATGCAATCCCTATCAAAGTTATTTCTGTTTTTTTTTTTTTTTTTTTGTAGGAGTGGATGCTGTGCTGGTTCCTCGATACGTGTCAACTATAACCCCAACTTAGAAGGTGAGATTATGGTAATAAGCTCTAGAGAGCAAGCAGGTGTGAACGCGAATATTTCTTGAATATTAAAGAGCTCTTTTCCACCAAGAATACCTAAGGGCATTTATTTTTAGAAGGAGATCTAAGGAGAATTCCTGTCACTCAGACTTCTATTGAGAGATTACTGGTTAGAGTGGGTATGAAAAAAAAAAAGAAAAAAAGCGAGGTGTTTGAATGTTTTCTGGGATTCTGAGATAAAAACGAAACCCCCGATCATGACGAGAGACCAGAATTGTTTGTTATAAATAAGAAGAAACGTCTTAAGCTGTTTAGAAATGCTAACTTAATTTCTTTTTTCAAAACTTTATACTTTAAAAAACTGTGTGTGTGTAAATAATTGGTTAAGACTAGACCTAGGCCAACTGGTATGCTTACAATTTCCAGCTTCAAAAAATCAACAAATATTCCTGGATAGTATTGGAAGATATTTGTGTATATACATATTAGTATAAATAATTGGTTACGGTTAGACATAGGCCAACTAGTATGCTTACAATTTTCACCTGCCAAAGTCAACAGATAGGCTGAGGCTGTATAATAATCCAATTGCACTGAGGGGTAAGCATCCATAAGCATGTTCACGGCTTAATTGTGTGCCCACTTAAGCAACAGTGAGTACTGTAATCAACTTGAGTCTTTTTTTTTATCAAAATGACTTGATTCAGCATTAAATTACCCAAAAAGGGTTGATATGCCGTAAAACAAAACAAGCAAGCAACCAACCAACCATAAATTACAAAAATCGAAGTAAAAAAGTAAAGTAGGCAAAATGGTCTATTGTTGGTATCAGCCGGACAGCGAGGGAGTCTATCGCCCTTTCAGTAGCGTTTGACCAAGAAAATTGTTTTGCATCTGAGCTGGAGCGCCACTCCTACCACCAGCCAGCATTTTATGGCACAAATCCAAACTGTGCTACTCATGTTCTGAGTTGGCGAGGGTTGTTATTGAACCCATAAAACTACATAAAATATATAAAAGTAGATATCGATGTACAATGAACGTGATTCCCTAACTTCTAGGCGTATAATAACCTTAGATGGGTTGATATGCCATTAAAATCAACACAACATAAATTGCAATCATAAACCACAAAAAATATGTTAATATTAGTATAAATGTATAATGAACGTGATTCCCTAACACCTAGGTACAGAATAACCTTAGACAGGACGGCATGCCATTAAAATTAATAAATCAAAAATAACATTCATAAACTACACAAAACATGTTAATGTTAGTATAAATGTACAATGAACGTGATTCCCTGACTTCTAGGCATAGAATGACCCAAGACGAGTTGATATGCCACTGAAATCAATAAATTAGAAATTACATTCATAAATTACACAAAGCATGCTAATATAAATGTACAATGAACTTCTAGGCATACAATAACCTGAGTCGGTATGGCATGCCATTAAAATCAATCAATCAAGTAACCATGAATTACAATCATGAATTGCACAAAATATGTAAATGTTAATATAAAAGAACAATGAACACGATTCCCTAACTACTAGGTATAGAATACCCCTAGACGTGTTGATATGCGGTTACACTCAATCACTTAAACTTAAACGAAATTTGACGAGCAGGTCAATTTAGTATTTCGGTGATGTCTTTAGAATAACACCTTGAGTGACGATAACGTACAATGAACGTGATTCCCTAACTTCTAGGCATAGAATAACCTTAGCCGGGATGGCCTACCATTAAAATCAATCATTATTTACAATCATAAATCACACAAAATATGTAAATGTTAATATAAACGAACAATGAACGCGATTCCCTAACTTATAGGCATAGAATAACCCTAGACAAGTTGACATGCCATTAAAATCAATGAATCAGAAATTACATTCATAAATTACACAAAATATATAAATGTTAATATAAACGAACGATGAACGCGATTCCCTAACTTCTGGGCATAGAATAACCCTAGACAAGTTGACATGCCATTAAAATCAATGAATCAGAAATTACATTCATAACTTACACAAAATATGTAAATGTTAATATAAACGAACAATGAACGCGATTCCCTAACTTCTGGGCATAGAATAACCCTAGACGAGTTGACATGCAATGCCAATTATGAATGAATGAATTACAATCATAAATCACACAAAATATCTAAATGTTAATATAAACGAACAATGAACGCGATTCCCTAACTTCTAGGCATAGAATAACCCTAGACGAGTTGACATGTAATGGCAATTATGAATGAATGAATTACAATCATAAATCACACAAAGTATGTAAATGTTAATATAAACAAACAATGAACACGATTCTCTAACTTCTAGGCATAGAATAACCTTAGACTGGATATCCTGCCATTAAAATTAATCAATCAATCCTAATTCGCAATCATAAACTACACAAAATATGTAAATGTTAATATAAATGAATAATGAACGCAATTCCCTAACTTCTAGGCATAGAATAACCCTTGACGATTTGACATACCGTTACAATGAATTAATCACTCAAACTTAAGCGTAACTTGAAGAGCAGGTCAATTGGGTATTTCGGCCATGTCATTAGAATAACACCTTGAGTGACGAAGTTCCATTGGCCAACTTTTTGGCTTTATGTCTTGTATTGAAAGATTCTTGTGTTAAGGTTAGGGTCACAATTTAATGTTTAATGCAAGTCATATTGAAATTGGCTCTCGATCAGCTTTCTGCAGTTTGACTAGCGTCCAGTTTTGTTACTAGATCCGGTCTCCAATCATTTTCTCCTGCAAGAATTTGGCACACGATTGTTTTCTTCTGTTGGTTTTATTAAATAAAGCTGAACAGTCAATTGATAGAGTTTGATTGTATTTTGCGATTCTTTTTTATTTCCATTTTTTTAATTCTTTTTTTGTTTTTTTTGTTTTGTTTCCTCTGCTTCTTTCAGATGTTTGATTTTGACAAGTAGTAAGAAAGAAAGAAAGAATTGACAGAGAAATACATATTGATCGCAACGTTCTGTCAGGTGACTGCTACTCCTTCATTTATTGTCCGTTTGTGAGCTCGTTCATGACTTTTTAATCCTGCCAAAGTCTTAGAACATATCTGGAACACATAACGATGTGTAACGTTGCTTCTGATTGTTGTTAGATCTCATTGATGGATCTCAACATACATACATACATACATACATACGATGGTTCTAAGCCTCACCTAGAAAGAAGGGACGTTGAGAATTTCCAGTATATAAGATGTGTGCTAGATCATCGCCCATACTTATAGACTAGGCGAGATCATGTGATCTATTTCTTGGCTAATCACTGGCAGTACTCTGAGGCTGATACAATACTTAACCGACCGTACTGGTCATAATTACTGTAACATTCATGGACGACAGACATAGGATTAAATCACTGGACCTTTACAATACGCAGGATAGAACTTATACGTTTTTCAAAGGATTCCATAACACAGGACTTTCTTTAAGCCCTTTTCAACTGGCCAAGGATGGCATTTAAAAACTTTACAGGACACGTGTAGGAAGAAGGAAAGAATGAATTGACAGAGAAAGAAAGAAGACAAAAAGGAAATGAACAGTAGAAATACATACACAAACAGACAGACATACTCACACACATACGCACGTTGTGTTACCAGTGCTTGATAAAGTTCAACGGTGAGCTGTGCGGGTGTGGCTTTTTAGTCTAGCTAAAGTCTTGCACTTCTTCCCACATTTACAACAAGTTATTCCAAGGAGCACAGGTATTTTATTGGTCCATTTCGCCGATGCACAGTTTGGTGACTCATCAGGCCAGATCTGCTCAGACACGGCCTTCGCACTGTTCACACAGTAGACCAATTTGAAGCCCTTGCTCGTCTACTGCTTTATGAACGTTCCCCTTGCGAACATCTCGTTTTCACCGTTCATGGTCTCAAATTTCCTTGTGTCTTCCTGCAAAGTTTTTCTCCCCTGCCCACGACATAAAGCTTTACTTTTGAGACACATGAAGGAAGAAGGAATAAAAGAATTGACAGAAAAAGGAAGAAGACAAAAAGGAAATGTAAGTAAGCAGTGGAAATACATACACAAACAGACACACACACGTTATACACACACATACATACACACACACACACACACACACAGATATATATATATATATATCCACTACCCACCCCCAACCACCCCTGCCCCTACTGACAACCTACTGTTTTCACCATTTTGAAAATGCCCTTCATTGAAGCAAGAACTATATTTGAGTCCTGAAGAAGGTCTAAATGACCGAAACGTTGCATTGTCGACAATAAACATCCAGTTTCCATAACATCCTGTGTTTGTCTACTTTTCTCCATATATATATATATATATATATATATACTATAGTCGTTCAAAAAGTTCTAAGTCTCACCTAGAAAGAAGGGACACTTCTTATAAAACTAGAAAATTTAGTTTTTGGTTGGTTAGTTTGGTTTCTTGGATTTTACGGCATGTTAACTCTTGTTGGGTAATTTTATGTTTTGTTATATTAATGCTTGATAGGTATTGAATATTCTTAACCCAATTCTTCAACTCATTTTTAAAACACATTTTTGTTCTATTTAATCCATAGATGAGACCCTAACACGTACTACCACTCCAGGTTAGCGTGGACCTGGGGAAAATGGCGATGAAGGGGTACTTCTCAATCCCCAGAACTCTCGAACTGGAACTTCAAAATGAGATGCAGTTCAAGGACAGGAAAACCCTCAGCCACCGCTCTTTAGTACATATCTTCTATTAATAATGGAGATTGTGTGCATTTTTGTCTATAACAAAAACTGCATCACACCTCTACGTCGCAGCCTACGTCACAATGTTCTTGTGTTATATACACACAAAATTTGAGTTAGCGATTTTAAAAATTGTTTTTTACTCTCGTCCATTTTTTTTTGGGGGGGGGCAGTAACAAGAAGTTAACTAAAAAAAATACAAATTTTTTTTTTTCGTTTGCCATTAAGGCAATTGGGTTGGGACAATTCTAGAGGTGCTTGACGTGACCGGCGGATTTCTCAAAGGGAGCCTCTGTTACATAATCTATGCGGTTGCATAGATTATTGTCAAACCCCTGTATTTCTGAAGGGATGGCCCCCTTTTTATATCACGGGCGGGACTTTCCATGGAATATTACAGAAAGCCCGCGAAATACGTGAAGTCACGTGGGACCTGGTTGGCTCTCAGTTTCAGCTTGGACGTCAGGCAGATAAGGTCTTTCTGCTTTAGCTGAAGCTCACTGTACACGCGCGTTGTGTTAGTTACATGAAATGTTTAGTTAAGTAAATAAAAGCTTACATAAATAATACGGTTTTGTGGTTGATGAATGTCTTGGCAACAAGACTGATCTAGAAGAAGAAATGAATTAAGTGCGACCGACCACCAAGACGAAGTCCAGACGCTAGGAGAAGAACGAAAGATACCAATGATGAGCAGAAGAAAAATAGAAGTAAAAAGAAGAGTATACAACACCTCTCCGACCGAGTAAGTGCCAAAGCGGAGTGTTGCATGTAATGGACTGTTCAGCCACCAGGGTTCCTTACTTAAGCATTACGGGTCGCTACACACGGCTAACAAGTGACTCCATTGGGGGTATTTACCCCTCTGTAGAAGTGCAGTCGATGTATTCTTCTGTTCGATGTATTACATACATAAAAGTTATGTGTATCAGGGAAATAAAGTTATGTGTACACAAAATGAATAAGTCTTCGTGTTCCATAATTATGAATTAAGATGGAAGCGGAGAGACACAACACCCGATATTATCCGATGAAGGAGAAGATGGAAAACTTTGAAGAAATAAGAATGATGTTTTTAGAAGTAGTCCAAAATGCAATGGAAAAACTTGGCTTAACAGAATGTACACACAGATATTAAAAACACACAAAGTCTGTCATTCAACTCGCCTCAAACACAAAGTCTCACTGCCTTCTTTTCAAAATGGTTTGTCTTTTTATTGAGCTATCGGCTCACATATTCAAATTACTGAGTGTCATAAAACAACCCACCCTGCCCATGCGTGACAACAGAATGACAGATGGCGGCCACAATAGTACAGATTAAGCATTGAGGACACTTAGAGTCAGGTAAATTCAGACCCACTACACTACAAATGAGTATCAAAAAAGTGTGGGGGCAAAAATAACATCCAATGCTAGCTGGTCCACAAGTAAAATATCCACCCCCCAGCAGTCTGCCTATCTGCATATTTAGGACTAAATTGTGGGGAGACTTCCCATATGAGTCATAAGAAAGGAAGAAACACAAGGCAAATCGATGATTCAAAAGACGTTTGAGTAGAATAATCATACTAAGTCCAATTACCGTTGAATTGGCAAGACAAGACAGCAAGCAGTCGTAACCCAATACAATTCTGGTTTGCTGCTAAGACTACTGCAAAATGGCAGTATTTATGAAGCCTCAGAGGATCATACAAACCAAGCAGCCAATCAGGACTCAGGGAATGGAATAACCCAAATGCATGAGTGGACTATTCTGAATTCCCATAAGTACCAGTTGTCTTGACACTGGTTCAGTTGTGCTTGTCCAGTCACATTGTTCAAATCAATAGTAGACTGATTGACTGACTGACTTCCTTCAATAGTTTGCATATGAAGATTGTTAAAACATTTTTAGTAGTCAATATTCTTACAACGTAACAAGTTCAAATTTACTTATTAAACATTTATATAAGGTGATTTCTTTTAAAATATTCTATTCTAACCGACAAATTTGTCTACGAGAGCTATTTCCACCCTAAACTCCTCACTGTGGCAGGTTGGTGACAACGTGATAATGTCACAGATATGACGCCCGGAACTCAAGTTCCTGGTAGGGCCTCCCAAGGTGGATTATTCTGACACCAAGTGATATTAGGGTCACAACCCGGCTAAAAGGGTCTCTGGTAAAAATCCAAAATCTTCAGGAATTAAAGCCTTTTGGCTTACTTTTCACTCCGTCTGTGAAAAATCTGTGGCAAACAATGGCATTTCCTTTCCTGACCGGGATATGTATGCCGGGTTTGGGGACCGCTTGTGAATTTCCTATTCCCTTGTTACTATTTTTCTTGGATTCATTTACAATCTCTTGTCACTTGACTCACACATTCACACATTAAAGAAAAACCTGAACGCATTTGTGTATGTGTACACGCACGTGCACACATGCGTTCAATTTTTTAAAGAAATATTTAGTCTTTGCCACGAAAGCATCACCAATTCTTCTCTCTCTCTCTCTCTCTCTCTCTCTCTCTCTCTCTTTCTCTTTCTCTTTTTCTCTCTTTCTTCTTTTCTTCTTTCTTCTCTTTCTTTCTCTCTATCACCCTTTTATTTCTGTCTCCTTTCTCTCTCTCTCTCTCTCTCTCTCTCGCTTTATTTATCCCTCTCTCTCTCTCTGACACTCTCTCTCTCGCTTATGTACCTCTCTCTCTATTTCTCTCTCTCTCTTTATTTCTCTCTCTCACACTCTCTCGCTTTATTCCTCTCTCTCTCGCTTTATTTTTATCCCTCTCTTCTCTTCTCTCTTCTCTCTCTCTTTATTTCTCCTTTCTCTCTCTGTCTCTCTCTTTTTTTCTCTCTCTCTCTCTCTCTCTCTCTCTTCTCTCTCTCACTCCCCTGCTCTCTCGTTTATTTCTCTCTCTCTCGCGCGCGCGCTTTATTTCTCTTTCTCTTTCTTTCTCTGTCGCTCACTTTATTTCTTTCTGTGTCTCTCGCCCTCTCCCTTTATTCCCCTCTCTCTCTCTCTCTCTCTCTCATTTTATTCCCCCTTTCTCTCTCTCTCTCTCTCTCTCAATCGACCCAGGTCAAATGCCGTCACAACAACAACAATCAACAACGGGAGATATTTAAAGGGTGAAGAAGATTTTCGCGGGTTGTTTTAATGAGTGAAGCCCGGATAAAAGTTTATTACCTACGCTTCGAACTGGAATCCATTGAAATGTCGGTGAAACTTTTGTGTCCTCAGTGTAAACAGCGGCCATGATATATCGCTTCCAATATGATTCTAGAAGGCCTTAAATAGAAATGAATCTTGTGGAAGATCAACTATGAAGGATGTGAACGATGCGGCAAATGACATTGATTTTAATACGTTTAATCTAAGATCAGAGATGGAAGGAGGTGATTGTTATGCAGTCGGGTAGAATCCAAAGAGGTTTAAGTAAAATGACAGATAGCCATTTATGAAGCTTCGGTTAGGTTTTTCCACAATACGAAGTGGGAAAAATGGGGGTTCAGGAAAACTGTGTTGCCGCAATGTCCCAACTAGGGTGGTGCAGCCTGGTTTGAAAATAAGTAGTTAGGTTGTTGGTTGGTTGGTTAGTTGGTTGAGTTTTATGGCATCTCAACCCTTCTGGGTTATTTTATGCCGAAGACATTTTGTTTTATTCATTCTTGTTAGTGTTATATAATCATTAGAAACCTAATGATTATGACAATAGTGTAGAAATCATATTAGTGCAGCTGATGGCCTTGAGGGTGAGTGGCGGCGCTTGACCTCACTCTGACCTTGCCTTGCGGGATAGACCGTGAGAACGGAACCCCGATAGAAAGCCCCCTTCCGGTTTAAGGGGTAAGCAACTCAGGCAGTTACAGTTAGAACTTAGAAGCGAAGCTAGCAAGATGTGAGTCTCACTGCGTGATTGTCTGGTCTGGGGATCTGGAATAAAGTAACATCAAAAGTAAATCGAAGTCTTGTGTTTATTACTAAAAGCTATCAATGACACAGGGCTTCTGATAAGAAATGATCCCCAACAGAAACCAGACCCGGAATCCCAAGAAGACAAGACCAAGATAGATGATAGAAGAACCAAGCCGTCCAGAAGAGAAGTATATAACATATAGATATTTAGTGCCGGTAAAGAGGGCTATGCAACATTAGTTATTACATTTTTTGTCAAACACACATTTTAATACTCTTTTTTAATACTCTTTTTTAATACTCTTTTTTAAAAATCTATTTAACCTTTAGATTGGACCCTTACAAGGACTACTACTCCGGGTCAGAGTAGACTTGGGAGTAATAGCGATAAAGGGGTTCTCCACATTCCCCAGATTTCCAGAATTGGAACTTCACTACTAGATACAGTTTAAATCCATACCCAGTACACTAATACCCTCAGCCACCGCCTTCTAGCACATATACCATGAAAGGGTTGAGGGACTGCCATAAAGACTTGAGAAAATTATATAGGTACTAGGACTTAAGGTGACCAGTCGGTTGATGGGAGGGGCGCTCTCCGATCGCCCGTCAAGCCTAAGGAAGGTATTAAAATGATAAATAGATGTATTCAAACACTTGTTTGTTCCAGAGGCACCCCTTTTAAGATCTCGATTGATAAGGGCATTTTTTCATTTACACCGTCAAAATCTGGTTGTTTGTTAAGGGTTATGGTTAGGGTTAGGTTAGGGTTAGGGTTAGGGGTTAGTTTTATAATTAAAAAAAACTCTAAAAATCGTCTGTTAACAAACAACCGGATGTTGACGGTGTAAATGAAAAAAATGTCCTTATGAATCGAGATCGCAAAAGGGGTGCCTAAAGGTCATATGGTCCTTTTTTTTTTTTTTGCAAGCACTTTTCTTTCTTTTTTTTTTTTTTTTTTTTTTCTTTGATCGAACATTACCGGTTGCGTTTGGCGTTAGGACTTTTAGTTTAATTCGTCCAAAAAGGGTTTTTTTCGTCTATAAACTTCACATAACTTTTTTACTGTTGGTTTTGTTCGGTGTTATACTCCTTTTTTCTGATGAAAAAACTGCTGTCACCATGTTAATATATTTGAATTAAACGGAGTAAACTCGGAAGACGTGTTAAGGGTTAGAAGCAGTAGAAGCAGAGAGTAACAAGAGTAAATTAGGTGCGTGAGAAATTAAGTTTTAGTGTGAGGCGACGAGAGATTCAGAGTGAGTGTATGCATTGGCCGCTCGCTCTGAGTGTCATTCTCATCCCGTGGTTGAATCTGGGGCTGGGTTGTTGAATAATAACAGACTTAACAAAAACAACTAAGTCTTATTGAGTTATTAAACAAAAATGACCTGCCCGAAGAAATGAGCCCGAACAAGAAAGAAAAACAGACCCACAGAATCAGCCCTGAGAAAAATATGGCGACCGACGAAATAGCCGAATTAACAAGAACCCTCCTCATCTCATCATATCTTCTATTCTGTCTCTTTCTCGACGATTGTTTTAGTTTAATTCGTCCTAAAGGGTTTTTTTCGTCCATAAACTTGACATAACTATTTTCTGTTAGTCTTGGTCAGTGTTACACTTTTTTCTGATGAATGTTCTTATGCTTCTGCTGCCACCATGTTAATATATTTGAATTAAACGGTGTATACTTGGAGGACGTGTTATGCGTCAGAAGCCATCTTTATTCTAGTCTGGGGTTCTGGTGCCCAGACAAAGGGCACTAACTCTTAAGGGTTCATATCATCACAGTCTGTTACCCATGTATATTTTGTGTCAGAACCCAAGTCCAAGTATCCGGATCCCTTGGAATTTACAGAGTCATCAGTGGTGCATATCATGGATTGCTCAGCCATCATAGATTTAGTCCTTCACGAAAACAGGTTTTGCAGAGGCGCAGTTGGCGTATTCTACAGCCCCAGACAACAGGGCGGTCTAGTGTCCAAGTGTCTTCGACTAACCTTTATAAAGCTGTTCTCAGGACATCTGGTAAATAAGCTGTTTGGTGATGCTAGTTTTGTTTATTTGTTTATTTAGGTTTTTATGTGTCACCCCCACGTCTGCCCATCCTATTTCAAAGCAACGCCACTCAGTTTTATGTTAAATCCATTTGGGGTCAATGTTTATAAACGTTTTATCCATTTATCTTCGTGTGTTTTCTATTATCATTCTAATATCGTCTAATGTGCTTGTCTTTTTTATTCTTTCTACAATGGTGAACCTTGCATCTCCGTTAAAATCGTGACTGTTTGAGTGGAAACGTTATTACCGCATTTCAAAGCTGCAATATCTACACAGGGAATGATCGATAGGGCATATATAGGCAATATAATACAAAAAAGTAAAACTATACATTGCAACTAATCGTAGCACATATTCACGATTATCAGACAATCTGAGGAATCGCAAGTATTACGATAGAGTTGTATGGTTGTTTGTTTGTTTTGTGGCATATCAACTACAGTGGGTTATTTAATGCCGGCAAAGTTTTGAAAGATTCGTAGCGATAGTTAAAAATATTTTAGACTAAATTTTTTTTTTTTTACAAATTTTCTATTTAACCCATAGATGAAATCCCAACAGGTACTGTTTTATACCCTTCTTGTTTACTTCTTTACTTACTTCTTTCTTACTCTATTATTCTGGCCGTCTTTGGAATCTTATAACATCTTGTCTTGGTCTGGAATCTTCTAAGGTCTGGACTTCTCTTGGGGACTTCGGGTCTGGTCTTCTATTGGGGATTTCTCTTTATCAGAAGCCCTGTGCCATTGTTAGTTTTTAGAGGTAATAACACCAGACTCCGATTTGCTTTGATCTTACTTTATTTTTAAATCCCCAACCAGACATCTGCGCAGATTAAGACGAGAGAGCGTGTAACGCGACTTACCTTTTCGTCGAGCTTGGCTGCTAGTCTCTGACTGAAACTTACTTACTATCTAAACCGGAAGAGAGGGGCCTCTCTACCGGTTCTCATGGCTATCCCCGGAAGGAAGGATCAGGACAGGTCAAGCCTTGTCATTCAAATCCTTCAAGGTCATGGGCTGCAGCTTATAACGGCCATTTTGATTTCTACACTATTGCACATAAATATTAGGTATCTAATAATTATGTAACAGTACCATGACTCCGGGTTAGATAGAAGCAGGGAGCAATGGGGATTAAAGTGGTGCTCCATATTTCCCAGACCCTTAGAACTGGAATCTCACCATCAGAGTTTTACGTCATTTCAATTACGCAAAGACCCTCGGCCAGGGCCTTCTAGCACCCATATGATAAAAAGGGTTCTGTCTAGCCATAAGGGCAAAAGGATCAGGAAAATCATATAGATGCTAGAGCTTCACATGACCAGTCGATTAATCGGAGGAGGTCTCTCCGACCGCCCGTCTTGCCTAAGTAAGGACCAAAATGTTGCACGTCATGGACTGCTCATCCACCAGAATTTCGTCCTTAAGCATCACGGGTCGCCACCCATGGCCAACAGATGGCCCATTAAGGGGGTATTACTCCTAATAGAAGTGCAGTTAGTGTATTCTAAAGCCCCAACCGATAGGGATAGATAGGGTTGTATGGTTAATATATATATATATATATATATATATATATACATTTAATGATTGATTTGTTACCACTGGTTTCAGAGCATTTCATACTTATCATTAGACAAATCGACTTGTAAATGGCTTCCAAATGAATATCCGTTATGAATAGTGTTCTCGCTTTATTCGTCCGCGTGTCACCACGGGTGAGCATGATGTTAAAAATAACACTTGGAAAAAATTTTTTTATTATATATATATATATATATATATGTGTGTGTGTGTGTGTGTGTGTGTGTGTTAGAGTAGGTAAGGCATAAAATCAACGGCGTTTGATAGTCAGTTTCTCGTTTTTGCGATATCTACAAACCATATAGTCATCTATAAGCCTTCCACATTGCTGGTTTTGAATGTAATGGAACTTTCTGTCAGTATCTTGTTAAATCAAGTACCTAACAGTTGCATGACTATATACATTTTGAAATAGATATCTAGATATCTAGATATCGTGAGAGAGAGAGGGAGAGAGAGAGAGATAGAGTGGGAAGAGAGCATATACGTATTGAATACAATGTCTTGTAGGATCCGAATTTGTGAAAGGGTGAGCTCTGTTGCAGAAGTGTAAAAAGAAACAACAAAAATGGTGATTATAAAATAAGGAATTGGCAAAAGACCGTGAGAGAGAGAGAGAGAGAGAGAGAGAGAGAGAGAGAGAGAGAGAGTGAGTGTGTGTGTGTGTGTCTGTGTGTGAGTGTGAAAGAGAGAAGCAGAGAGAGAGAGAGAGAGAGAGAGAGAGAGTGGAGAGTGTTGGTGAGGAGAGAATGTGTGAGAGAGAAAGGGAGACAGAGGCAAAGAGAGAAGAGAGAGAGAGAGAGAGAAGAGAGAGAGAGAGAGAGAGAGAGAGAGAGAGGAGAGATGAGAGTGTGTGTGAGAGAGAGAGAGAGACAGAAGTTGAAAGAGAGAGTGTGCGTGAGAGGAGAGGGAGAGGCAGAGAGGAGAGAGTGAGTGACTGAGTGACTGAGAGAGAGAGAGAGAGAAGAGAGAGAGAGATAGCGAGAGAGGGGGGTCTAATTTAACAGACAAACTGATAGACAGATAACATTTGACAGGCAGACGAAAATATACGAATCTCTTGGTTGATCAATGCTGAACGAGACAAATGCATTGTTGCATCGAGGAATAGATATGCGTAGACTGAAATATGAACGGGACTGTGAGATATTAGAAAGAGAGAGACAGAGACAGAGAAAAATAGAATGGAAGGGAGTAAGAACGAGAGAGAGAGAGAGAGAGAGAGAGAGAGAGAAGAGAGAGAGAGGGGGAGGAGAGCACGGTTGAAAGAGAAAATGATAGGGGAAGCCAGAGCGAAATAGCGAGTAGGAAATTACAAGAGAGAACACAGTTGAGCGAGAAAATGATAGGCAAAGGAAGATAGAAAGAGAGGGGTACGGGAAAGAATGATAAAGAGAGAAAGATAGATAATAGATAGATAGAAAGAATAGAGAGAAGAGAGAGAGAGAGCGAGAGAGAGAGAGAGAGAGAGAGAGAGAGAATTTCAAACTCTTGTATTACATTTTAGTTTTTTTAACACCTTCTCGTCGGGTTAATATATAATAATTCATATATATATAATAATATATATATATATATATATATATATGGTATTTGTGGTAAAAGTGACTTACCAGTGAAAATGGTCACAATGATTAGTTGATTCAAGTTTTAAGGCAGCGATATAACAAATATAAAGTGCTCAATACGTTAATAGAGCAAATTTATTATCATAAAGGTACACGGTAATAACCTACTCAAGTTTCACCATAAGGATCTTCAGGGTTAAATCCACTGGATTAATCAAGATATTGATTAATTGCAGTTGATTTCATGTGTGTATTTTTTCGCGAAAAAATACACACATGAAATCGACTGCAATTAGTCAATATCTTGATTAATCCAGTAGATTTAACCCTGAAGATCCTTAAGGTAAAACTCGAGTAGATTATTACCGTGTACATTTATGATAATATATATATATATATATATATATATATATATATATGGAGAAAATTTAGAAAACAAACACAGGATGTTATGATGGCTGGAAAATTTATTGTGGATATTCGAGTATTTCGGTTTTACAGTGTAAACCTTCTTCAGGACAGTGAAAATGAGAAGAAAAACATATGGATAGAAGATGAAGGATGCGTTGCATTAGAAAAATTAGAAAAAAGGCTATTTACCGTTAGTTAAGTGGCATTTATATATATATATTTATTTACATATAGCGTGTGTGTAATGGCTTAATTTTCGTCAAATATATATATATAAGTAAAGACATAACAAAATACTTAGAGATTTAGCTTTATAGTCTATTTCAGGGAGCTTAGACAAAGTGTCTAACTCTCCCGACTCTTCAGATGCGTATCTGATGAGCTTGTCTAAGCTCCCTGAAATAGACTATAATGCTAAATCTCTAAGTCTTTTGTTATTTCTTTACTTACATATTTACTCTGTGACTCTAACATTAAGAGCACACATTGAGCTCTCAAACTGCGACAGGTTTTTTAAATAAAACTCTTGTGTTGTAAGGAAGATTTCTACTCTGGACTTTTGGATTATATATATATATATATATAATATATATATATATATATATAAAGATAAATCTAATGAGTCAGACGGACCTACTATTAGTTTCGCATAAAGCTCTTCAGGGATAAAATCTGAACCTTTATGCGAAACTAATAGTAGGTTCGTCTGACTCATTAGATTTATCTTTATTATTGGCTCTACTTAGGTATCGAGCACTTTTTACTTATTAGCTTTCTCCTAGCGGTTATATGAATATATATATATATATCTTATATACATGTATATACATATAAATTTTTTTTTTCTTTTGGCCAAATACTGTACCAATAGATTTTTTTTGTTGGTACGACTATCTTGGTCTTTTTTTTTTTTTTTTTTTCTCCCTGGTTGATGTTTTGGTAGTATATTTTTACAATCAAACTATTTGCTGGGTTTTTTCTCACCGCAAGGATATATATATATATATATATATATATATATATATATATATATAGGGTGTGAGGGGAAAATTTGTGTCATTTTAAATTAGTAATTTCCCGCATACGTTATGTCTACTGTGCATCAAACTAGACCTAGTTGGGTATTGTCAGTGGAGAAAGAAGCACCATGACCCAAGAAAGACCTTACGTCTGGCAAAATACTGTTCCATGCTACACAATCAGCAGTACATCATTGTTCCATATAAAAGACAATTCATTGAAAATCATCAAGGTTATTTGTAGTGCAACATTATTTTTTATTCACTTCATTGGATAATCTTAGTCATATGAATTAATGGTAACTCTTTTACATGAAAATATCTATTAATTCTATTCTTAAAATTTCATGGAACTTACAAGTATTCTGAGTCAAACATTATTTTAAGTTAAAAAGACAGGTGTATATATATATATATATATATATATATATATATATATATATATGTATATATATATATATATATATATACACCAGGCTTCCTTTGGAGCAATGCCTTAAATACTACTTCATATTAGTAAAATTCAAATGAACGCTGGCATATTCAATTTGAGCTTTAAAAAGAGTATAATGTATGATGGGAGCTTTTTCCTCCCCCTTTAAACTGATAGCCACCCTGTTGGTGAGGCTTAGAATATGCCACCTGTATCACCAGTAGAGGGGGTAAGACCTTGCTAAAAAAAGTGTCTGAGGTTAAGCTCTGGGGGAGTAGAGTACCTCTTTATTGCCATTACTCCTCAGTTCATTCTGACCCAGAGTGGTAGTACCTGTTCGGTTCCTATCTATCGGTCAAATAGATCTGTTTGCAAATTATTTGTATTAGATAAGAATAAGTACGTTCGATGTGATAAAATATCTGCAACCATATCACCCCTGATATCTTACCGCCTAACTCCTCAGATGCCTGGGGCACTGTTGAGTGAACAAAGCCCAACAAAACTCCGTATAACACTAGAGATGAACTGAAGACGTGTATAACGTTCTTATAGCGATATATGTTGTATCGCGGGTCTTGTCAACGTGCCTCCAAATTCACGACACTAAAAAGATGTTC
>CM042163.1:45061683-45079183 GCA_023376005.1 Doryteuthis pealeii
TTTGTGCATCGGTCCCTGAGCGATCCGAGGTCGGTTAGTCAGACATCGAACATGTATGCCCCCCTCCGTGATGAGATAACACAGACCGGGCCAAAAACAAAAAAAAATCCAGTAGCCCTCACCTCTCCTCTCCTCTCCTATCCTCCCTGGTGTTGGATCGGTTTTCGTCGACTGATCGGGGTAACTTTACTGTGGTCCATCTCCTCCCGGGGGTTGGGGTTGATTTGCAATTATTCAGGGAGGGCCTTCACAATATTCTACGGCATTTTTTTTTCTTTTTCTTTTTTTTTTTCTAATGTAAGATCGTCTTCTGAGTACAAAGTCTCGTGCGAGCGTGAACTCGGACGAGATGATGAGGTTGATTAATCAGCAAAACGAGACTTGATTCTTTCGGGCTGTCGTCGTCGTCGATGGATGAAAAATGGTGCTTGGACCGTAGATTCATCGCATTTCTCTCCAATTTATGCTGAGAGTCAGGCAATGCTGAGTTGTGTCGGTGGGGCTTAGAATAAGCTGGCCTTATCTCCTACCGAGTGGTAAATCCCTCACCCTCCCAATGAAGGGATGATTGTATTCTCCAGTGATCCAACCTCACACTGGATGCAGTTTAGTGTCATATCCTTGTTAGGACACTAAGACCTTCAGACACCGCCTTCTAGCACATATATGATGAAAAGGATTGTTTTTTTTATAAGGGCAATAGAGTTGGTAAAATTATATAGGTGCTAGGGCTTGACGTGACCAGCCGATTAATCGTAGGGAACCTCTCCGTTGAATTCATGTCCACGCTACCTTAACTTATACATGCACACACACACACACACACACACACACATATATATTATATATATATATATATATATATATATAATATATAAGTAGAGAAGTTCCAAAATGTAGTTTATGTGGAAGAGTATGTCTCTCCAGGGCTGGCCTGGTGCGTCATCTGAGAAAACACATTGATATAGTGTCAAATGCTACTGGCACCAAACTATGATAAAAAAACTGGAAATGGTTTTACTCGAACACGAGTTGACAGCCATTATTATTATTATTATTATTATTATTATTATTATTATTTACTCCTTTTGAGTTTTCACATCAGCGTTAGCTGATGGTCTTTCACTGGAGTCTGAGTGACAGCAAGTCTCCTCAGGTCTCCAGGATTCTTCTGAATATTCTGGCAGATTGCAGCAGTGCAGTGTTCTGAATGGCTTCAATCCTTCCTCTGATTTCCAAACTTTCCAAAGCCTTTTCCAATCCTTTTGGGACAGTTCCAAGTGCACCAACTACAATTGGTATCACTTTCACTTTCCTATTCCATAACTTTTTCAGTTCTCTGTCAAGATCCAGATAGTTGTCCATTTTTTCCTTTTCCTTTAGCTTTAACCTGTGATCTGCTGGAACTGCAAAATCCACCAGTTGATCCGTTTTTATTATTATTATTATTATTATTATTATTATTATTATTATTATTATATACATATATATATTCCTTGAGATATGTTGAGGAATGGTAGAGGATGGCTACGAATCGTGTAGTTTGGCTGATACTTGTTCATGGGGGCTGTAAGAGGGTTGGGGCAAGATTGCTCGAGCACGCAATCCTGCATTACGGTCCCGGCATTTGACGGACGTCCTGACGATCCTTTCTAATTTTCTGGCCATCTTTTTAATGTCAGGTGAAACTGGTGTAGCAATCCACCAAAGGTTTCATTACGAGCGCTTTAGGCATGTCCATCTGCCATCCTCAGGTATGAAACTGATGGGATGTTTCGGGTGTCTCGTTTTTTAAAACAAGCAGTAACATACAGAGAGGGGTGGGGTTTAAAACAATTTGTGATCAAATGAGGTTCGTTTTCGTCTCTTTTACATGCTGTTTATAAATACTTGATGATTAATTTCAGATAGAGAATAACTTCATAGCATAATACGTACTGAAGACAGCGTATTGTAGTATCTGAATATGTTAAAGCGTGGGTTCTGTTGCAGAAGTGAAAAAAGAAAGACACAAAATGGTTAGCAAAACAGCGCAATATATATATATATATATATATATATATATATATATGTGTGTGTGTGTGTGTGTGTGTGTGTGTGTGTGTGTGTGATGATTGCCACTTCTTCACAGAAGAAGGCCATTTCTACAAGCAGTTTGGTTGTGAGCACGCAGTTGGATCAGAAGTCCATCTTTGCTTTTATGCGCTCTGTCACACAAATGACACATGTGACCCACGGCTTCCACTTGTGTGGGCCCGTAAATGACTGAGAAGCCCAGCCATTGACAGGCAATCCCTGCCACACATCACATACATAGTCAGGTTTAAATGTAAGAAATTTGTCCAGGACGTCCGTCAAATGCCAGGACCGTAATGCAGGATTGCGTGCTCGAGCAATCTTGCCCCAACCCTCTTACAGCCCCCATCAACAAGTATCAGCCAAACCACACGATTCGTAGCCATCCTCTACCATTCCTCAACATATCTCAAGGAATATATATATGTATATAATAATAATAATAATAATAATAATATAATAATAAAAACGGATCAACTGGTGGATTTTGCAGTTCCAGCAGATCACAGGTTGAAGCTAAAGGAAAAGGAAAAAATGGACAAATATCTGGACCTTGCCAGAGAACTGAAAAAGTTATGGAATAGGAAAGTGAAAGTGATACCAATTGTAGTTGGTGCATTTGGAACTGTCCCAAAAGGCTTGGAAAAGGCTTTGGAAAGTTTGGAAATCAGAGGAAGGATTGAAGCCATTCAGAACACTGCACTGCTGCAATCTGCCAGAATATTCAGAAGAGTCCTGGAGACGTGAGGAGACTTGCTGTCACTCAGACTCCAGTGAAAGACCATCAGCTAACGCTGATGTGAAAACTCAAAAGGAGTAAATAATAATAATAATAATAATAATAATAATAATTGCTGTCAACTCGTGTTCGAGTAAAACCATTTCCAGTTTTTTTATCATAGTTTGGTGCCAGTAGCATTTGACACTATATCAATGTGTTTTCTCAGATGACGCACCAGGCCAGCCCTGGAGAGACATACTCTTCCATATAAACTACATGTTGGAACTTCTCTACTTATATATATATATATATATATATATATATATATATATATAAGTGTATTTTGGCAGCATTTTTTCTTTTAAACATGGTTCGTTAAACTGTACTGACGATTCATGTCGAACGAGTTTTTGTTCGATCCTTTCTAATTTTCTGGCCATCTTTTTAATGTCAGGTGAAACTGGTGTAGCAATCCAAAGGTTTCATTACGAGTGCTTTAGGCATCTCTATCTGCCATCCTCAGGTGTGAAACTGATGGGATGTTTCGGGTGTCTCGTTTTTTAAAACAACAAGCTGTAACATAAGAATTGGTAGTGGGAGGTAGTAAAAATTAGAAAGGATCGAACAAAAACTCATCCGACAAGAATCCTCAGTACAGTTTAACGAAACATATATATATATATATATATATATATATATATATATATATATTTATCATCCATACAACATTTTCTTTCCATTTTCAACATAATGCGCCTCCATGTAAAAAATAATTTATACACGGTGCGGCAATCGTGTAATGGTTATCGTCGTAGGAAAGAGACACGGTGAAACTGGTTTAAATTCTAGACGAGACTGAAAAACTAGTGAGATCTGAAGTTATCTAAAGTATGTATATATATATATATATATATATATATATAAAATATATATATATATATGTGTGTGTGTGTGTGTGTGTGTATATATATAATATATATATATATATATACATATATATGTGTGTGTGTGTGTGTGCATGTGTGTGTGTGTGTGTGAACAGATTGTTTTAAACAGCATCTAAAATATTCGAAAACGATCCTAAAAGCAAAAGCAGAACTCGATCTCTAATCGATTTATTTCCATGTCGGTATCTTTATGTCCTTCCGGTCCCAACTTGGGCAAAACCTTTAACAATGACTCAAACCAAGACCTCCGCTGCTGCTGCTTCTGCTGCTGCTGCTGCTGCTGCTGATTGCCACTTGTATCTGGTCAGTAAAGTGGGAGGAAAAAACACGTCGGCCATTTTGGTTATTTGGTCTGGAGTGACACGTGTGTTTGTCCGTGTTTGTTTTCTCAGGAAACCATCACGTGGATTTCACTTTGTCGTTACATGTTGAACAGCTACGGTACACAACCGGTTGTCAAATCAGCACAATGTTATGGCAACGCTTATCCGTGTTTAGCATCCTGTTTATACGACCTGAATTTCAGTCTGTTGTTGTCATTTTTATCACGATTGCTGTTATTTAATGGGGATTCAGGGCCGATTTAGCTCAATTGGTAGAGCGCCCGCCGAGGCACAAGAAGGTTCCTAGTTCGATAACCGTGTTACGATTTTTTGTGGCCATCCTTAGGTTCCAAGCAAGGGCACTCCCCAGCGGAGATCCCTTGTGTAAAGCAGAGCCTGACCCTTAGTGAAAAAGCCTTTGGTTGCTTCTTGGTGTCTCTCAGTGTTGTGTATGATCCTTTGGTTGTTCCTTGGTGTCCCTTAGTGTTGGGTATGATCCTTTGGTTGTTCCTTGATGTCCCTTAGTGTTGGATATGATCCTTTGATTGTTTCCTTGCATCCCTCAGTGTTGGGTATGATCCTTTGGTTGTTCCATGGTGTCTCTTAGTGTTGGGTATGATCCTTGGGTTATTTCTTGGCATCCCTTAGTGTTGGGTATGATCCTTTGATTGTTCCTTGGTGTCCCTCAGTGTTGGGTATGATCATTTGGTTGTTCCTTGGTGTCCCTTAATGTTAGGTATGATCCTTTGGTTGTTCCTTGGTGTCCCTTAGTGTTGGGTATGATCATTTGGTTGTTCCTTGGTGTCCCTCAGTGTTGGGTATGATCATTTGGTTGTTCCTTGGTGTCCCTTAATGTTAGGTATGATCCTTTGGTTGTTCCTTGTGTCCCTTAGTGTTGGTATGATCCTTTGGTTATTTCTTGGTGTCCTCTCAGTGTTGGGTATGATCCTTTGGTTGTTTCTTGGTGTCCCTCAGTTTGGGTATGATCATTTGGTTGTTCCTTGGTGTCCCTCAGTGTTGGGTATGATCATTTGGTTGTTCCTTGGTGTCCCTCAGTGTTGGGTATGATCATTTGGTTGTTCCTTGGTGTCCCTTAATGTTAGGTATGATCCTTTGGTTGTTCCTTGGTGTCCCTTAGTGTTGGGTATGATCCTTTGATTGTTCCTTGTGTCCCTTAATGTTGGGTATGATCATTTGGTTGTTCCTTGGTGTCCCTTAATGTTAGGTATGATCCTTTGGTTGTTCCTTGGTGTCCCTTAGTGTTGGGTATGATCATTGTTGTTCCTTGGTGTCCCTCAGTGTTGGGTATGATCATTGGTTGTTCCTTGGTGTCCCTAATGTTAGGTATGATCCTTTGGTTGTTCCTTGGTGTCCCTTAGTGTTGGTATGATCCTTTGGTTATTTCTTGGTGTCCTCAGTGTTTGGTATGATCTGGTGTCCCTCAGTGTTGGTATGATCATTTGGTGTTCCTTGTGTCCCTCAGTGTTGGGTATCTTCATTTGGTTGTTCCTTGGTGTCCCTCAGTGTTGGGTATGATCATTTGTTGTTCCTTGGTGTCCCTCAGTGTTGGGTATGTTAATGTTATATGATCCTTGGTTGTTCCTTGGTGTCCCTTAATGTTGGGTATGATCCTTTGGTTATTTCTTGGCATCCCTCAGTGTTAGATATGATCTTTTTGTTGTTCCTTGGTGTCCCTTTATGTTGGGTATGATCCTTTGGTTATTTCTTGGCATCCCTCAGTGTTGCGTATGATCCTTTGGTTCTTCCTTGGTGTCCCTTAGTGTTGGAAATGATTCTTTGGTTGAATGTCCGTTCCTCAATGTCGAATAACGTGCAAATGAACGGCTGTCAATATCAGCGGTTAAATAGTTAACTAACCACGTATTCGGGTTGTTGATTGGCCTTTCGGTCCAATAATGAAACCATGCATTGTGTATATTACTTAGGAAATATATGAATCTAACTACTTTCCCTTCAGCTATGGGTAAATAGTAGGGCAGACTGGGCTCTTTAACCTTGGTTAGGCAACCAGTCTAGAAGAAGGAAAACTCTGAATTCAAACCTTTTAAAGTCGGCTTGGAGTGGTCACTATTAGAATAGGCTCAGTCCTAATTAGTGATCAATTCCACTATTTTTTTTATATTACAAGTCAATGTACAAAAAAAAATATTCGTCGCAAAAAATAAAAAATAAAAATTGCCGAAATCAATCACAGTAATTAGAACTTGGAAATACAAAATTTCAGCATCGCATATCCGGATTCGATCCGAAATTTATTAATCTACTTATGGAGTCGGCTTGATTCCAAAATTGTATGATATGTTGGTCTACGGTTTCTAGGAGTAAAGTTGAAAAATATGACACACTGGCACACTGACATTTGCATTTATTATTAGAGAAGATACTTTGAAAGAAAATGAATTCAACCTATGATTTACGTTGTTTGAGTTTCACTTGTAAGCCCTGTCGGTTGAGGCTGTAGAATACGCCAATTGTACCTCTACAGATGGGGCCACCTGTTGGCCGTGGATGGAGACCCATGATGCTTAAGGATGGAATTTTGTTAACTGTGCAGTGGCCTCAGTTTGGCCCTTACTTAGACTACACGGGTGGTTGGAGTTGCCCCCTTCGATCAATCGGCTGATCAGGTCAAGCCGTAGCACCTATATGATTGTCTCGAACCTATTGCCCTCATGATAACCTCCTCCAATCCTTTTTATCATATATGTAGGCTGAGTGTCTTAGTTTCCTGGTTTGACGTTAAACTGCATCTAGTAGTGAGCTTTCAATTCTGGAACTCTGGGAAGTGTGGAATACAACTTAATGGCTATTACTCCCAGGCCCACTGACCCGGAGTAGTAGTAACTGTTAGGGTTCCATCCATGGGTTAAATAGATTTTAAAAATGAGTTTAAAAATGTGTTTTAAAATGAGTTTTAAAAAATGAATGAATCAAACAAAAACGTCTTCACATGTCACAAAAACCGACCAACCAACCAACCAACGTTTCCTGTTTGGCTTATGCCATTGGGAAAGGGTCAATCTACCCTTTTCTTCCTCAGAAAGTTATGGCTAAATAGAAGAAACACACTGGCGTACGGTAACCAGTCTTAGAGAAAGGCATATAAACAGCTGTACGGCCACCTGCCCCATATCCTCTAAACCATCCGAGTAAGACGGGCAAGACACGTAGGACATTCCTGGAGAAGCAAGGACAAAATCGTCCTCCTGTTGAAGCCTGCACATAGGCCCGTCAGTTTGGGCTGACCAGCAAAGACGTACATTGATCAGCTCTGTGCGGATACTGGATGCTGCGTAGATGATTTCCCGAGAACAATGAGTGATAGGGAATGCTGGAGAGAGATTTTCATGGATATCCGTGCTAATAGCGCGACCTGATGATGATGATGATGAAATCCCGCTTAAAAAGTGACAAGACACTGCTGGAGAAGCAAGGACGAAATTATAAGTGACGTCCTCCTGTGCACGCCAATGTAGGCCGACCACCTGCTCTGTACGGATACTGGATGCTGCGTAGAGGACCACCCGAGAACAATGAGTGATAGGGCAGGCTGGAGAGAGATTGTCATGGATATCCGTGCGCGATGATATCCCGCTTAAAAATTGACCTTGTGTCACATCCTTCTGAGATACTGGTTAAGTACGGACTCTGTAAAAACGAAACCCTAGCAAATTTCTGGTTTTCTAACTGAATAATTCGGTTAATAGCAGCTCTTATGCATCGTTTAAATGATGTTAAGAGTAAGTTAGGCTCCATTAAACTAATCCAACAACAGTGGCATCTTTGATATTATGAAGTGTCCATGATGTTATCTGCGACATGTGTACGATACGTTTAGGCTAATAACGCCATCAAACTGGATCTATGCAATATCCTGTCTCGATGGTCATTAGAAAATTGAAATCAGTCGACTTCTGTCTAACGACTTACAGAATGATACATAAGACGTTGGCATTTTTATAGCATCTGCCCAAATACAAACTGAATATCATTAACTACTGCTGGTACTCTTGTGTTCCTCTGAGGTGTCGCAGGCGGAAATTCCGTACCAAATTTACTTTTGGATTCTTGTTGCCACCAGTGAGTGTCGGGCAGAAGTCACTCGCTTATTGAATAAAGTGATTAAGGTAATTTTATATATTTCCCGCTTAATTTTTGTTCTGTAATTTTTCTGTAGAGTTTTTTTATTCCCTTCATTTCTTCTTCTTCTTCTTCTTCTTCTTCTTCTTCTTCTTCTTCTTCTTTCTTCTTCTCTTCTTCTTCTTCTTCTTCTTCTAATAATAATAATAATAATAATAATAATAATAATAATAATTCTGACCATACAACAAAATGGTATATGCATAAACCAGAATCTGTTCTTGAGAACGAAACGCATAAAATTCAATGGGACTTTGAAATAAAAATGGATCACTTTATCCCAGCAAGAAGACCAGACCTAGTGCTGATTAACAAAAAATAAAGAACTTGTCAACTAGTGGATTTTGCAGTTCCAGCAGATCACAGGTTGAAGCTGAAGGAAAATGAAAAAAGGGACAAATACGTGGACCTTGCCAGAGAACTGAAAAAGTTATGGAATATGAGAGTCAAAGTGATACCAATTGTAGTTGGTGCACTTGGAACGGTCCCAAAGGTATTGGAAAATCTGGACATCAGAGGAAAGATTGAGACCATCCAGAATACTGCACTTCTGCAATCTGCTAGAATACTTAGAAGAGTCCTGGAGACCTGAGGAGACTTGCTGTCACTCAGACTCCAGTGAAAGACCATCAGCTAACGCTCATGTGAAAACTCAAAAGGAGTGAACAACAACAATAATAATGAATGGAATACAACTACCAAATCAGGAAACTATAAAATCTCTTGATGAAAAATAAAGCTACTTAGGAATTTTAGAAGCGGACAATATCATGTAAGCAGAAATGAAAGGAAAAGTTAAAAAAGAATATCTCAGGAGAACTAGAAAACTTCTAGAAACGAAACTCAACAGCAGAAATCTGATCAAAGGAATTAATACCTGGGCTGTCCCCATTATAAGATACTCAGGACCATTCTTAAAATGGACAAAAGAAGAACTCAGACAAATAGACCAAAGGACGAGAAAATTAATGACAATGCACAAGGCTCTCCACCCTAGAGATGATAGAGATAGATTGTATGTGTCAAGAAAGGAAGGGGGAAGAGGTCTTGCCAACATAGAGGAATGCGTAGAAACCACAATCCAGCAACTTGAAGATTACACAAGGAAGAGCAAAGACAAACTACTTATGGCAGCCAACAATAGTAGAAACGGCAGATGGACAAACAAAAAAACGACAAAGACTAGAAAATAAAAATGGGAAGGAAAACAATTATACGGACGCTTCAAACGACAAATAGAAGAGGTTGCACATGAAAAGACTTGGACATGGTTAAGAAAGGGAAACCTCAAAAGAGAAACAGAATCACTTATAATTGCTGCACAAAATAATGCAATAAGGACAAACTACATCAAAGCAAAAAATTGATAAGACCCAACAGAATAGTAAATGTAGACTTTGCGGTAATAGAGATGAGACTGTTAACCATATACTCTGCGAATGTAGCAAACTAGCACAAACCAGAAACAAAACTAGACACGACTGGGTTGGGAAGGTGATCCACTGGGAATTATGCAAAAAATTAAATTTTGACCACACAACAAAATGGTATATGCATAAACCAGAATCTGTTCTTGAGAACGAAACGCACAAAATTCTCTGGGACTTTGAGATAAAAACGGATCCCCTTATCCCAGCAAGAAGGCCAGACCTAGTGTTGATAAACAAAAAAGAAAGAACTTGTCAACTGGTGGATTTTGCAGTGCCAGCAGATCACAGAGTGAAGTTAAAGGAAAATGAAAAAATAGACAAATATCTGGACCTTGCCAGAGAACTGAAAAAGTTATGGAATATGAAAGTGAAAGTGATACCAATTGTAGTTGGTGCACTTGGAACGGTCCCAAAAGGATTAGAAAATGGCTTGGAAAGTTTGGATATCAGAGGAAGGATTGAAACCATTCAGAACACTGCACTGCTGCAATCTGCCAGAATACTCAGAAGAGTCCTGGAGACCTGAGGAGACTTGCTGTCACTCAGACTCCAGTGAAAGACCATCAGCTAACACTGATGTGAAAACTCAAAAGGAGATAATAATAATAATAATAATAATAATAATAATAATAATAATATAAATATTATTATTATTATTATTATTATTATTATTATTATATTATTATTATTATTATCCTTTGTTTGTCAATATGATTTGATTCTGCATTAAATGTCCCGAAAAAGTTTAATATGCCGTAAAACAAAACAACCAAAACAGTCAATACGTGTGTTATTCAATAAAGTATAGCGAACTTTTTTGAAAAACAAAGTTAATTTTTTTCAGAATTTTTTCTATAAAGGTAAACTCTGAATTGGTTTATAGCATAAGTGATTTTAATCTCACAAAAATATTAGTTTTGGGGCTATTCAAAATCGTAAAAAATCAGACAGAGTGCTCCAGGCTTGAACAGAGATCCGTCATCAAGTTTTTGTTGGCTTAGAAGTGCAAACCATGTCAAACTTACAGGCGAATGGGTAATGTGTACAGAGAAGGATGTCTTAATTAAAAACGAAGTTTACAAATGGGGTGAATTGTTTAGAGAATATTGAAATAATATTCAATATGAAGATATGTTAGGGAGGCTCATAATGACATGATCACATGAAATGGTGTATTCAGTTAATCTGCTCATTTTGGATGATAGAAAAGTTACAATAAAGGAGATTTCTCAACAAGTAGGAATTTCTGTGAGTACATCACACAAAATTGTGCATGGTGACCTTTCATTTTCTGAGGTCTGTTGTCTTTGGGTTTCTCCAGGACAATACAAGGCCTCATACTGCAGCAAGAACAGTGGGAACCAACTGTCATTTTGGTTGGGAACAGTTATCACATTCTCTCTACAGTATAGATCTGGTTCCCTCTGATATCCGAAATGTTAACCCCCACACGCCGCCCACAACATTTACGTCTGTCCCAAACGACCGCCTACTTTACTCTGGATCTCTAACTAACCTCTTCACACGATCGAATCAACCAATTAGAGAACTGTTAAAAAGGTCAGTCAAAGGTTATTACCTGTCTATCATATTACTGGTTATCTTCCATGACTCTTATACTAACGAATTACAAGTTAACATTTAAATTTTACACTTACCTTACATAATAATTAGGTTACCTATTCATTATGTAATAAACCAATCACTCAGATTTGAAACAGCTTAGATTAAAAAATGACCAATTCCTCACCCACACGGTTGTCTTTTGTTTCAGGACGTTTCAACCGGCACATACTCCGACTTTCTTCAGGTAAAATATGCACTTCCAGGTCTTTTTTAGTAATCCTGTTTGAAAATGTATTTTATATAATATATATATATATATATATATATATATATATATATATATACTATATATACATAGACAGTCCTCATTGTTTTTTAAAACAAGTTTTAATAAATACATGACTGGTATTATATATCTATATATAGTTTGTTTTATTTTAATACATATTTAAAGTTTACATTTCAAATTGTTTTATTTTTTTAATCCTGTAATGAATTTGATGATTTTACTTACTTAGAGTACAAACTCGTTGACATTGAATTTTTTATCCCACTCCTTAGGCAATATGTTTCAAAAATCTATTTTTACATTGTCCGGAGGGTGTATATTATTTTGTACTAGTAGTAATAATTTATACACAATTATATAGTTTAAACTAATTATTTCTGTTTAAAAATAATCCTATGTTTACTCACAGTTATATGGTTTCAATTATTCTTATCTAATACAAATAATTTGCACACAGTTGTATGGTTTTGAGTATTCTTATATAATACAAATAATGTATATACAATTACATGGTTTAAAGTAAGTATTCCTATTTAAAAATGATCCTACGTTTGCACACAGTTATATGGTTTCAAGTATTCGTATGCAATACAAATAATTTGTACATAGTAATGTTTTCGAGTATTCCTATATAACAGTAATAATTTTGACACAATTATATAGTTTAAACTAATTATTCCTGATTAAAAATAATCCTATGTTTGCGCACAGTTATATCGTTTCAACTATGCATATCTCATACAAATAATTTTCAGTCAATTGTATGGTTATATGTATTCTTACATATTACTAATAATATACATTCAATTATATGGTTTAAAGCAGCGGTCCTCAACCTTTTTTGCACCACAGACCGGTTTCATCTAAGACAATATTTTCACGGACCGGCCTTCATATGCTCCGGCCTTCATATGCTCCGGCCTACATTTGCTCGATAATCGTCAATGACGTCATCTAATAATAAATCATCCGCAGTCGTCTTATGTCAAATGCAAACATCAACAGACAATAAACAAACTTTTAAATACAGATTTCGTTTTCTTGGAAGTCGTAGACTCTTCTTCTGTTTCCTCATTGGGCTTTTCCCCTTTCCAAAGAAGCTCGCCAAAAATGTTTGTTTTTCACTCATTTTTGCTAGCGTTTGGTGTAACGGCTGGTGACCTAGACCTGTCAAGAGGCACAGAAGTCACTTTTCAAAATAAAACATCAACATTTAGACTGATAATCAATAAAAAAAAAATTCAAACGTTCTGTGCGGCCCGGTACCTAATGGCCCGCAGGTCGGGACCCGCTGGTCGGGACCGCTGGTTTAAATTAACTATCCATATTGAAAAAAAGGAGCCAATGTTTGCACACAGATATACGGTTTCAACTAATTTGATCTAATACAAATAATTTTTACACATTTGGCTTATTATAAATTTAATTTATAATAAGTTACTTTATAATAATTATAATTGAATAATTAATATGAATGATTCATATATTACTATATATAACTATATTTATATATATATATATATATATATATATATATATATATATATATATTAAAAATATTATGTAACACAAACTATATTATATATATATATAACTATATTATATATTATATATATATTATGATTTATATATTATTATTATATATATATTATATTATATATATATAACTATATTATATAATACATTATATTATATATTATTGTAAAATTAATTAACATAATATATCATATTATATATTATTGTAAAATTATTATATATTATATAATATATTATATTATATATTATTGTAAAATATATAATATATTACTATAAATATTATTATATATTATATTATATATAATATATATATTATAAGTTTATATTATATAAACTATATTATATATATATATATATATATATATATATATATATATATATAACTATATTAGTATTAAAAATATTAATAAATGATTCATTATCAAACTTTATAATAATTTATAATAAGTAACTATCCATATTGAAAAAAGATTCAATGTTTGCACACAGTTATATGGTTTCAACTAATTTGATCTAATGCAAATAATTTTCACTCATTTTGCTTATTATAAATTTAATTTATTTCAACCAGCTTCTTTTTTAAAAGAAGCTAGAATAGTCAAACACACAATGAATTAAAAGCACAATGGGTTAGATAGTGCGATTACTGTTATTCTACAAGGATGGATTTGGCTTTAGATAAGCTACGAAGTTTGATATGCCATTAAAAAGAATTTGTATATGTAATTCCAAATAGAGGAAAAGCTTAACAACTAGTCATTTGGCTAATTACAAATTTAATTTGTTTTAACCATCTCCTTTTTAAAAGAAGCTAGAATCGTCAGATAGCCAAAAACACAATGAAAAAAAACAAAATGGGTTAAATAGTACCACCACAGTTCTACTACTAGGATGTATTTGGCATTAAATAACCCCAAAAGTTTTATATGACATTAAACAAAGAATGTATATATATATAATTACAAATACAGAAAAAACTTATTATAAATTTCATTTATTTCAACCAGCTCCTTTTTAAAAGAAGCTAGAATCGCCAGATAGCCAAAAACACAATGAATGAAAAGCACACTGGGTTAAATAGTACCATTACTGTTCTTCTACAAGGATGTATTTGACATTAAATTGCTCCCGGTTTGATATGCCATTAAAAAATAATTTATATATATAATTACAAATACGGAAAAAATGAACAACCTGTCAATTGGCTTATTATAAATTTCATTTATTTCAACCAGCTCCTTTTTAAAAGAAACTAGAATCGTCAGATAGCCAAAAATACAATGACAGAAAAACAAAATGCGTTAAATAGTACCACCACAGTTCTACTACTAGGATTTATTTGGCATTAAATAACCCAAAAAGTTTGATATGAAATTAAACAAAGAATTTATATATAAAATTCCAAACACAGGAAAAACTTAATCATTTGGCTTATTTTAAATTTAATTTACTATAACTATCACCTTTTCAAAACAATGAAGGAAACGCTAAATGGATTAAATCGCACCACTACTGTTCCTCTATAATTGATGGCTTTGGATTTAAATTACCCCCAAAGTTTAGTATGCCATTAAACAAAGAATTTATATATATAATTCCAAATACAGAAAAAACTTAACAACCAATCAATTCGCTTATTATAAATTTAATTTATATCAACCAGCTTATTTTTAAAAGAAGTTAGAATCGTCAGATAGCCAAAAACGTAATGAAGGAAAAGGAAAATGGACCAAATAGTACCATTACCGTTTTTCTACAAGGATGTACTTCACATTAAATAACCCACGAAGTTTGATATGCCATTAAACAAAGAATTTATATATAATTACAAATACAGGAAACACTTAACAACTAGACATTTAGCTTATAATAATTTTAATTCATTTTAACCAGACCCTTTTTAAAAGAAGCAAGCCAAAATCACAATGAAGGAATAGCAAAAGGGGTTAAATAGTACCACCACACTTCTACTACAAGGATGTATTTAGCATTTAATAACCCTCGAAGTTTGATATGCTATTAAACGAAGAATTTATATATAATTCCAAATACAGTAATAAAACTAGAAATTTATATATAATTCCAAATACAGTAATAAAATTTATATATAATTCAAATACAGTATATATAATTCCAAATACAGTATATATAAGTATATATAATTCCAAATACAGTATATATAAGTATATATAATCCAAATACAGTATATATAATTCCAAATACAGTATATATAAGTATATATAATTCCAAATACAGTAATAAAACTAGAAATTTGGATTATTAGAAATTTAATTCATCTAAAGTAGCTAGAATCATCAGATAGCCAAAAACACAACGAAGGAAAAGCACAATGGGTTAAATAGTACCAATACTGTTCTTCTACAAGGATGGCTTTGGCATTAAATTACCCGCGAAGTTTGATATACCATTAAACAAAGAAACGAAACCAATCATTTATAAATGAATCAAATGTCGCCATTTATATAATCCCAAAGGATTTGATATGACGTTAAACAAATAAGCCAAATCAAACCAAACTCCTCATTTCTCTTTTTCGGATTGAGTGACTTGCGCATGCGCATGCGCATGCGCATGCGCACGCGCACAACCCTAACGGGAGAACCATGCAAGTGAATGTTATATAATCATGTTTGTCTATTTATTATTGTCATTTAATTGAGGGTCGGATTAAAAGATGAATATTATCCGATTTCGTTACCATGGTGTTTAATTGCTTTGCTTACAGTGAACAGCGTTATCGTCTGCCACTAATTATACTGCCCGCCGTAACCATGGAAACGTTACGTCACACTTTAAATTTGTTATGCAAATGGCCTCCCCATTTTTATAATTCCCCAAAGAGCAATTTCCTCGCTGCAAGATGGACGACAGGAAAGAAATGTTCGATTCAAGACTGATGACGACGATGACGAGGACGATGCAAAATTCGATAAATGTGTGTCATACCTACCCGCCAAAAATACCAGAAATATTAAGGGTATATAAAACTGAGGCTGCGCGTTTTGAGTAACGGTTATAGTCGCATGAAATGGAATCGACGGCGATGACGATACGAAATTCGACAAATGTGTGTCATACCTAGCCGACCCCAAAATACTTTTAAAAATTAAGGGGATATAAAGCTGTGGCTGCGCGTATGTGTAACGGTTATAGTTGCTGGAAATGGAATCGACGACCAGAGTTCAAATCCTCTACGAAGCAGTTTGTGTTTCAATTTGCATCAATAAACGGATATATAAAGTTGTGGATGCTCGTGTAGTGTAACGGTTATAGTTGCAAGAAATGGAATCGATAACCCGAGTTCAAATCCTCTACGAAGCAGTTTGCGTTTCAATTTGCACCAATAAACGGATATATATAAAGTTATGGATGCGCGTGTAGTGTAACGGTTATAGTTGCAAGAAATGGAATCGACAACCCGAGTTCAAACCCTCTACGAAGCAGTTTGCGCTTAAAATTGCGCCAATAAACGAGGGGAATGCATGAATGCGTCTGTTCTTCCCCCATCTATGGGTAAATAGAAGGATAGACTGGATTAAAAGATGAATATTATCCGATTAATTGATGTTTGGATAAATATATCAGAATTTATTACGGATATATATATCACGGGCTGTTCTCTTGAGTCATATGCGGTCCCATGGTGACAGATGACCACGTGAAAAACATGTGTGGACGAGTAAAAGTTTTATGCGACACGACTTGTAAAAGCAAAGCTGGACTTCTGATCCACATGCGTGCTCACAACCGAACTTTGTAGAAATGTCCTTTTTCTGTGAAGAAGTGGCAATCACCACACACACACACACACACACACATATATATATATATATATATATATATATATATATATATATGTGTGTGTGTGTGTGTGTGTGTGTGTGTGTGTGATTTGTAGTATTTTTACATATATTTATTTAATGCTTCGAAGGGGTTTTGTTCCAAAAAAGATTTCTCTTAAACTAACTAAGTAACTATATATATATATATATATATATATATATATATATATATATATATATATATATATTACGGATTTTTGCCAATCCACGAAGCAAATAGAATTACTTCTGGGTTAATAAAAATCGATTTAAAAAGTGCTCAGTAAAAAGAGCTAAATATACGTTTTTTTAAAAGCGAGTGTTATAATATTCCAACTGCAGTTTCTTGCCATAGCAATTCTTCAGGGAATCAGCACTATTTTGATGATGATTATACATACATTTTTTCAACTCCTCCGCACGAGAAGGATGGGACACAAGGTCAACTTCTTAATTGTAATTTAACAGCTTTGAATTCAGAATTTTCTTTCTCCTAGACTGATCGTATAACCAATGTTAAAGAGCCCAATCTGCCCTATTATTTACCCATAGTTGAAGGGAGTGTAGGTGGATGCATATCTTTCTCAAGAGTATCAGCCCTATTTGAAA
>CM042163.1:45081683-45096683 GCA_023376005.1 Doryteuthis pealeii
TTAAATCAATTTTATCCATTCAACATTTTTTTCTTTATTCATTTATCATTTCAACATATTGTCAGATATATATATATATATATATATATATATATATATATATATATATATCTTATTATAATGGAGATTGTGTGTTTTCCTGACTGTAACCGAAACTATATTTACTACTCAAGTCACAATTCCCTTAGTTAATTCACATTTTCCATGATTTCATTTTTATTTAAACCTCAATTATTAATAAAATTGTTTTACATTATAAATACTGTTCGCTATATCTACATACTAATGAAATGCAATTGTATTTATATATACAAGAAAATAGTGGTTTCCAGTGTGAACGGGAAGGTTAATTTGGATATTGATATTAAAAAAAAATGATTCTAATAAATATGTGCTTAGTATTAGGGATTTTTAATTCTTTGGTTCTATCTTAATGAATATGACCAAAAATCTTGGGGATAAATCTTAAAAGAAATCCATTGATAAAAAGAAATAACTGTTATTTTATGCTTTACTTCCTATTTTAACTAAATAGTTAAATTAGGAAAATTTAACAATGAAAGACAGAAGTAATGGAAGAGTAAGTTTCAGTTGTTCCATTTTTCTATTATACCCCCCTCTGTATCAAGTCTTTTTTATCTGCATTCTTTTTAGTTTCATTAGCCTTTCTAATTTAATATAATATTCTATTACATTAAAACTTAAATACTTGCACCCGGAGGGTGAATATATTTGCTAGTATTAATAATGGAGATTGTCTGTATTTCTGTCTGTAACAAAAACTACGTCATAGCTCTACATCACAGCTTACGTCACAATATTCTTATGCTATATACACCCAAAATTTAAAAATTGTTTTTTACTCTCATCCTTTTTTTTACAGTAACAAGAAGTTAACTAAAAAGTTTACAAATAAATAAATACCTACGATTTTGTGTAAAATTGACGAGGAAAATATTCAAAATAATTGTTTGATTATTACATGCACGCAGCATTTTATTTGAGAGGGACGGGGCTCAGTTTTCATTTCAAATTGTTTTTTGTTTTTTTACTCCTTTAATAAATATGAGGATTTGTCTTACTTATGATACAAACCCTCTGACATTGAATTTTTAACTACCACCCTCACAGGCAATGTTTTCGAAAATTAATTTTACGACGCCCGGAGGGTGTTTACTGTAGCTAGTATTGATAATGGAGATTCGCTATCTATCTGTCTGTAACGAAAACTACGTCATTGCTAACGTCACAAAACCCAATACCACTATACTCTCGCCCTTTTTTCAGCAACAAGAAGTTAACTAAAAGGTTTACAAATAAATAAATAAATACCTACGATTTTGTGTAAAATGTATGTGTAAAATATTCAAAATACTTAGCTAATTAATAATTAATAGATGCATGCAACATTTTATTTGAAGGGAACACAACTAAGTTTCCAATTCAATTGTTTTCCGCCTTGTCGGCTGGGGCGTTAGAATGCACCAACTGCACCTCTGCAGAGGGGTAAGACTCCCCCAATGGATAGAGCCCAGGTGGATGAGCAGTTCATGACATGCAATACTCCACGTTGGCCCTATCTTGGGTTAGACGGGCGGTCGGAGAGGCCCCCTCCGATCAATCGGCTGGTTATGTCAAACACTAGCACCTATATGATTTTCCCAAACCTATTGCCCTTATGGCAAGCCCCAACCCCTTTTTATCATATGGGTGCTAGAAGGCGGTGGCTGCGGGTCTACATGTCCTGGGAATGACGTTAAACTCTATCTGATTGTGAGGTTCCAGTTATGGAGGTTTGGGGAATGTGGAGCACCCCTTCATCACCATTGCTCCCTGGTCCACTCTGACCCGGAGTTGTAGTACCTGTTAGGGTCCCATCTATGGGTTAAATAGAAAAATGTATTTATAAAAAATTGTATTATCCATTAAGAATTGATTTATTTCAAAACTTTATCGGCATTAAATGACCCACCGATGTTGATATGCCGTAAAACAAAACAAACCAAACCAAATCAAATTGTTTTATTTCTTTACTCCTTTGATAAATTTGATGATTTTACTTACGTATGATACAAACTCTCTGACATTGAATTTTTAACTTCCCTCCCTCAGGTAATATCTTTTAAAAATAATCTTTACTCCGCCCGGGGGCGTTTATTTTTGCTAGTATATATAAGAAAGAAAGAGGGTGAGAGAGGGAGAGGTGCGAGCTGGATAGGGAATGGTGTTTAGATTCATACATATAGAGGAAATATTATTTTCCTTTAATTTTATCATTTGATTCACTACCTTCTACTCTTAAAAACCCTCACGTACAAACACTTAAATTATGTTAAAACTAAATAAAAAGAAACAACAAATAAGAACATCTACATAAGAACTATACATAATATTGATATTTGCCTGATGATCGTCAGGTCCAGTGTGCGTGAAACTCAGAGTCGTGTATGTGAACATTTTATTTGATAATTTGGCATGGAATAACCCGCATACAAGTTATTGATTGGTCAGTTGTTTTGTTGGTTGGACTATTTTAAGACATGCCAACCCTTAGTGGGTTATTTAATTCTGAAGCAATTATAAAGTTTTAAGTAACTAATTATTTGAATAATTTATAATCATCATCATAAGGAATCGCGTTGTGTAATGGTTAAAGTCATGGGAAATGGACTCGTCGCCCCGAGTTCAAATCTGGATGTGGTAATCGCATTTCACTTTTTGCTAATACCCTTGGGAAATGTATGAATCCTACTCTCTCTCTCTCTCTCCAGCTATGGATAAATAGTAGGGCAGACTGGGCTTCTTAACCTTGGTTAGGTAACCGGTCTAGGAGAAGGAAAACTCTGAATTCAAACCTGTTGAACTCCGCTTAAGAAATTGACTCTGTGTCACATCCTGCTCGTGCGGAGGGGTTGGTAAATAAATATATATGGCCCTAGTTTAGCATGTAAAGTTACACAATGTACACTCTCTATAATAGATTATAATAGGCTCATGGTGTAATGGTTATAGTCGTAGGAAATGGACTCGAGTTCAAATCCTGGACGAGGCTGTTTCCATTTCGCATAGCGCTAACGCCCTTGTCAAAGGTATGAATCCAACTAATCTCCCTCCAGTTATTGGTAAATAGAAGGGCAGACTAGGTTCTTTAACTTTGGTTAGGTGACCAATCTAGGAGAAAGAAAACTCTGAATTCAAATCTACTAAACCCCACTTAAGAAATTGACCTTGTGTCACATCCTTCTCGTGTAGAGGAGTTGGTAAATATATACAATAATCAAAATCATCAGGTCGGGCTGGCAGCACGGATATCCATGTCAATCTCTCGCTAACTGTCCCGGTCGATCATCGCCCCGGGAAGGTCCTCTGTGCACCATCTGGAATCCGCTCAAAGCTGGATGTTTCAGAAAAATTGATATCATTTCATTATCTCATACCTTCAGCTCCTAGAACAACCACAATGTGGAACATGTCAAACACCTTTGACAGTTAAACATTTATTCATGGAATGCAGGTTTCTTGCTCAAATCAGAAACTGTTATTTTAAAGCAAACAATATGAAAGATCTGTTTGAAAATGTCAACATGGAGGATATTCTCTCTTTTTGGGGAAATAAAATTATAGCATAGAATATAGACATGAAACAAATCAATACCATACAACATAATCCCCAATAATGCTAACACATTTTAAAACCAATTACTAAAAAGTATAAATATAAATACACGATATGTATAACTTCCTAACCGTTAGGCATGACATAACCCCAGACGGCTGTTGTGCCGTTAAAATCAACAAATAAACTTACATTTTTTAAAATCTATTTAACCAATAGATGGGACCCTAAAAGGTACTACCACTCCTTTGCAGAGGTAAGAGATGCAATTGGACATTTGATACACTTCTCTATTAACCGTCATGACATGTTAGTGACAAGACCTTCTTTAGATAACTGTCAAAAGGACAGAATTCAAGAATGCCAACATTTGGAAATTTGGACATAATTTCTTATTACTTGAGATGAGACTCTCAATGAGGGCTTGTTGGAAGTGTATTTTTATGGCCTTTGTAATGAAAAAATAATTTTTTCGAAAATATTAATTTTTAGGTGTCTGGGCCTGAATTACCATAATTGGGGGAAGAAAAAAAACAATTTCTAAAAAGTATAAATATAAATACACGATATGTATAACTTCCTAACCGTTAGGCATGACATAACCCCAGACGTTAAAATCAATAAAAAAAACTTTACTACATGGATTACATTAACAAAGCTGTGCTACTTATGCGCTGAGTTGGCGGTGATTAGTATCGAACACGGAACATTGCGATTCCTAGGTAAATGCTCTATTAACTGAGCTAAATAAGCATCTAATAATTTTCTCAGAAATAATGCCATAAACGCATATTAATCAAAATGAAAATAGATAATACAAAACATTATAGAAAATGTATGCTGTGTGGAGACAGATATTAAACGGTAAATCACGTTATAAGCGAATGCAGCAAACTAGCACAAAGTAATACAAGATAATCATGTCTGGGTGTGAAAGGCGATCCACTGGGAACTAAGCAAGATATTATAATTTGATTACACCTACAAATGGCATATGCACAAACCAGAATTTGTTCTAAAAATGAGATGCATAAAATTCTCTGGGACATTTAAGGTACAAGAGGATCACCGAAGAGAGGAAAAGGTGGGGAAGGAAAAAAAGGAAGAAAAGAAAGAAGGGATGCGGGAAGGAAATTGAAAGGAAGGAAAAAAGAAAAAGAACAAAGAGGAAGAAAAGGAAGTAAAGAATGGATGAAGGACGACAGGAGACAAGAAGGAAAAAATTAAAGAAGATAGGAATAAAAGAAAGAAAGAAAGAAAGGATGGAAGAAAGAAGGAAGAAAAAGAGAGGAAGAGAAGGGAAGTAAAGAATGGAAGAAGGAAAAAAGGAATGAAGGAACAGAGAGGAATAGAATGAAAGGAAAGAAGAAGTAAGAAAGGAAAGGAAGAAAAGAATGAAGGAAAAAAGGGGAAAAGAGAAGAGAAGAAGAGAATGTCGAAGGAAAAAACGAAGGGAGGAACAGAAAGGAAAATGAACGGAAGGAAACAAGTTGAGAATGAAGGAAGAAAGAATGAAGAAAAGAAGAAACAGTGAAGAAAAGGAAAGAAAGGTGAAAAGAAAGGCGGGCGGAAGAAGAGAAAGAAAAAGGAAGGAAAAGAGGGGAAGGAAAGAAACCAAAGAATGAAAGAAAGAATGAAGGAAAAAGAAAACGAAGAGAAATAATAGAAGGGATAAAAGAAACGAAGAAAGGAGAAGAAAAGGAAAAAAATACAGAATGAAGGAATGAAAGGAAAGAAGGAAAAGAAGGAAGAACGAAGGAACTAAAAGAGAGAGAAACGGGAAAGAGTAGTAGAGAATGAGGAACGAAGAAAGGGATGAAGGAAAAAAAGAAGGAATGAAAGAAGGAACGAAGGGAGAAAAGAATATTGAAGAGGGGAAAGGGTGGTGAAGTAGAGAGGAAGGAAGCAGGGAAGAAGGAATAAAAATATGGAAAGAAGGAAATAATGAAGGAAAATGGAAGGATGAAGGAGAAAAGGAAGAGTAAGAAAGAAGGAGAAAGAAATGAAGGAAGAAAGGAAGGACGGACAGAAAAAGAAGAGTAGAGTATGGAATAAAGAAGAAAGGGGGAAGAAAGAAGGAGATGAATGAAATGAAGGGAGAAGGAGAGAAAGGAAGAAACGAGGAAGGAAAAGGGGAACAGGAAAGAGAAGTACAGAATGAACGAAGGAAGAAGGGAAGAAATGAAAAAACGAAAGAAGCGAGTAGCGAAGGAAAAATACAAGAAGGGAAGGGAAGAATGTAGGGGAAATTAAGGATAGGAAAGAAGGAGAAAGGAAGGAAGAAAGGAAGGAATGAAAAGAGAAAAGAAGTATAGAATGGAAGAACGAACAAAGCGAGAGAAAGAAAGGAATGAATGAAAAGAAGGAAAGAAGAATGAAGGAAGAAATGAAGGAATGAAAAGAGAATAGAAGTAGAGAATTTAGCAAAGAAGAAAAGAGGAAATAAAGAAAGAAAGCAATGAATGAAAAAAGGAGAGAAGGAATGAAGGAAGAAATGAAGGAATGAAAAAAGGAATGAAAATTAGGAATGAAGGAAGAAAGGAAACGAGAAATAGAGAATGGACGAATGAAAACGGGAGGGTGAAAAAAAGGAAGAAATTAAACGAAGGAAAAGAAGGAATGATGGAAGGAAAGAAAAAAGGGGAAAGGGAATCGGTGTAGAGAATGGAAGAAGAAAGAAAGGAAGAAAAAAGGAATGAAAAAGGAAAGAATAAAGAATAAGAAGGAGAAAAAATAAAGAAGGAATGAAGGAATGAATGAAAAAAGGAAGGAGGGAAAATAGAATAGAAGTAAGAATGGAGGAAAGAAATAAAAAAAAGAAAGAATGAAGGATAAGGAGGAAAAAATAAAGAAGGAAAGAAGGAATGAATGAAGAAAGGAAGGAAGGAAAGAAAATAGAATAGAAGTAGAGAATGGAGGAAAGAAAGAAAAAAAAGAAAGAAAAAGATGAAGGATAAGAAGGAAAAAATAAAGAAGGAAAGAAGGAATGAATGAAGAAAGGAAGGAAGGAAATAGAATAGAAGTAGAGAATGGAGGAAATAAATAAATAAAGAAAGAATGAAGGATAAGAAGGAAAAAAATAAAGAAGGAAAGAAGGAATGAATGAAGAAAGGAAGGAAGGAAAATAGAATAGAAGTAGAGAATGGAGGAAAGAAATAAAGAAAGAAAGAATGAAGGAAAAAATAAAGAAGGAAGGAACCAATAAAACTGATCAACGCCCGACTTGAAAAGGCAATGAGGCAAAAATACGAGACTTAACTCCTTATCTCCCCCCTGACCCCAAAATTGAACTCACCCTAAAAATACTTTCTACCCTTGTGCAAAGCGTACAATTCGCTAATCAACACGTCCATTTTGCCCCACCCAACTTTCTGAACATTATCTACAAAATATCTAACCACATCACATGCTTCATTGACTCTGAAACAATTTCACTGCCTCTTGGCACTTGCAGGAACGGCTCAGTGGTTAGAGCAGAAGACCAAGGGGATATTAGGTTCCACCCGGAGGACTTATTGGCCAGTCACATTTCAACACTTCACTTCAGGAGTGGTCTTGGGTGTGGCGGTGAGGGATGAGAGGTGGGAAGATTGCATTCGAAAACCATAATATTTGATTCTACAAGTCTTTCGTTTATAACTTTTCAATTCTTTCTTTATTTCTTTATTTCTTACTTTCTTTTTTATTTTTTATGTTTATCATCTCTTCTATACTAGAAGCGGCTACCCAGTAACTGCTGGTTAGAGGGGCTACCAAAATAAACGTAATGTAATGGTTAGCAAGTTAGTTTCGCAGATCCAATATTATTACATATATTAGCAAAAAAAAAAAAAAAAAAAAAAAACGACCTTCGGGCGGTGTAAAAATTATTTTTTTAAAATATATACCAGAGGGGTGAGAGTTAAAATTTCAATGCCAGAGAGTTTGTATCATAGGTAAGTAAAATCATCAAATTATATTAAAGGAGTAAAAAATAAAACAATTTGAAAGGGAAAATTAGTTCTGATAAATATATATTAAAATAAAGCCAACTATATATAAATATACAATACCGGGCATGTATTTGATAAAATATTTCTTAAAAACCAAGAGGACCGTCTGAGGTTGCATGCTCAAATTTGAAACAATTTCACTGCCTCTTGGCACTTGCAGGAACGGCTCAGTGGTTAGAGCAGAAGACCAAGGGGATATTAGGTTCCACCCGGAGGACTTATTGGCCAGTCACATTTCAACACTTCACTTCAGGAGTGGTCTTGGGTGTGGCGGTGAGGGATGAGAGGTGGGAAGATTGCATTCGAAAACCATAATATTTGATTCTACAACTCTTTCATTTATAACTTTTCAATTCTTTCTTTATTTCTTTACTTTCTTTTTTTATTTTTATGTTTATCATCTCTTCTATACTAGAAGCGGCTACCCAGTAACTGCTGGGTAGAGGGGCTATCAAAATAAACGTAATGTAATGGTTAGCAAGTTAGTTTCGCAGATCCAATATTATTACGTATATTAGCAAAACAAACAAAAAAAACGACCTCCTGGCGGTGTAAAAATTAATTTTTGAAAGATATTGCCTGAGAGGGTGAGAGTTAAAAATCCAATGCCAGAGAGTTTGTATCATAGGTAAGTAAAATCATCAAATTTATTAAAGGAGTACAAAAATAAAACAATTTGAAATGGAAACTGGTAATCCATAACTTGTTCCTCGTAAATTCCTACCATAAAATAAACTGATCCCTCATTTTATGTCCGTGTTTTTGCAATAAATGTTTTATTTTTCTTCACCCGTTAGTTTACAATACTATATATTTTTTCTTTATTTATTTTAATATTCACTTCAATGTGTATATTCTAAAAGCTTTATTTTGTGAGAATGGTTAGTTTTAAAGTTAGTTTTACAATTTAAACATTTATTGCAAAAACACGGACATGAAATGAGGGTTCAGTTTATTTTATGGTAGGAATTTACGAGGAACAAGTTAAGGATTACCTGGAAACTTAGTTCTGATAACTTTAAATATATATCAAAATAAAGCAAACTATATATAAATATACAATACTGGGCATGAATTTAATAAAATATTTTCTTAAAAACAATGAGGACCGTCTGAGTTTGCATGCTCAAATTTGAGTGTATATAATACAAGGATGTTCTTTATTCTATGTATTGGGTAATGTGACGTTAGCAGTGACGTAGTTTCGGTTACGGATAAATAGAGGCCGAATTTCCATTATCAATAGATAGTAATTTTTAGATATATTCAGGAACATTAATCAAATCTTATCATTTTCTGCACAAAAAGCAAAAACCAGGGATATTTAATGTATTTATATATCTACTTTGTCGTTAATTGTTGTATTTTCTTAGTTTCACCCGGACATACATACATATATACATACTAACTGGCCTTTGGGTTAGCTCAGTCGGTAGAGTGTTCTACTAGAAACCACAAGGTTCCTAGTTCGATCCCGGTCCTCGCCAACACAGCGTATGAGTAGCACAGGGATCTGTACGGTAAAGTAAGGAGCTGATGGTAGGTGTGGCGTTCCACCTCAGACGCTAAAGACAATCTCCTTGGTCTGGCGCTAGTAAAAAGGGGATAGACCCCCTCACTGATTGGCTGATACCGACATTAGGCCGCCCGGACGACTTTTTAAAACTTTTTATTTCGTTTTTATGTTTCAGGACTTTTTATTTCTTTTTCATTCTTTCTTTTTCTTTTTCCTTCTCTGCTTGATTTTTATTTCTCATTTTTCTTTCATTTTTTCTTCTTTCTTTTTCTTTTTCGCGTCCATTCCTTTGACTCTAACCATTACATCACGGCGGTAAGATATCCGTTTTCTTGTGAGATATCTCGTCAGCCGAACCTGGATCATCAAATATTTTTGTTCACTAGATATCAGTGGTTCTCTAAGTGGTTACTATATATATATGTGTGTGTTCTTTTAACCCAGAGTCAAATATTTTCTCTGCAAGCTACGTTAGATCTAGGTGCCTCCCGCTAGATCTTCTTCTAGGCTAACAATATCGAAAAAATACGTCTCGGTTTAAAAAAAAGTAATCCATTTATTTATTCATAGAGAGACTTCTTAAAAATGTGGACAAATCCTAACATACACATTGCCTTTGATCTGATTAGAATCTATCTTCGTATCTTTGTAAAAATGCATTGGATAACTCAAACATTACGAACATGAGAGTTGAATAAATAAAACACAGACATCCATCACTTTACTAAAACGAATTGGCTGTTTAGCCGATCCGGTAAAAGACATGCTTTTCGAGCTTATTTTACCGGTTGTGCAATTCGGTGATATAAACAAACTTTAAAACAATCTATCTAAAAGCTAATTTAGAGCTTATTTTACCGGTTCTAGTAAAAATAGTTATTTTCCCCGCAGATATATTTGAAATATATATTTGAATTTATTTCAAACTATCTAAAAGCGAAAAGATTAAAATGGTTGTTGGCGAGCAATCTACGATTATCTAAAAGTTAATTGTTTAAAAAGAAATTTTTGTGCAATTCTGTCATACAAACAAACTTTTAAAAATCTATCTAAAAGCTAATTTCGAGCTTATTTTACCGGTTCTAGTAAAATAGTTATTTTCCTCGCAGATATGTTTGAAATATATTTGAATATATTTCAAACTATGTAAAAGCTAAAAGATTAAAATGGTTGTTGACGAGCAATCTAGGATTATCTAAAAGTGAATTGCTTAAAAAGTAATTGTTGTGCAATTTTGTGATACAAACAATCTTTAAAACAATCTATCTAAAAGCTAATTTCGAGCTTATTTTACCGGTTCTAGTGAAATAGTTATTTTCCCCGCAGATATATTTGAAATATATATTTGAATATATTTCAAACTATCTAAAAGCTAAAAGATTAAAATGGTTGTTGGCGAGCAATCTGGGATTATCTGAAAGGTTAATTGCTTTAAAAATAATTGTTGTGCAATTCTGTAATAGAAACAAAATTTAAAGCAATCTATCTAAAAACTAATTTCTTAAAACGGTACTTGACAAAATTCATCTTGTTAGGGTAGGGTTAGAGTCATATTTAGGTTAAGGGTTTGGGTTTAGGGTTAGGGTTAAGTTTACAATTTTATGGTTTAACAATTGATAATGCAAATGCCATTTTCCCACTTTGATGAATAAAACACATACACCTATCTCTTTACTAAAATCATCAAGTATTCATTATGCTTCATACCTACCAAAATGTATAAAGTTTCGAGCGAGTGGTCTTCATCAGTTCGGGCCGAGGTTCGTAGTTTGCTGATTGGACATTAGATTACCAATTAAGTGAGAAAAAAAAGTAAAGTGGTCTATTGTCGATATCAGCTGAACAACAAGAGTGTCTATCTCCTTTTCGCTAGCACTAGACCCATGGGATTGTTTTAGCGTCTAAGGTGGAGTGTCACACCTACCCTCAGCTCCACACTTTACCAGACAGATCAGATTATACAATATGTGCTACTCGTGCGCAGATAGAAAGAAAGAAAGAAAGAAAGAAAAAAGAAAGAAAGAAAGAAAAAGGAAAAAAAGAAAGAAAAAAAAAGAAAGAAAAGAGAAAGAAAGAAAGAAGAAAGGAAAATCATAAATGCCTGAAACAGAGGAAGAAAGAGAAAGAAAACAAAAAAGAAAGAATGAAAGGAAGGAAGGAAGGAAAAAATGATAAGAAAGAAAAAAGAGAAAAAGAAGTAAGCAAGAAAGAAAAACAGAAAAAAATAAAGAAAGAAGATAAGAAATAAAAAAGGAAAAAAAAGGAAAAAAAGCAAAGAATGAAGAAAAAGAAAGAAAAAAAAGAAAGAACGAAACCAAGAAAGAATGAAAAAAGAGAAAAAAAAGAAAGAAAGAAAGAAAGAAAACAGAAAAAGAAAACAGTAATCAAGAAAGAAAGAAAAAAAGAAGAAAGAAAGAAAGAAAGAAAGAAAGAAAGAAAGAAAAAGAATAAAGAAAACAGAAAAAAGAAAACAGTAATCAAGAAAGAAAGAAAACAAAGAAGAAAGAAAGAAAGAAAATTGTCGCATTGCTAATAATACCGTGCTAGCACTTTCACGGAGCGCGGCCTCCCGAAACATTAAAAGAACTTTCCCATTTAGAACTGATTCCGTATCATCACTTTCTTTTGTTTTTATTCAAATGATGAAAGACTTTTTCTTATTTGTTGAACGAAAACATTGCACGTATCAAAATAGTTTGTCGCTACAAGAGACAATGACAGAAACAATAAAAACGGCTTCAAAAGAGAAATGAGTCAGAAATTGTCTTTTTCGAAATGTCTTAGTTCTTTATTTGATTACAAATTTGTTTTACTATAAACTAAATTAGTAGTTCTCAACCGGGGTCCATATGGCTCCAGGGAGTCCCTATGATATTACTTAGGGTCCTGGCAGATTTCAAAAACTAAGTCTATCAACTAATGTTTTTTGTTTTGTTTTTTGTTTTTGTTTTTTTGTTTGTTTTTTTTGTTTTTTTTTTTTTGTTTTTTTTTTTTTGCTAAGGAATAAATTGCCTCATATGATCACTTTTAGTATTTCATTGTTCGTTTGAGTAATTATCTTATTTAAAATTAATAGCCATTTAATAAAAAAAAGGTCGGACCCTATGACCTTTAGGCACCCCTTTTGCGATCTCGATTCATTTTGACATTTTTTTCAAAATCCAGTTGTTTGTTAACAGACGATTTTTAGAGTTTTTTTTAAATTATAAAACTAAGCCCTAACCCTAACTCTAACCCCTAACCCTAACCCCAAACAAACAACTGGATTTTGACGGTGTAAATGAAAAAAATGTCCTTATGAATCGAGATGGCAAAAGGGGTGCCTAAAGGTCATATGGTCCAAAAGTCTAATTTATTTAGTTAAATTTAATATTGAAATTCTAATAACATTTCAGTGACCTACCCAACCTATGTCTACAATTGCAGATTGATTCAATTCTATTATTCAAAAGATAGTTCAATCCGGGAATTTAATTATAGTTAACTTTTCGTGTAGACATAGGTAGTATGGATCATTTAGAGATCTGCGCATATTTGATTTTCGTTGGATTTCCATTCTATAATTGGTTCTCTTCTTTTAAATCCCAAATATATCTAGATAGAGATGTTGAGTTTCTATGCTTAATATTAGTAAATGAGTGCTTACGGTTTGTAAATCTAGTTTTGAACTGAGACTTTTTTGCATCCCACGTAGGATTTAGTTAGATGTTATTAAATTCTACTAAAAGTTAAATAAATTAGTAATATTCAACCCCTAAAATACAATTAGAATTAAAATTTAACTGTTTTTCTAGCTATTATTTATAATTAGAATTAAATTAATAACAATGCAAAAATGAAAAATGAAAACTAAGGATTGTTGTTGACATCCGTCCGTCTACTCAAGACGATGGCGTAGTGTCCACTTTTTTAAAATCTGAAACTACGTGAGTGGCTGAACAGACCAATTTTTGAATGGCAGTCTCTGGAGCAATGACTACAAACAAACAGTGATGCTTACTGCGGCTGCTGTTGTCTCTCCTTCCTTTTGGCTCTCTTTTCCGTGGCGGCTTCTTTCCTCTCCTTTTCACTCCCTTTTCGTTCCTTGTCAGACGAGGAGTCGCCAGGTCGCACAGTCTTTTGCACAAGCACCCCATGTGTTGGTGTTAATGTGGCATGTCTTCATGTTTCTCTTACAGACATCTTTAAAGCGCAGGTGTGGTCTCCCTACTGGTCGGGTGCCCTCTGCTAATTCACCGTACAGTAGGTCTTTGGGGATGCAGCCTTTGTCCATCCTCCTGGCGTGTCAAACCAACGCAGGCGTCTCTCGCAGATGATGGCGGGCATGCTGTTCATGTTTGCTCGTTCCAGCACTTCTGTGTTTGGCACTTTGTCCTGCTAACGTATGCTTAAGATGCGGCGTAGGCATCTGAGGTTGAAATTTTCCAGTTAAGGATTAAATACACGAATAGAATAAGCCGAACGCGAAAATTGAGAGAAAAATATCAACTAACCGTTATTATCCGAAAAGAAATATATCTCAGTTTAACTTAGGAATTCCATCGACTTAGTTGAGCGTATGGTAGGGTCCTGATGAAATCATTTGGATTGAAACCATGGTAGACCATTAACTCTTTCCCTCTATTATATATATATATATATATATATATATATATATATATATATATATATATATCAGACGTTTTGTCTAATATATATATATATATATATATATATATATATATATATATATATATTAGACAAAACGTCCCTTGAGCTCTGGGTAGATAATTGGGACCAAGGAAAAGTAAGTTTGCATAGCCAATTAGATTTTTTGAAAATGATTACGATCGGAAAATTAAAAAGAAATATAAAAATCATTTTGTAAGATATTCAATAAAGGGACCGTTTGACCTAATCTAAATTTAAATGGATCTGATTCATGAAATAAGATACGAGCTAGCTGCTTTTGAAACTTAACATACAAATATATTTCACACTCCCCAAACACTCTTTTTACACTCACAGAGTAACGTATTATGAGGAGGTAATCAAGATATGCCTAGAGAGGGGGAAAATGACAGGCAGAATGTGTAGTAAAAGACTGGCCAGTTTTCGATTTAATTGCAAATTGCGACTAATTAGAACCAATTAAAATGGATTTATTTTCAAACATAACTCAATCCTAGAACCTGGAATATTTTGATATGAAATTTGTGTCATTAAACTAGATAGGAAAAAGGCCTTTAGAAAACATTCATTCATTCACTTACTTTATCTCACTGACAAGTTAAAGCGACAATTCTTCCAGGCTGTGGTTATATCAGTACTGCTGTATGGCTGCACCACTTAAACCCTAACGAAGCGCCTTTAGAATAAGCTAGATGGGAGCTGCACAAGAATACTGCGTGGAGTCTTGAATAAGTCGTGGAAACAGCATCCCACGAGGAAACAGCTGTATGGCCACTTGTCCCCCATCTCACAAACCATCCGAGTGAGACGGACTAGGAATGCAGGACACTGCTGGAGAAGCAAGGACGAGCTCATAAGCGACGTTCTCCGGTGGAAGCCAACAAATGGGCATGCTAATGTGGTCCGCCAGCAAAGACCGACATTGACCAACTATGTGAGGATGCTGGTTGCTGCGAAGAAGACCTCCCTGTGACAATGAATGATAGGGAAGGTTGGCGAGAGATTGTCATGGATATCCGTGCTACTTGTGCGACATGATGAAGATATATATTATACTAATATATATATATATATATATATATATATATAATATATATATATATATATATCTTCTATGGATAATGGAGATTGTCTCTATTTCTGTCTGTAACAAAAACTTCTTCATAGCTCTACGTCACAGATTACCTCACAATATGCTTATGCTA
>CM042163.1:45109183-45114183 GCA_023376005.1 Doryteuthis pealeii
AAATATTTTTCAACATTAAATATATATAAGACACCCTGTCTTATTCATTATTGATGGGCATTCAAATTTATTAAAACTCAATTTTATTCTTTTTGACCCATAGATATGAATCTAAAAGGTACTACCACTCCGGGTCAAAGTTGACCTGGGAGTAATAGAGATTAAGGGATACTCCACACTCCCCAGAGATCCAAAATTGGAACTTCCCCATTAGATGAAATATAACATCCTATTAAGGACACTAAAACCCTCCGCCAACGCCTTCTAGCACTTATATGATAAAATGGGAAGCGCGTGGTGTAATGGTTAAAGTCATAGGAAATGGACTCGTCGCCCCGAGTTCAAATCCTGGACGTGGTAATTTCATTTCACTTAGCGCTAATACCCTTGGGAAAGGTATGGATTCTACTCTCCCTCCAGCTATGATTAAATAGTAGGACAGACTAGGCTCTTAATCCTTGGTTAGGCAACCGGTCTAGGAGAAGAAAAACTCTGAATTCAAACCTGTTTAACTCCGCTTAAGAAATTGAGCTTGTGTCACATACTGCTCGTGCGGAGGGGTTGGTAAATATACATATGATAAAAAGGGTTGGAGGTTTGTAATAAGAGTAATAGGGTTTGTAAATATATATATATATATATATATATATATATATATATATAAAGGCTTAAAATCGTTCATTTTGCGGTTATAGCTGCGTCCAAAACCGCAAAATGGCCGATTTAAGACTTTTTCTTTACCAAAGACCACACATATATATATATATATATATATATATATATATATATATATATATATATATATATATATATATATTATTTATGCATCGCAAGATTTAATGGCCAAGATTTATTGCGTGTCCTAAAAGTTTGCCGATTAAGTGAAAATAAAAAGGACTTTTATTTTCGACATTATCAATCGATATATTTATCTTTCTGTCTGTGTGTCGTCTTTTTTGGCAACTTTTTAAATTTAAATCTCTAGGAACATTTATATTTCTTTTAAAACCATTAAAAAGTTGCCTTTTTATATCTTTTGTGAAATTAGATTTTATCTTATTAAAATTACTAGCAAGAAAATGCGCCTCCCGGGCGTAAATATTTAAATTTTATCAAGAGATATCTTATCTGAGATAGAGCGCCACACCTACCAGCAGCCCTTTAGAAAGACTAATATTGTTATATCCCGAGATGTAGGATATACAGATTTGATAATAAAAACAGGGAATATGTTAACAATAACGATATTTGTTTTAATAGTATTTGGTAATTTGTTTGAAGCATTGTTAAGTATGTTATTATATATTAATGATAGGAAAGCAATTACAATGCGTATAAAATAAAAATAAAAAAGATGTTTAGTCTTATCGATTTCAAAGTAACTTTATCATGCGAGACGTTTTGAAAAAAAAACACGTCTCTGATGATAAAGTTACTTTGAAATCGATAAGACTAAACATCTTTGTTGGAGTTTTTGTGTTATAAGACGTGTGTCAAATGCCCACTTCTACTTATAGACTCGGCGATAATCATGTGACCAACTTCTTGGCCAATCACTTGCAGAACTCTGCTGCTGATATTGTTATTTATATCAGCTGTTCTGATCTTAGCTACTCTCACAATGTTTTGAATCTTCGTGGACGACGGAACATAGGATTATATCACTGGACCTTTGACACTACGTAGGATACCATAACGCAGGACTTATTTACTTACCAAAGGACTCGGGACTTACTTACTTTAAGTCCTTTTTCAACTGGCCAAGGATGGCGGTCAGAAACTTAACAATCTTTTTATTTCTATTTTATACGCATTGTAATTGCTTTCCTATCATTAATAAATAATAATATTTGTTTTATTTATTCTCACTGACAGGAAATACAGTGGGATGGTTTTGGATTCAGTTCGGCTTGAAGTAAGCTACGCTTGTGTCCCGTATCGGGCCCGGTTCTTGTCTTTCTCTCTGTCTGTCAGTATTTTGTTCCCCTCCTTTTTAGAGAGTACCCGGTTTGAATCGTTAGGGGGAGATAACTCTCCCTAACAAATATAATTAAATAAGAATTATGAAAACATTACACTTAATTATATTTTGATTGGTTTCTATATAAAATTTTACCTAACATCCTTGGTGTAATGGTTAGCAAGTTAAATTTTTCGATTTTCACCGGGCGCTTCATACTTATGGCCCTGTGCCACACATAAGCTAAGCTTATTAGATAACTATATAAAATCATTCATAGGATTGATTTTAATACGGTATAGATTTTTTTAAAAATAATATTACCAAGAAATTATTTATTAACCCGGTTTTGTGAAAACCAGTACATAAACTAACCACATAAACATATTATGAAAACATTTATTAATTAGTAAATATATAAGACGCTTTGCAGTATTTTAAACGACAAATAACTTGGCCTGTTTTGAGGTAAATTTAACTCATAGAGACATCGGTAACAAATAAGATTTATCTTATGTATTAACGGTTTGACTATAAATTAAATACTCATTGATAAACTAACACAAGTCCTGAGGGTATTGTGACGTAAGCAGTAACATTTTTTCGGTTGCAGATGGACACCGAATCTCCATTATAATAAGATTCTGTTAAAGACAGGAATTAAAAATAACGCCAATCTCAGTGAATCAGTGATAAAATTATTTTCAAAAAATCTTTTCGTCATTTTGAAAAGACTTCTGTCGCTGTTTAGACAACACTTCACCCCCTAATGTAGCGATGAAGGTTAAAAAAACGAAACATTTTCACGTCGACTTCACCATCTTGAATAAATTTATCTTTTTGGAATACTTTCAACACACACACACACACACACACACCACACACACAATATATATATATATATATATATATAATAATAATTATATATAACTCCAAATACTAGAAGTTTTATACTAAAACAATACAAGCCAACCTTAAACAAAATTAATTTCCAATGCAGTACACACATTTATAGCACCTTTGCATCAATTCTCCACCTTCCACACCCATTAATATAATTTGAAAAACTGGAACACATCACCCCTGATGATGGCACTTCGAATTACCGAAAGTACTCCGGACATGAACTTTAGTGGCCTAATCAAAGAATTCCACCTAAATATTAAAAAGTTGGCCAGAAAACTTGAAAAAATCACAAATAAAATTGTTAAGCAGGAGATGCGTCTTTTGTTTAATTCAACATGCATATATATATATATATATATATATATATATATATATATATATATATATATATATATATATATATATATATATATATATAATATATATATATATATATATATATATATATATATATATATATATATATATAATATATATATTAATGGTTTGAAGGCAATTTCAAATCATTAATATATAATAACATACTTAACAATGCTTCGAGCAAATTACCAATTACTTTTTTTCTTTCTTTCTTTCTTTCTTCTTTCTTTTTTTCTTTTTCTTTCTTTCTTTTTTTTTCACACCCTTTTGTTTTTTCTTTTTTTCTTTCCTTTGTTTTTGTCTTTCTTTCTTACATACTTTCTTTCTTTCTGTTTTTTCTGTTTTTCTTTCTTTATATTAGTCTTTCACTTTCTTTCTTTCTTTCTTTCTTTATTTGTTTTTGCTCCCTTTGTTTTTTCTTTATTTCTCCTGCATTATCTTTCACTTTCTTTCTTTCTTTCTTTCTTCTTTCTTTTTCTTTCTTCTTTCTTTCCCTTTTTTTCACACTCTTTTGTTTTGTGTTTTTCCTTTATTTCCTTGTCTTTGTCTTTCTTTTTCTTTCTTTCTTTCTTTCTGTTTCTTTCTGTTTTATTTCTTTTGTATTAGTCTTTCACTTTCTTTCTTCTTTCTTTCTTTCTTTCTTTCTTTCTTTCTCTCTTTTATTTGTTATTTTGCTCTCTTTGGTTTTTTTTCTTATTTCTCCTGCATTTTCTTTCACTTTCTTTCTTTCTTTCTTTTTTTCTTTCTTTCTTTCTTTCTCTTTTTCACACCCATTTATTTTTGTATTTTTTTCCTATATATCCTTTGTCTTTCTTTCTTTCTTTCTTTCTCTCAGAATTTACAACTGATTTTTTTTTTTGCAACCAGTATAAACGCTCCCCCTTTCTCTGCCTATGTCTTTTATGTAGTCAAGCGCGTGACACTAGCATCTGTTTTGGGCCACCAATTGAAAGATGTCGACAGTGTGTGAATTTCCAGTCTTTAATAGGTACACAAATTACAGATTAAAGGTAAAGTCCCACACACATACACCACCCTTACCTTAATAAGCACCATAAAAAAAACACCCCATAAAGAAAAAAAAACGAAACATTCGATTGTTAGGCAATTCTCTTCACCGAAAAAAAAAAGAAACTTTACCATCGATAACTCTTTTTGTGAGAAACTGAATTTATTGTTTTTCTTTTTTAGAACGTAAAAAGAAGCAAAAAAGAAAAAAAGAGGCTGGGAGTTTTATTGTCTAGAAGATAATCTTGGACTGGGTTTATCAGGAAATAAAGGAATCTGGGAGAATAAGAAGCTGGAAATCGGTGTAAAGTGATGTCTTGGATATTATGAAGAACAGAAAGAGAAGAATATTGTCTTTTTTTCTTTTTTACTTCTTTCTTTCTTCGGAATTTATCTCCTTTCTTTCTTTCTTCTTTCTTTCTTTCTTTCTTTCTTCAGAATTCATTTTCTTTCTTTCTTTCTTTCTTTCTTTTTCTTCCTTTCTTTCTTTCTTCGGAATTCATTTTCTTTCATTTTTCCTTCTTCTTTTCTTTCCTAATTCTTTCTCTTTCTTTTTCTTTTTCTTCAGAATTAATTTTCTTCTCTCTTTTCTTTTCTTTCTTTTTTCTTTCTCTTTCTTTCTTCGGAATTCATTTCTTTCATTCTTTCATTCTTTCTTTTTTTCATAATTCCTTTTTTCTTTTTTTCTTTCTTTTCATAATTACTTTTTGTTTTCTTTGTTCTTTGTTTCTTTCTTTCTTCAGAATTCATTTCTTTCTTCTTTCTT
>CM042163.1:45119183-45186683 GCA_023376005.1 Doryteuthis pealeii
TGTCTGGATGGTCGCAATCCTTCCTCTGATTTCCAGTTCCTCGGGTCTTTTAAAAAAAAAACTTTTGGGGACCGTTCCTAGTGCCCCAACTACTATTGGTATCACTTTCACCCTCATATTTCACAGATTTTTCAATTATCTTGCGAGGTCTAGGTATTTGTCTATCTTTTCGTTTTCTTTCATTTTCACCCTGTGATCAGCTGGAACTGCAAAATCTACCAGTTGACAAGTTCTCGTTTTTAAAATCAATAATAGGTCTTGTCTTCTGGTTATTATTATTATTATTATTATTATTATTATTATTATTATGTTTTCACACCTGCCGTAGCTGGTGGTCACTGGAGGCTGAGTGACAGCAAGTCTCCTCAGGTCTCCAGGACTCTTCTGAGCATCCTAGCCAATCCCAACAGTGCTGTAGTTGGGATGGTCTCGATTCTTCCTCTGATTTTTAATTTCACCCAAATTCATTTCCAGAGCTTTGAAGGACACTAATTACAATTGGTACGACGTTCACCTTCATGTTCAACAGTTTTCTCAGTTCTCTGGCAAGGTCTAAGTATTTGACTATCTTTTCGCTTTCTTTCGAATACTCTCTGTAATCGACCGGGACGGCAAAATCCACGAGATTATTATTATTATTATTATTATTATTATTATTATTATTATTATTATTATTATTATGAGAGTTTTTCACACCAGCGTTAGCTGATCTTATTTCGCTGGAGTCTAAAGGACAACAAGTTTTCTCATGTCTCCAGGACTCTTTTCTGAGATTGCAACAATGCAATATTCTGAATGATCTCAATTCTTTTTTCCAAGCTTTTTGGGGCCGTTCTAAGTGTACCAACTACAATTGGTATCACTTTGACCTTCATATTCCATATCTTTTTCAATTCTCTGGCAAGGTCCAGGTATTTGCCCATTTTTTCATTTTCCCTCATCTTCACCCTGTGGTCTGCTGGAACTGCAAAATCAACCAGTTGACAATTTATTTCTTTTTTTTACCAACCCAGTCGTGCCTAGCTTTGTATTACTATTGTGCTAGTTTACTACATTCACTTAATACATGGTTTACAGTCTCATCTCTGTCACGGCACAGTCTACATTTATTGTTGTTGCGTCTTATCAATTTTTGCTTTAATATAATTTGTTCTTAAGGCATTATTTTGTGCAACACCGGCCCTAGCCGGTGGTTCTCTAGAGACTAAGTGACAGCGAATCTCCCCATGTCTCCAGGACTCTTCTGAGTATTCTAGCCGATCCCAACAATGCTGTACTTTGGATGGTCACGATTCTTCCTCTGATTTCTAATTCCCCCAAATTCTTTTTCAGAGCTTTGGGGACCGTTTATTCAGTTCTCGGACAAGGCGTAAGTATTTGTCTATCTTTTTGCTCTTTTTCATTTTCACTCTGTGATCGGCCGGGACAGCAAAACCCATATTATTATTATTATTATTATTATTATTATTATTATTATTATTATTGTTGTTGTTGTTGTTGTCATCATTATTATTACACTAGACAGATAGTTACAAGTCGTGTACGTTTTACGTCTGGGGGCAGGTATATATATATATATATATATATATATATATATACGTGTGTGTACATATATATATATATATATATATACAAATTCAAGGGCCCACGACTCCATTCCCTATGATATTTCCCTCCACCTCCTCTCCACCCGTCAAGCAATCAGAAAATAACAATTTTAATAACTTCAGGAAAAAAAATTACGGCGAGCGCCGTACGCGCAGGCGCACAAACGTATTAGTAAAGCAAGATGGCGGCGGACCGGGAGAAATAATAACATTACTACTAATTGAAAATACAAGTCATAATTCAGACGTTGCTTCAACGTGCTCCGATAACTTCCAATAGGGCGAAATAACTTTTGAGTCATCATCAAAAATAAACGGGGTGCGGTGTTGAGGAAAAGGGGGCTAGGGTGAAAGTCATACCGAGGGGGTCGAGTGGCGGTAATGGCGGACAGCATGACTCTATATTAAGCTTGCTTCTATAAATAACATCGTTAGGAAGTGCGGAAGGTCGGGGGGAAAGTCGGCCGATCAAATCGAGGCTTGTAAAGTCATTCCTCTGTATCCACGAAATCAATTCACATGTAATCTTTGACCCACACCAGCCCAACACATGTTTTTCACTACGTCTCACCCTCTCTCTCTCTCTCTCTCTCTCTCTCTCTCTCTCTCTCTCTGGTGTGTCTGTGTGTGTGTGTGTGTCTATCTGTCTGTCTGTCTCTCCAGTTCATTTCTCAGATAATAAAACCATCCTTCAAGACTGCTTATTCTACAGCTGACGTTTGAACATGTATATATATATATATATATATATATATATATATATATATGGGGGGGATTATGTGCTTAATTAAAGTCATACCTAATTTTGTTAATTAATTAATTATAACTAAATGAATTAGGCGTGCATATCAGTTTAAATGTAAAGCATAAACAAATCGAGAAAAGCTATAATTAATTAATTAACAAAATTAGGTATGACTTTAATTAAGCACATAATCTCCAACAAATTGTCGGCCTTTGCCATTTCAAACACATGTTTGACTACTTCATATATATATATAATATATATATATATATATATATTATATGTATATATATATTTAGTGAAGCCGAGATATAAAGTTAAAACCGCTTGCTAACTGTAAGTTTTCAAACCCAGTCTTCAATTTGAGAGAGAGAGAGAGAGAAGAGAGAGAGAGAGAGAGAGAGAGAGAGAGAGAGAGAGAGAGAGAGAGAGAGGGGGGGGGCAGGGGAGAGAAAGTGATTATAAACATACTGTACGTAAACGCTCAATCATGCACACATCGAAAGAAAGTAATATATATATATATATATAGTTTTTTTCGTAGTTAGGGTCTTTCCATGTGTGGTTTAACCAAGCTGATGCAGGTAGACCATAAGGAGAGCTCAATGTACCTAATACCATTGAGTAGAAGGACAGAGCAAGATATTTAGTAAATGAAGAAAAACTCTAAACTTGCTTCATTACAATAATTTATTTCAACCGTATTAATACGGTTGAAATAAATTATTGTCATGAAGCAAGTTTAGAGTTTTTTCTTCATTTACTAATATATATATATTATATATATATATATATATATATATATATATATATATATATAATACTAAAGCTGAGATTTTGAGCTTTCAATCCCTAAAGGCTTTTTTGCTGGTGACCTTGATCACACGAAATTTGTGCTAGATTATTCCTTAGTTTTAGGACTACTAAATGTTTGAAAAAAATCCAATTTAATTGGTTCTAATTAGTCGTAATTTGCAATTAAGTTAAATCTTGACCCGTCTCTGTCTTTACATTATACATAACTCTCTTTTTTACTCTATATATAAGTGAAGGGGAGGGAAATTGATCACAACATGTAATAGCAGCCCCCCCCTCTTCCAGCACCCTTCGCTTGTCTTACATTATACATAACTCTCTTTCCCTCTCTATATGAGACTGAAGGGGAAATGAGCAATAAAATTCTAATGTCTATTTCAATTTAAACTAGGTCAATTCTTTTTTTAATACAATTCTGACCTGCACGTTTAAAAAAATGTACCAAACACAAGGAAATATTCGATTTTAATTAAAATTTCAGTGTTGATTTAGCAATAAATTAATTTTTATTTTATTTCAAAACTTTTTGATTTTTTTTAAGTCACTTAAATTTGACCTCCCTATTTTTCGGGTGCAAAATATCGGTGTGTATATATGTGACTGATACTATTTTCTGCATAAATAAAAAGACTAAAGACAGGTGTGAATAGAAGAAAAAAAGTTTTTTTTTTGCTACTCTTCGCGGAGAACCGTCCCGGCCCCCAGCCTCAAAAAATGCTTGCCGGTGATTGCTGAAAAAGAAAAAGAAAACACCAGCTACGATTGAAATCCGTAGCCGAAGCGGTGTTACTTGAATAAAAAAAACTTTGAGATTGGGGTTGGTGTTTAGGATTAGTTTAATGGGAAAATAAATAATTTGGGCTCTGTTTTTTCTAACGCAGAAAAAACAGAACCCAGAAATTTTGTAATAAAACTGTTAATTTTAACTAGAGGTGGGGTTAGAATTTAAAGTTTAGGGTCGGGGTCGGGTTTTCGGGAAAAGCGCGCTAATTTTTTTTTTTTTTTGCAAGTGACACCGCTTCGTCTACGAACTTCAATCGTAGCTCGTGTTTTTTCAGCAGTCACTAGTTAGCGTTTTTTGAGGCAGGATGCGGGACGGTTCTCCGCGAAGAGTACCGTTTTTTTTAAAGAATCTGCTCGAGTAGTAAATAAGTACCGAAAATCGAAAAATAAAATGAAAATGAAAACTAAAAAATAGTTTTTGGAGTATTATTTGGGTAATATTTACAGAGTTCTGACCTGGAATCCTGCCTCAAAAACTGCTAGCCAGTGACTGCTGAAAAAAATACACCGTAGCCGAAGTGGTGTAAAAAATTGAGTTAGTGTTTAGGGCTAGGGTTGGGGTTGGCGTTTGGGTTTAGGATTAGTTTAATGGAAAATAAATAATTTGGGTGACCCAGGAAAAACAGAACCACAAATTTTGTAATAAAACTTAATTTTAACTAGGGGGGGGGTAGAGTTTTCGGGAAAAAGTCCTAAGTTGTATTTTTTGAGGTTTTTTTTTCAAGTGATACCGCTTCGGCTACGGACTTCAATCGTAGCTGGTGTTGTTCTTTCAGCAGTCTGCAGTTTTTTTTTCAAGTGATACCGCTTCGGCTACGGACTTCAATCGTAGCTAGTGTTGTTCTTTCAGCAGTCTACGGCTAGCAATTTTTTAGGCAGGAGGCCAGGATGGAACTCTGCAAAGATTACTATTATTTGTATTATTCAGACTATTGTCCTCATTTTCATTGTTATCTGTGTAACGTTATGGGTTCCAGTTCGTATATATGTGACGTAGTGCCTTTCTTTTCGTAATATTTAACGTAGTGCCTTTTCTTTCACGGCACTACAATTCGTATCTTCGTACGTACGGTCGTCTGTTTACATACACAGACCCAGATCTAGCAGTCAGTCTTAGCTAGCCCCAAAATCCTTCTCCACTTCTTTTGGTCAAGGGAAGATATCACTTTACGCACGCCGCGTGCTCCTTCGTTACGGCCAATTGACTTGTTGACAAGTATACACTTTAATGGCTTTCATTCATGAGTTCCCGTACGATTTCTTTGGCGTGTAGTAAATAAAGATGTGGACAGTATTTCTTGCTTTTCATGAATTTATTTACTTAATGGAAGTTATTGAGAGAGAGAGAGACCCTAATATTATCTGAGCTTAATAATTACTTAATTGTATACTAACTGGATTCACTTCGAGTTTTTAGTCCTTAGTAAACTTCTCGGTGAACAAGCTTTTCTTAGCAGTAACAGGCCTTTCCTTATCGTCTTCAGCGACAACAGCTTAACTAAATCTCCGTATGACTGCCTCTCTGGCCGACTGCTCTGACTGGCTCTGACTCTCTCCGGCCACCGACTGTAACTGATCGTGATTCTATTGACGGGTGTCTTAAATAGTATTTCTAAATAATCTTCCAGAAGATTCTACTTTTAGAAAGTTCGAGATCTTTCTGGACCGAATCGAATGTTCGATTCCTTCTATTCTCACTGGTCAACCAGAGTTCACTAGCCTAAGATCAAAAGGTTTCTTGGAGTCACTCATCCTATTTTTTCGTTAAATCTAGACTTATCGTCTCCTTTCTCTCGTTAAAAAGATGTTATCTTTCCTAACTACTTTTTCGGTGATTCCACAAAGACCACCCAGCAATATAAGATAATCGGTAGTACATTTTTCTAAAGGTTTTTTCCTAAGTCTGGCACAAGGCCACAAATATAGGTGCTGGCGGCGATTACGTAACATCTGTACAACGTTTCGGCCGATGTGCCCTCCGACCTTCTTCAGGTATTTCTTGTCGGACACAGGAACCTTCTTGTAATAGGGATCAATCACGGAACTTTGAACCTAACCCTTTATTCAGCCCACGGGGGTATCCTGTTCTCATTCCACTAACCATAGCTGGGGTACAGGTGTTAAGCTATTTCAATTATTATTCTATGTTACTACTACCCCTGATCAGGATTGAACCTGCAGTCTAGAGATAACTGTCATTTAGAACTGTCTTAACCTAACTCCTTTATCTACTAGGTTATGTGTCTAATTGGACAATCCAGTGGGGATTTTTTTTCAATCGCAAAAGTTACAATTTATTTTGTAAAAACGGATTTTAAGTAGCGTGTTGGCAGACATTTTGATCGAAATTGACCGAAAACATCGTTTTAAATATATCAAAAATAAATTACATGTGTAATATTATTTTGCTTTTTTACTGATGCTCATTATGTTACTTTTTCGACTTAGAGAAAAATTTGACTTTTAAATGACGAAATCAACTATCTAGCGTTCATATTCCCTGCAAAACTGTTTTTAAGGGTTATAATTTTGTATTATTCAATTCTGCAATTGTTTTTAATTAATCAATTTCTTGATTAATTCATTTCAATTAACCCTGATGATCCTTTTAGGTGAAACTTGTGTAGGTTATTTTTTCATGCATTTCTAATATATATATATATATATATCGGCTTCAAATACTGGACGATATTGTTTGTATTTTTCATTGCGTTAATACTATTAGGAAAGTAAATCAATTTATTCTCCCTCCAGCTATGGATAAAGATGAGTCTCCTTAACCTTGGTATGGCGACCGGTCTAGGAGAAGGAAACCCCTGGGCTCAAACCAGTTGTAGACCTGGAGAGAGATGGGCTCCGCTAAATCATTCTTGTCCAACATATGGTACATTAGTAACCGCTCCCACGACTAAACCAGTTTACGAAGCAAATGACCATGGCTTTAAGATATGCAAAACCTGATTTCAAACCCCTTAAAAATTGACCTTGTGTCACATCCAGCTCGTGCAGAGGGGTAATGTAAATATAAATAATTATACGCAGTGTTTCTCGAGATGTAAGGTTACTTAATCCAGTTTAAGAAGTTATACGTTCTAGAAATACTGATAGGTACGCGTCCTGCGTCTCTGACGCACACAAATTTAAAAGGATGCAGTAAAATCGGATCCATGACTCCCAATTTTCTTTTCTTTTTCTTCCCTCACCATTTCAAGCTAACTGCAAATACATGTTCAATAGTTTCTTAGAAACGAATTACACAGGATAGATTACTGGGACCCATGCATTTTCTCGGGGACTCATTTAAAGCAAATATGGGCCTCCCAAGACGCACTAAATAAAAAAAGCTATCAGCATCACTGCCTTCATCAGTATTATTTATCTACTCCTCTTTGTTGTTTTACGTATCTGCTAATCGGAGTTTAGGTATGAACAGTGTGAGATAGATAGATAGATAGATAAATAGATAGATAGATAGATAGATAGATATGAACAGGGTGAGATAGATAGATAGATAGATAGATAGATAGATTTGAACAGGGTGAGATAGATAGATGGATAGATAGATAGATAGATATGAACAGGGTGAGATAGATAGATAGATAGATAGATAGATAGATAGATATGAACAGGGTGAGATAGATAGATAGATAGCGAACAGACTGAGATAGATAGATAGATAGATAGATAGATAGATAGATATGAACAGGGTGAGATAGATAGATAGATAGATAGATGGATAGCGAACAGACTGAGATAGATAGATAGATAGGTAGATAGATAGATATATATTCTGGATCTTGTTAGCTGTCATTCTCTCTGTTTTTCTACGGGTCTGGAACAACTTGTTTCTTGGGATGTCTTGTCTTGTCTTGTGTTGTTCCTTAATTTGTAATTAACGATCACAAGACTTGATGTTGTTTATTGTTCAGCGCTCATTATTTTCCAGTCACAACTTAACCATCGAGAAATGGCATCGGAAGACAGACTGCATCTTGCGCTTGTCCCCTTCAAATAACCAGCCAGCTCTCTACGTTTGTCTCATTCGAACACCTTAGCAAGGCTCCCACTTTTTCACTATCTCTTCTTACTCTCACTCTCGCTTTGTTTTGTTCAATCAGAATCCAAGGTCAGTGATTTACACGTCTAACACGCTTCCTTATTCTGGTTATTTTCTATTATTACATTTTTCAATTTTTCCACGTTCGTCCCACGTCAACCCACCGCTGATGTTACAACCTTATCGACGTAAGAATTGGACGCGGTAACCCGAGTTCAAATCCTAAACGAGACTATTTGCATTTTCAATAGCTTTAATACTATTGGGAAAAGATGGAAATTAACTATTCTGTCCGTCTTAACTAAATAGTAGTACCGACTGGACCCTTTGATCATGGTATGAAACTGGTCTAGGAGAATAAAAACCCTGAACTCAAACCAGTTGTAGACCTGGAGAGAGATGAATTCTGCTAGTTTATTCCTGTTCAAAACAAGCTACAGGATCAATAACGACAAATTTTAAGAAATGAAAAAAGGATAATAAAAAAATTAAGAATTGAAAAAAAAGAAAACAAAATTGGCGTGTAGTTTATGAAGAAGTTTTTGTGAATATCCGTCGTATCAAAAATTGTTTGAAAAGTTTTAGGCTGGGTTTTTCTCGTGCAAAGATCAGGTGGACCACTTGAGGTTAATAGAAATCAAATAAAGACATTGCTTGAGAATAATTTAATGGAATAAACAGGGCCACACTATAATGCTTATAATTAGTTGAACAACTCAGAGATGACAAATTGACTGGGCTTTTTGATCTTGGTAGGAAACCGGTCTAGGAGAAGGAAACTCTGTTCTAAAACCAGTTGTAGACCTGAAGAGAGGATGAGCTTCACTAATTCATTCCTGTCCAAGATAATGTAAATGATTAAACGCCTCCATGACCAAACCAAAGGAAGGGACCAATGACAAAGATTTGGAAAAAAATGGAAAAATGAATATATAAAAAATACATTAAAAATTTAAAAAAAGGAAAAAGTATAGGTGTGCAGTTTATGAAGAAGGTACTGTGAATGATCGAAGGCATCAAAAATGGTTTGAAAAGCTTTTAGCTGGATGGTTGGTTGGTTGGGTTTTACGGCATGTCAACCCCTTGGGTTATTTTATGCCGAATACTTCTATTGGTAATTAGGTATTCAAAAATGTTTAATGCCGACAAAGTTTTGAAATAATTTTATTTTTAATGGATAATACAATTTTGTTTATAAACATGTTTTCTATTTAACCCATAGATGGGACCTTAACAGGTACTACCACTCCGGGTTAGAGTGGAGCTGGGAGCAATAGTGATGAAGGGGTGCTCCAAATTCCCCAAACCTCCCAAACTGGAACCTCACCATCAGATAGAGTTTAATGTCATTCCCAGGACATGTAGACTCGCAGCCACCGCCTTCTAGCACCCATATGATAAAAAGGGTCGGGGATTGCCATAAGGGCAATAGGGTTGGAAAATCATATAGGTGCTAGGGCTTGACGTGACCAGCCGATTGATAAGAGGGGGCCTCTCCGACCGCCCGTCTAGCCTGAGTAAGGGTCTAAGTGGAGTATTGCATGTCATTGACTGCTCCTCCACCTGGACTCCATCCTTGAGCATCACGGGTCGCCACCCACGGCCAACAGGTGGTCCCATTTGGGGGAGTCTTACCCCTATGCAGAGGTGCAGTCGGTGCATTCTAACGCCCCAGCCGACAGGGCGGTTTTTCCTGGAGATTTCTTTCTCGCAGGTCATGTTGACCTGTTGAGGTTGATCGCAATCAAATTGCTTAAGAATAAACAACGTTATACGACGCACTAAATGTTGTTGCTTCTTTATAATTCAACTTTCTTTTTCCTTCTTTCGCGCCATTTTTTTCGTTATTTTTCGATTTACTTTTTTCTTTCTTTTGGTTTTTCCATTCTTCCCTTTTCTTTCAATCACTTTTTATTTCTCCCACAATTTTCCTTCTCTCCTTCTCTCCCGCACTCTCTCTTTCTCTCTCACACCCTCTCTCTATCTATCTCTGTCTAACGCACACACACACACACACACATATACATATGATTGCCCAAGCCCTATTGCCCTTATGGCAAGCCCCAACCCTTTTTATCATATGGGTGCTAGAAAGCGGTGATTGAGAGTCTACATGTCCTGGGAATGACATTAAACTCTATCTGATGGTAAGGTTCCAGTTTTGGAGGTTTGGAGAATGTGGAGCACCCCTTCATCACCATTGCTCCCTGGTCCACTCTGACCCGGGGTGGTAGTACCTGTTAGGGTCCCATATATGGGTTAAATAGAAAACATGAGTTTATAAACAAAATTGTATTATCCATTAAAAATGAAATTATTTCAAAACTTTGTTAGTATTAAACATTTTTTTACCAATAGAAGTATTCGGCATAAAATAACCCAAGGGTTTGACATGCCGTAAAACCCAACCAACCAAACCAACCAAACATATATACATATACATATACACGTATAGCTCCTTTCTTTTTGCTTTCTTTCTTTCTTTCTTTCTTTCTTTCTTTCATTAATAGTTTTTCTTTCTTTTCCTACCCTGTATTTTTCTCTTCTTTACGACTTAATTCTCCTTCTTTTTTTTTCGGGACCTTTTTTTCCTTCTTTTCCCATTTTCCCCTTTTCTTTTAGTTTTTTTTACTTTTCTTTCACTTTATTTCTCCCAGATTTTCCTTCTCTCTCTCTCTCTCTCTCTCTCTCTCTATATATATATATATATATATATATATATATATATATATCCTTTCTCTCTCTCTCCTCCTCTCTCTCTCCTTCTCTCTCAATCACGTACACATTGTTCCTTTCTTTTCGCCTTCTCTCTTTCTTTGTTTTTGTATGTTTTCCCCCTGTCTCTCCCTCCATCTCCCTCTCTCTCCCACACATATTGTTCCTTTCCCTTTCTTTCTTTCTTTCTTTCTTCAGCAGTTTCTTTCTTTTTTTTTTCAACCTCTATTTTGTTCCTCCTTTCTTTTACCTTTTTCTTTATCCTTTTTTCTCCTTTCTTTCTTTTCTTTTTCACTCTATTTCTCTCAAATTCCCCCTCCCTCTCAAGTCGTTCCTCTCTTTTCTCTTTCTTTCTTTTACCTTTTTTTTCTTTTTTTCTCCTTTTTTTCTTTCTTTCCCTCTCTATTTCTATAATACCCTCCCCTCTCTCTATTTCTTTCTATCTCTCGTCGTTCCTTTCCTTTCTCTTTCTTTCTCTCTCTCTCTCTCTCTCCCTCTCTCCTCTCTTCTCTCTCTGTCTTCTTTCTTTTCTTTCCTTTACTCTTTATTTCTCTCATATCACCCCTCTATCTCACGTTGTTCGTTTCTTTTCTCTTTCTTTCTTTTACCTTTTTTCTTCCCCTTTTTCTCCTTTTTATCTGTCTTTTACTCTTTATATCCCTCCCTTTCTCTCTCTCTCTTTCTCTCTCGTCGTTCTTTTCTCTTTTCTTTCTTTCTTTGTTTCTTTCTTCTTTTTTCTTCCCTTTTTACACCTTTTTTTTTCTGTCTTTTACTCTTTATATCCCTCCCTTCTCTCTCTCTCTTTTCTCTCTCGTCGTTCTTTTCTCTTTTCTTTCTTTCTTTGTTTCTTTCTTCAGTAGTTATTCTTTTTTTTTACTCTGTATTTTGTCCCTTATCATTGCTCTTCTTAGCCTTTCTTTCTTTTTTCTTCTTCTTTTTTTCTCGCTTCTTTTCTTTTCTTTCTTTCACTTTATTTCTCTCCCATCCACCCTCTCTCACGTCGTTCCTTTCTTTTACCTTTCCTTCTTCCCTTTTTTCTTCCTTTTTTCTCCTTCTTTTTTCTTTCCCTTCTTTATTTCTATCATACACCCTCTCTCTCACACACACTCTCTCGTCGTTCCTTTCCTTTATTTCTTTCTTTCTTTCTTTCTTTCTTTTCTTTCTTTTACTCTTTATTTCTATCATATCTCGCCTCTCTTTCACGTTGTTCCTTTCTTTTCCCTTTTTCTCCTTTTTTCTTTCTTTCCCTCTTTATTTCTATCATATCCTCCTCTGTCTCACTCTCTCGCTCTCTCTCGTAGTTCCTTTCTTTCTCTTTATTTATTTCTTTCTTCCCTTTTTTCACCTTTTTTTCTTTCACCCTTTATTTCCTTTCATATCCCCCCTCTCTCTCTCTCTCTCACGTTGTCCTTTCTTTTCTCTATTTCTTTTGCCTTTTTTCTCTTTTCTTCTTTTTTTTCTTTCGTCTCTCTTTATTTCTATCATATCTCCACCCTCTCTCTCTCTCTCTCTCTCTCTCTCTCTCTCTCTCTCTCTTGTTCCTTTCTTTCTCTTTATTCATTTTTCTTCCTTCCTTTTTTCTCCTCTTTTTTTCTTTCACTCTTTATTTATAAAATATCCCACTATCTTCCCTCCTCTCCTCACTCTCTCTCTCTCTCTTCTCTCTCTCTTCATTCCTTTCCTTTCTCTTTATTTCTTCATTTCTTCTTTCTTTTCCTATTTTTTATCTCCCTTCTTTCTTTCTTTCTTTCACTGTTTATTTCTCTTACATCCCCCCCTCTCTCTCTCGTTTTCATCTTTTCTCTTTCTTTCTTTATTTATTTTTTCTTTCACTCCTTATTTTATAAATCTATCTATCTCTCTCTTATCTTATAATCTACCCTTCTCTCTCTCTCTTTCGTCATTCCTTTCCTTTCTCTTTATTCTTTATTTCTGTCTTTCTTTCCTATTTTTATTTCTCTCTTCTTTTCTTTTCTTTCTTTCACTGTTTATTTCTCTACATACCCTCCTCTCTCTCTTTCTCTCTCTCTCTCTTCTCTTCTCTCTCTCTCTCTCTTCTCTCTTTCATCGTTCCTTCTTTCTTTCTTTCTTTTTCTCTTCTTTTCTTCCAGTCCAAAAGTTCGCTCAAACTCTATCCGATTTCTCTGATCCTTTGCGCGACTACATGATCAATTTACCGACGATGATCATCAAAGAATGTCAGGATTATTGATTATTTGCCGCCAGTCAATGTCCCCCCCCCCTCAGAAGTCATCGGGCGGAAAACAGATCCCCCAATAAAACGAACCCCCTTTTTCTTTTTTTTTACGTTTACCACATTACCATCTTTTAAGATTCTATGGTAAAATACCTCGACGTGCCCAAATCTATACAGTCGCTTATCCAATTTATTACTCACACACACACACACACAGAGGGAGAGAGAGAGAGAGAGAGAGAGGGAGAGAGGGAGAGAGAAGAGAGAGAGAGGGAGGGAGATAATGGGGAGGTGTAAGGGGGAGATTTACACTCATTGAATCCTGGGGCAAGCGGAGACAGAAAATTTTAACAAATATTTACACTGCGTGTGCACAAAGGCAAATAGAATCCAATACGCCCGTGTTGATATAGAACTCACATGAACATCTCGAAGAGAAGATCAAAAAGACGAAACTAAGGTTTCACGGCTTGCGAGTTGGCCTCACACCGGTACAGAAAACTAATTCGGCATACTGAGTTTTAATTTTGACATAAGCTGCTTGTGTTTACCGTGTGCTAATACTATAGGGAAATATATATATTCCCCTCTTACTGACAGTTGCTGACGACCGAGAGGGTAAAGAGCTTAACTAGACGAAAATTCAGTCGGGTTTCAGAAGTAGCTGTTAAATTCGAACCGCACTGATGAGACGTACACGTTGAAACATTGTGCCTGTGGTTGACATATATATATATATACATATTTTTTTTTTTTCTAAACTCCAACAGTATTTTAAAAAAATTTCCGGCTTTATAGTTTTTATTTTACAATACAAACTTTTGATTGAAGAAAAAAATATTCAAAAAAAGAAAAGACCAAATCATATACACCCCCTGGAAATAATCAGAGGGTACTATAAAAATGGCCAAAAGAAAAAAATACAGTAAGAGTTGCCTAAGTTAAATATACTAGAGTGCTCAAACAAAAAAAAGTAGAGCTAATGAATAATAGAGTAAGCCTAATGAGTCTTATTCTTTTTTTACAGGAGACGCTGTAACTTTAGGGGCACAAAAACTTTATGATAGTCTTCCGAGAGTAAAATGCCAATAATAATAATAATAATAATTGATCACCTAAGCGAATGAAGTATACTAGTACAAAGTGAGTACAAGACAAGGCACGGCTAGTTGGGAAAGGTAATCCACTGGGAATTGTGCAAGAAATTAGTCGGTAGAGCGTTCGGCTAGAAACCTCAAGGTTCCTAGTTCGATACCGGCCCTCGCCAACTCAGTGTATAAGTAGCACAGGAATCTGTGCGGTAAAGTAAGGAACTGATGGTAGGTGTGGCGCTCCAACTCAGACGCCAAAACAATCCCCTTGGTCTAGCGCTAGTGAAAAGGGGATAGACTCCCTCGCTGATAGGCTGATACCGACTTTAGGCCACCCCCGACGACTTTACTTTTACTTTTTACAAAATGGTAGATGCAAAATCAGAATCCGTTCTTGAGAATCAGACGCATAAAATTATCTGTGATTTCGAGATACAGACGGATCACATAATCCCGACTAGGAGACCAGACTAAGTATTAATTACCAAGACTAAAATAGCTTGTCATCTGGGGGATTTTGCCGTCCCGGTGGATCAGAGAGTTTTCACGGCATTTACTCTTTAGTTTGTTGAGTCAGCTCTATCCAATGAATTCACCGTATACTGAATGAACGAGAAGTGAATTCAGGAAAAAATTAACAAGGTGAGTAGGAAATTCACAAACCCCGCGTGCATATCCCGATAAGAGGCAGTTTGGTTGGTTTGGTTTATTGATTTTAACGGCATATCAACCCGTCTGGGGTTATATCATGCCAAACTGGTAGGAATTAATATATATAAATTTTACCAACCCCTCCGCACGAGCAGGATGTGACACAAGGTCAATTTCTTAAGCGGAGTTCAACAGGTTGGAATTCAAAGTTTTCCTTCTACTAGCCAAGGTTAAAGAGCCTAGCCTGCCCAGCTATTTACCCATAGCTGGAGGCAGAATTGGATTCATACCTTTCCCAAGAGTATTAACGCCACGTGAAATGCCAAAGGCTTCATCCAGGAATTAAATTCGGCTTGATGAGTCCATTTCCTACGATTCTAACCATTACACCATGCGCCTCTATAATGAAATAATGTATGTCGTGTATTTATTTTTTATACTTTTTAGTAATTGGTTTTAAACAATGTGTTAGCACCATTGGAGATCCTATTGTATGGCATTGATTAAGTTCATGTCTATATTCTATGGTATAATTTTATTTCCCCCAGAAAGGACAGAATGTCTTCCATGTTAACATATTCAAATAGATATCTCATATTGTTTGCTTTAAAATAACAGTTTCTGATGTGAGCAAAAAACCTGCATTCTATGAATAAGTGTTTAACAGTCAAAGGTGTTTGACATGTTCCACATTGTGGTTGTTGTTCTTGTTTGAGTATATCGGAGTGCGTTAGTCTTGTGTGACCAATGCGTAATCGGGACACAATGACTTGTTCCTTTCTAGACTTACTTAAAGTTGGTCTCCAGCCTCCCAAAGTGGGTTTGATTAGGAAAAGTTTATTGTGGATGTTGTTATTTCAGTATTGTAGCCATTTTGTATGAAGGAATCTATTAATTTTAGGTTTCGAGTCAGTACGTGGAATCTTGAACTTGTCGAGGATCAAATCTAGAGCCAATTTAGATGGAGGAAATGCTCTTGCTTTCCTTAATTTTGCTCACGGATTTATTTTATTTTATTTTATTCTCTTTTTTTATCCATGTTGCATTTCTTAATTGTTTTTCCATCTTTCTCTGTTCTTTCTTTCTTTCTTTCTTTCTTTCTTTCTTTCTTTCTGTTATCTTCTTTTCTTTTCAATGTTGCATTTCTTCTTTCTTTTTAAATTCTTACCATACTTATTTCTTTTCTTTCTTTCTTTTCTTTTTTCCCTTTCTTTTCTTTTCTGTTGTATGTTACCACTTCCTTTCTTTTTTTTTCAGTTTCACCTTACTTATTTGCCCTGATCTTTCATTCTTTTCTTTCTTTTTTTCAAGAATCCATTTAATATTTTCTCTTTCGCTTTTCTTCCCTTTGTGTATCTCACCCTCTTTTTTTTCTTTTTACGTTTTTTTATTCACTACAGCTTTTATTCTTGTTTCATCTGATTTTATTCCTTCATTGTCTCTTTCTCTTTACTGAACATCTCTCTCTCTCTCTCTCTCTCTCTCTCTCTCTCTCTCTCTTATATATATATATATATATATATATATTATAGAAAGAGAGAGAGTTAAGTAAAAGAGGGTATATATATACTTTCAATATTGCATTTCTCCTTTCTTTTTAGATTCTTACCGTAGTAAAGTAAAGTCGTCGGGGCGGCCTAAAGTCGGTATCAGCCTATCACCGAGGGAATCTATCCCCTTTTCAATAGCGCTAGACCAAGGAGATTGTTTCGGCATCTGAGATGGAGCGCCACACCTACCATCAGCTCCTTACTTTACCGCATATATCCCTGTACTACTCATACGCTGAGTTGGCGAGGGCCGGTATCGAACTAGGAACCTCGTGGTTTCTAGCTGAACGCTCAACCGACTGAGACTTCTATTGTTCTTTATTTTCTTTTCTTTTCTTTTCTTTTCTGTTGTATGCTTCTTCCCTTCTTTTTTCAGTTTCATCTTACTTATTTACCTGGATCTTTCTTTCTTTCTTTCTTTCTTTCTTTCTTTCTTTTCATGAATCCATTTAATATTTTCTCTTTCGCTTTATGTATCTCACCCTCTTTGTCCTTCTTTATCTTTTATTTATCCTTTATCTGATTTTATTCTTTCATTGTATCTTTCTCTTCACTGAACTAATCTCTCTCTCTCTCTCTCTCTCTCTATATATATATATATATATATATATATATATATATACCCTTTTTTACTTAACTGTTTTTATTCCTACGCATTTTTTGTATTTTATTTTGTTTCTTCTCCCTTTCATTTCCTTGCTGCCGATAAAATGTGAACAATAATCGGTAAGATTTCGGTGCGCATTTCTTTCGTTGTGTGGGAGAGGCTCGGATTTCAGCTGGGGGTCAAAGAAACATTTTCTGAAGGGTTGGGTCGAACTCTCTTGATTCTGATGGGCCAAATAAAGATGCACCAATTCCCTACAGTATGGTGAGCCAAAACAGCACTTCTTCCTTATTTAGCAAGCGTTTGAAGAAATCTTTGAAAAGACTTCATTGCAGACACACAGAGTCTCCCTTATGCCTTGATTCCTGATTTTCAAAGCGCGCGTGCACACACACGCACGCACACGCACACACACACACTTACTTTATATATATATATATATATATATATATATATATATATATCTGTGTGTGGTGTGTGTGTGTGTGTGTGTGTGTAAGGAAAATGGAAATAATTTAGACCCAATATGAATATATAAAAATAGTCAAAACAAGGTTTTCAGATGATTTTATTATAGTTGTATATATATAACCAACGTTTCGGTTTGTATATCAAACCCTCACCAGGGCATTGTTGCTACGTGATATTATAACTATTAAATGATATTCAATATGAAATATAGTATTCCACGTACAAACCAAAACGTTTGGACGTTGGCTGATACCTTGTTTTCTACATATTTTTATATATTTACACACACAATACCCATTGTCGGTCTGTCTGTCTGTCTGTCTCTGTCTCTCTCTCTACGCACACCACCCGCACACACACCCGCACACACACCCGCACACACACACCCATACAAATACACTTACGATGCTGGTTATGAGATACTCAAACACACACACATGCACACACACATACACACACACACACACAACATATATATATATATATATATATATATATATATATATATTTGTTCGGAGCCGGACAGTGGCTGGAATCATGAACCTTTTGATACATTTTTTAATATATATTTACATCAAACTCTTTTGAGTTTTCTTTGTGGATTATAATGCTTCTGATTTAAAAAAAAAAATTAATTTTATTTTTAAAACAGAATATGCATTTTCAAAATTAAAAAAAATTCCGGCTCCGAACACGAACGTTCGTTTGTACCACTTTTGTTTGTAACGGTTTACTCACACCGTCTTTCTATCACAAACATTTCGCTATTGATGAAGACCGCTTTAATAAAAGGTCGAAACAGATTTCTGTCAGCGAACTATAACATCATTTGTTTTTTCTAAAATATTTATTTCATATATATATATATATATATATATATTATATATATATATATATATATATATATGTATATATATATATATATATATAATAAATATATAAAGGTTTTACATATCTATTTATTAGGTGACAAAGGAACATTCACAACCATATTGGTTTCATGCGATGCAATCATCAGGTGAAGATGTTTCAAATTATATAACAGCTCTATTTTTATATTGTTTATTGAATATCCAACATGTATGAATAGAACAAAACGTCTTCGGCATAAAATAGCCTTAATAAGAGTTGACAACAATCTAAACCAAACCAAGCCAAAGATAGATAGATAAAAAGACATAGATAGATAGATTAATAGATAGATAGATAGATAAAATACATAGATATATAGATAGATAGATTGAGACATAAATACATAAAAAGATATATATATATATATATATATATATATATATATATATATATATATAGATAGATAGATAGATAGATAGATAGATAAAAAAGACATAGATAGATAGATAGATAGATAGATAGATAAAATAGTTAGATAAATTGATAAATAGATAGATAAAATGACAGATATATATATATATAGATAGATGGATAGATTAGTATTACCTGCGTTATTCGGACTATTGTCCTCATCTTCATTGTTATCTGAACAACGTTTCGGCCGATATGCTCCCTGGCCTTCTTCAGGTGTTTCTTGTCGGACTCGGGATCCTTCTCGAGTCCGAAAAGAAGGTTCCCGAGTCCGACAAGAAATACCTGAAGAAGGCCAGAGGGCACATCGGCCGAAACGTTGTTCAGATAAAAATGAAGATGAGGACAATAGTCCGAATAACGCAGATAATACTAATAATCAACCTAATCTCAAACATTCAGAGAGATAGATAGATATGCAGATAGATAAAAAGGCATATATATATATATATATATATATATATATATATAGATAGATAGATAGATAGATAGAGAGAGAGAGATAGAGAGATAGAGAGAGAGATAAAAAGACAAACAGACAGATAGATAGATAGATAGATAGATAGATAGATAGATAGATAAAAAAACATAGATAGATAGATAGATAGATAGATAGAGAGATAAAAAGACAGAAAGACAGACACGCAAACAGACAGACAGATAGATAGATAGATAGATAGATAGAAAAAAAACATAGATAGATAGATAGATAGATAGATAGATAGATAGATAGAATGAGATGGAAAGAAAGGGAGGGAAAGACCTTAGAGCAGGAGACATGAGTACCAAAATCAGCCCGAACAATGATCACTAATTTGAGGGCATATGACAATATAGGTGACAGTCTGGTCCACCATTACAGCTCTTTCAGGCGATAACAAAACCAGAAAAAAAAAACAAACAACAAAAAAACAAGAAAACCTGCATCATCTTCAAATAATAAACCCAAATTTAAGAGACGCCATTGACGATAAGCCAACGGCTTATTTTTGTGCATTGGCGATTTTTACGCTTAATCGCAAATGCACAAAAAAATGCACCAATATCAATATGCATAAAATGGACGGAATTTTAGGACGTTCTCGGTAAAGATGGAAAACAAGATAAAAGATGTCAGTAGATAAAACAAACAAGGGGGATAACTCGGCGGTCAAGGAAGTGAGGCACCGGAAATGCTCTAGTTAATATTTATTGCAAGTCATAAAATATAAGTGACATGGAATTATTTCCTGTCATTGTGTGCCGCCATCTTTATTCTCTTATAAGCACCACAAACTTACGCGAAATAGGGTAGGTCGATTTTTCACTTTTAAAAAATATCAAATTGTCCAACTATGCGAAAGTTGTGTGTGAGTATACTGAATACTGATACCAAAAATTAGATCTTTTACTTGCACCATTGTTTGAGGAAATAGCATTAAAGATCGTCTACTAAAATACACTAAAAATCCTCGTTTTCTAAAGGCTAAATTTTAGTGCATTTTAATAGATGATTTGTTATGCTATTTTCTCCATCAATGGTGATAATAAAAGATCTAATGTTTGGTTATTTCCTATAATTCAAACATAAAAAGGGGATCCACTCTGATAAATACAGTCTTCATTTTTTCTAGATCAATAAATAATTTATCAGTCAATCAGAGTGGTTTCCTTTTTTATGTTGGAGTTATAGGAAATAAGCAAAATTTTGGTATCAGTATTCAGTATACTAACATACAACTTTCGCATAGATGGACAATTTGATATTTTTAAAAAGTGAAAAATCGACCTACCTAATGTGGAACTGTATTTACAAGTTGGCCGTGCTGCAGCTTGATATTGTTTTGCAAACCGTTTTCTTAATCCAGCAGACTTAACCCTTTCACAAGCAGATAATAGTACCCCCTACTGTTTACAAGTGGAAGACATAGATTTACTCCACCCTTAAAAAGTTTTTCAGAACATTTTAAAAAATCAAAAAATCCTCGTTTCCACAAAATTTAGCCTTTAGAAAACGAGGATTTTTAGAGTGATTGGTTAGTTGGTTGGTTTGTTGGATTTTACGGCATGACAATACTTGTTGGGTTATTTTATGTTGAAGACGTTTTGTCTTATTCATTTTTAACAGTATTTAGATTCAATTTTTTAAACTCATTTTTTAAATCTCATTTTTTTTCTATTTAGGATATTAGTTTAAAAGTGAACGTAATAGCGCGACTGGAGTTCGAACACGCTTACCACGATGTCGCAATCCAGCACATTAACACTACGCCACCAAGGCTCCCCCTATACATATTTAACGCGACGACAACTTACATAAAGTGTAAACCAGTACTCGTTTTAAATCATGTTCAATTTAGCTAATGTAGTATAGCATTATAGTTGAAGGCGAATCTCAAGTTTTATAGCGAAAAAGAAGTGAACTAATAAACCTTAACCCATACATCGAAAACAACGCACGCGCGCGTGTGTTATTAAGGAGATTGTTGCAGTGCCAATGTAGGGATTCTTCTTAGCATCTCCTGGATAAGTGAGGTCACTGGTCAGTGTCTATTTCCTCTTCAAGAAATCTGAGACAGCAATAAGTAACATTATACCAGCAGCAAGAAAGTCTCCCTGACCTGACTTGCACACACACACACACACACACACACACATATATATATATATAATATATATATATATATATATATATATATTCGTAGAGAAGAAACATATTTTTTAAAAAATGTCTGGGAAGATGGTGTTGCGTCATCGTCTAAGTGAGGATGGTCTAATCTTGAAAATCAGTATTCGAAAGCTTGCAAGAAATGCGCAACTGTATTCCCCATATCTATCTATCTATCTATCTATCTATCTATCTATATATATATATATATATATATATATATATATATATATATATATATTATATATATTATATATTATATATATATATATATATATATATATATATATATTGGTAAAACGGACTTTTAAATGTATTGTAAACTTTAAATGAATAAATACAGCTCTTACAGAAGTAATTGAGCACTTTATTATCATTTTTCCAATACCAACAAAGAATTAACTATATATATATATAGATAGATAGATAGATATATATATAGATACATAGATAAAAGGGTATGAAAATATATATTTTTTATATATCTTTTTCATTACTGATATTGACAATGAAAAAGATATATAAAAAATATATTCATTTTAACAACAAAGTGTGTTTTTCATACCCTTTTATCTATACATATTCATTTCCTTACTCTTAACATATATATATATATATATATATATATATATATATATATATATATATATATCAGTATCCATTTCTTATAATGATAACCATTACCACATAGATCCCAATACATTTTTTCAATGAATACCAGTAAAGTAAAGTTGGCAGGGTGGCCTATTGTCAGTATTCTTTGGACAACGAGGGAGTCTATCCCCTTTTCAAAGGGATGATCCAGATACTTTGATGAAATCCGATCAAATGAACTTTATTTTCTAATTTAATCACACTTGCATTTCATACTCACCTTCTATCGGTGTTGCAGTGCTTGGGTCCAATAGTTTGAAAAAAAGTCATCAATAGCAGGTATATGATTTTTTTTGGGGGGGTGGGGGGCTGGTTAGAGTCGCAGGAAATAGAATCATTGACCCGAGTTTAATTCCTGGACGAAACTGTTTGCATTTCACATGGCGATAATACCCTTGGGAAAGTTATGAATCCAATTCGCCATCCAGGTATGGGTAAATAGCAGGTCAGAGCGGGCTCTTTAACCATGGCTAGATAACCAGTCTAGGAGAAGGAAAACTCTGAATTCAAACCTGTTAAACTCAGCTTAAGAAATTGACCTTGTAACACAGCCTTCTCGCGTGGCGGGGTTGGTAAATATATATATATATGAACTTTCAGCCTATGAATCCTTCAGCCCACTCATATTATATATATATATATATATATATATATATATATGAAAGGTAAAATGGATATGAATCCGACAATATGTGTAGAAAATTTGTAGAAAAAATAACAAGATGTTAAAAGTTTTGCTGACAGAAATCTGTTTCGATCTTATGAATATGTCTTTATCAAAGCAACATCAAAGTTTACAATGTTGCTTTCATAAATACCTCTTCATAAGGTCGAAACAGATTTCTGTCAGCAAAACTTTTAACATCTTGTTGTTTTTTCTACAAACTTTCTACATGTATATATATATCTATTATTATACTAAAGCTGAGTTTATCAACCTTCTCCAGCTAAAGGATTTTTTTCTATTTATGTTATGGATACAATATTTATACTTAGATATTCCTTGGTGTTAGCACTACAAAAATTCAGTTTAATTGGTTTTAATTACGCGTAATTAGCAATTAAGTCAACGACCGACCAATCCCTGTCTAAATCAGACCTGGCTCTCTTGCACTCTCCCTCTATATAGAGTTAAGGTGAGAGGGAGAGTTATTGTGAGTAGTCGAGTTATACAGAGTAGGAGTGCCTGCTGATTTTTTACAGGCAGCACCCTGGTCTGGAGAAAGGGAGGGGCGAATCTACCTAGAGTTAGGAGAACTCTAGGTAGATTCGCCCCTCCTTTCTCCAGACCACAGAGAAACAAAACGAAATAATCTTTTTACGGCATGATTTCAATTTTAGTTGAGCGTAAATTTTACGAAAATTGAAATCATGCTTTAAAATAGATTTTTAAATTACTTTAATTATTAATTTATAGAGTATTAAACTTACTTTAAAAAATATTTCATGTTGGATAAAAAATATAGTTATATATTTAAATATTATGGAATTCAAATGAGCAAACATTGACTACCGTGGGGGTAGTTTTCTTCGGGCTTAAAAGTTTGTTTTAGTTAAAACTAAAACAAACTAGACTGACTTTTGATTTAGGTCGGTAAAATTAAAACGGAAAGTTTATTGCTGGTACCAAATCACAGTTTAACTGCAGTCTATGAATTAACATTTTGCGAATTTGGTTACGGTTTTAGGGCATTAAGGTTGTTTTTAATTACGTATTGCTTAGAAATAAACAAAAAACACAAATTACTATACATTTAATGTTGAAAAATATTTTTTAAACTAAGTTTAATTGAAATTATACATTGCTATATTAACACAAACAACTGTTTCAATAATAGATTCAATAATTAATTTCAATGGTTAATTAAATGTATAGTAATTTGTGTTTTGTTGTTGTTTATTTTTTAAAGCAATACGTAATTAAAAACAACCTTAATCCCCTAAAACTGTAACCCAATTCGCAAAATGTTAATTCATAGAATGTAGGACTGACTTCTGACTTAGGTTGGAAAATTAAAACGGAAAATTACAGTCTATGAATTAACATTTTGCGAATTGGGTTACGGTTTTAGGGGATTAAGGTTGTTTTTAATTACGTATGGCTTTAAAAAATAAACTCTGTCTTTTTATTTATGCAGAAAATAGTATCAATCAAATATATACCACTCCGATATTACAGTCTGAATAATACAAATAATTGTAATCTTTGCGGAGTTCCGTCATGGCCTCTTGCCTCAAAACATGCTTGCCGGTGACTGCTGAAAAAAAAAACACCAGCTACGATTGAAGTCCGTAGCGGAAGCGGCGTGAAAAACAAAAACAACTAGGGTTTAGGGTTTAGGATTTGGGGTTGGGGTTTAAGTTTAGTTTAATGGAAAATAAATAAATAATTTGGGCTCTGTTTTTTCTGAGTCACCCTGTATACAGGGTGACCCAGAAAAAAAGAACTTTGTAATAAAACAGTTAATTTTAACTAGGGTGGGGTTAGGGTTAGGGTTGGGTTTTCAGTGGAAATGCCCTAAGTTGGTTCTTTTTTTTTTTTTTTTTTCAAATGATACCGCTTCGGATGCAGGAAGCCAGGACGGAACTCCGCAAAGATTACCATTATTTGTATTATTCAGACTATTGTTCTCGTCTTCATTGTTATCTGTACAAAGTTTCGGCTGATGTGCCCTCCAGCCTTCTTCAGGTATTTCTTGTCGGACTCGGGAACCATCTTGTAATTGGGAGCCATCATGGAACTTTGAACCCAACCCTTTATTAGGTTCACGGGTGTATCCTGTTCTCATTCCACTAACCATAGCTGGGGTACATGTGTTGAGCTGTGTTAATTATTATTCTATGTTACTGCTGTCCCTGACCAGGATTGAACCTGCAGTCGAGAGATAACTGGCATTTAGAACTGTCTTAATCTAACCCCTTTATCTATTAGGATATGTGTTCAATTGGACAATCCAGTGTGAATTTTTTCAATTGCAAAAGTTACAATTTATTTTGTAAAAACAGATTTTAAGTAGCCTCTTGGCAGGCATCTTGATCAAAATGGACGAAAAAACGTTTTAAATATATCAAAAATAAATTATATGTGTAATATTATTTTGCTTTTTTACTGATGCTTATTATGTTACTTTTTTTCGACTTAGACAAAAATTTGACCTTAAGTAATCAATTTAATAAATTTTAGTTCGTTTTTAAAAATGAAAAGCAGATATTTTGCCAGATCCAACTCTTTTCCCTAATCATCTAGAGAGAGCTTAATGAGTGACCCAACGGGTCACGTTTTGTCTAGTACATATATATATATATATATATATATATATATATATATATTATTATATATATAGGTTGCCTGAACCTCATACGTCGAAATCGACGGGAGAGTCCATCATATATATATATATATTGGCGGCTAAAAAAGCCATATCAAAACACATGTGTATTTACTTCTCATATATATATATATATATATATATTAGAGAGAGAGAGAGAGAGAGAGAGAGAGAGCGAGAGAGAGAGAGAGAGAGAGAGAGAGAGAAGAGGATGAGCGAACGAGAGACAGACAGACAGAGACGGAGAGTCTTTGATAAATATGTGTGCATCTGCATATCTGTGCGTGCCTCTGTGTGATACTGTGTGTCTGTGCTTGTCTGCTTTGCAGTTGGTTGGTTGGAATTTTTGGTTATTTCATGGCGAACAGATTTTTGTTTTATTCATTATTGTTTGGTATTTAATTTTTGTAAAACTTATTTTTAAAACTCATCTTATTATAATGGAGATTGTGTGTTTTTCTTTCTGTAACCGAAACTATATTACTACTCAAGTCACAATTCCCTCAGTTATTTACGTCACATTCTCTATGATTTTATTTCTATTTAAACATAAATTATTTATAAAATTGTTTTACATTATTAATACTGTTGAACATATCTACATACTAATAACAATTTTATTTATATATACAACAAAATAGCGGTTAGCAGTGTGAATGGGAAGCCTAATTTTCATATTGATATTAAAAAATTGATTTTAATAAATATGTGCTTGATATTATTGATTTCTAATTGTTTGGTTTTAGCTTAATGAATATGAGCAAAGATCTCAGAGTTAAATCTTAAAATAAATCCATTTACAAGACGAAATAACTTTAATTTTGATCTTTACTTCCTATTTTAACTAAATAGTTAAATTAGGAAAATTAAGACAGGAGTGATGGAAAATGATGAAAGAGTTTGTTTCAAAGTTGTTCCATTTTTCGATTATGCTCCCTCTGTTTTAAATCATTTTATATGCATTCTTATTTAGTTTCATTAGTCTTTCTAATCTATATATTTCATTACATTAAACTTAAACACTCGAGCATGGAGGGTGCATATTTTTGCTAATTTTACAAACGCATTGATGGGATCCTAACAAGTACTACCCCACCGAATCAGAGTTGACCTGGGATTAGTGTCAATGAAGGGGTACTCCATACTCCCCAGAATTAGAACCTCACCACTAGATGCAGTTTAACATCATACACGGGGCACTCAGACCATCAACCACCGCCTTCTAGCACATATATGACCTTGGAGTAATGGCAATGAATGGGTACTCCACACTGCCCAGAGTTCCAGAATCGTAGCCTCACAATTAGATCTAGTTTAATATCATATCTTGAACAATTTGGTTTGTGTATGCCTACAGTAAAATATAACGCGTTCACTGAATGTTACAGGGATTTGACAGTCTGTTACATAATTGTTAGTACCCTAACAATTATGTACAGTAGAAACGAAAATGGCTGTTAGAAGTTACGGCCAGCAGCCTTTGAGTACGATGTCATGGAGGATTGAGTGACACTTATTGAAGTCATCTTGAACTTTTTTCCGGTAGATACCGTGAGAATCAGTAGAGAAATGAGAAAGAAGGCTTCTTCCGGTTTAGATTAGAAAGAGTTAGTTTAGTTAGTATTGGCCAACCATGGAGAGAGCAAGTCGCGCTTAGTGCACTCCCGTACTCATTTAGCGCGTTAGTCTGGATGGGGATTTCGAAATAAAATATAATATAAAGAAAATTGAAGTCTTGGGTTATTTACCCAAAAACTACCAATGATACAGGGCTTATGATAGACGAGAAATCCCCAATGGAAGACAAGACATGAAGTCCCCAAATGGAAAGTTCCAGACGCTAGAAGAAGACTATCAGAAGAATACATATAGAGTATATAACACTAGAAAATCAGCATTTAATGTCTAACCTTGAACGAGGTTCGAACCCCCGATCATTAATGCTCAAGAATGTTTCGTCTGCTGAGCAATTTTGGTAACATCGATCAACGGATGAGACGAATAAAAAACAGATAAAAACAGAATTTAGTAGATAGTTATACATATGCATTAGTATATGCGGGCGCGCACGTGCGTGTGAGTATATATATATATATATATATATATATATATATATATATATATATATATATATATACGCTTACCACGATCGCACAAAATGATGCCAGGACGCCGTCCATGTGTAATAGACATCAGCTCTGTCTTCCGCGGTTCAATCCGGGCACTTTGGGGGAATAACGACTGTTTAATTATTCCTTAAACCCCCTTCTTGTGCCCAAAATGGCGACTCGACTCCTACCGCTAAAGCGCCAAATGGCGGACGCGGGAAAAATGGTGACGTATTATGAATATTTATGCAGATGGGGCCGCATCAAAAACGACGAGGTGCCCGATGACGGCAACCAAGCACTGATATAAAAAGGTGACTTATCGCAGCCTGTGACAATGATAGGTGGCACATTAGGGAGAAGGTTTTTGCATGAATTGCATTTATGGGTAACTAAAGGGATTTCACCACAAACCCCCCCACACACCGCCTGGATCGAATCTGTTAGGGAGGAGAAAGAAAAGTGAGGGAAAAAAAAAGAGAAATTGATATTAATAAGCTGTGATATTATGTACACAGGATGAATTTGAAAACCTTCGTTTTGTATAATAGGATTGCATTTCCTCTTCTTCTTTTCTCAGTGTGTTTATATATCAGTATAAATAGTCAGTTTGATCAATTATACCAGTTAAGCACCTCACGTGGTGTAATGGTTAGCAAGCCAGACTCGCAGACCATTGTGAGTGAGTTCGATTCTTATTATGCGCCCACACATCTAAGCTATAGTAAGTCAGTTTGATCAATTATACCAATCAAGGACCTCGTGTGGTGTAATGGTTCGCAATCTAGATTTGCAGACCATTGTTAGTGAGTTCGATTCTCATTAGGCGCTCACACATTTGGCCTTGTGTCACATCTAAGCTAAGCTTAGTAAATAACTATATAGTCGGTTTGATCAATTATACCAGTCAGTCAACTCAGGTGGTTAATAAGCAATACTCGCAGAGTATTGTTAATGAGTTCGATTCTCATCGGGTGCCCACACTTCTAGCCTTGTGTCACATCCAACCGAAGCTTAGTAAATAACTATATAGTCATTTTCATCAATTATACCAGTCAAGCACCTCGCGTGGTGTAATGGTTAGCAAGCCAGACTCGCAGACCATTGTGAGTGAGTTCGATTCTCATTGGGCGCCCACACTTCTGGCATTGTGTCACATCTAAGCTAAGCTTAGTAAACAACTATATAGTCAGTTTGATCAATTATACCAGTCAGGCACCTCGCATAGTGTAATGGTTCGCTAGCTAGATTTGCAGACTATTGTTAGTGAGTTCAATTTTTATTGGGCGCCCACACTTCTGGCCTTGTGTCACATCTAACCTAAGCTTAGTAAATAACTATATAGTCATTTTCATCAATTATACCAGTCAGGCACCTTGCGTGGTGTAATGGTTAGCAAGCAAGATTTACAGACTGTTGTTAGTGAGTTCGATTCTCATTAGGCGATCACACATATGGCCTTGTGTCACATCTAAGCCAAGCTTAGTAAATAACTATATAGTTAGTTTGATCAATTATACCAGTCAAGCACCTCGTGTGGTCTAATGGTTAGCAAGCCAGACTCGAAGAGTATTGTTACTAAGTTCGATTCTCATTGGGTGTTTTTATAGCATTATAGTCCACAAAGAAAACTCAAAAGAGTTTGATGTAAATGTGTATTAAAATGTATAAGAAAGTATCAAAAAGTTTTTAAAAAATCCCAGCACTGTAGACCACGATGTTCACCGGATAAGATGTAGAAATCCTGGTATTTTTGTTTTTTCAAAAGACAATATGAAAAATGAATGGAAGTGAATCCGACAGTGTAAAATAAATATTTAGAGAAAACAAAACACATGATATTAAAATTCGCTGACAGGATTCTGTTTCTACCCTTTATTGAAGTGGTCTTCATTATCTTTTGAAAAAACAAAAATACCAGGATTTCTACATCTTATCCGGTGAACATCGTGGTCTACAGTGCTGGGATTTTAAAACTTTTTGATACTTTCTTATACATTTTTATACACATTTACATCAAACTCTTTTGAGTTTTCTTTGTGGACTATAATGCTTCTGATTTAATAAAATAAAATTTATTTTATTTTATTTTCAAAACAGAACACGCATTTTCTAAATTTAAAAAAAAAATTTTTAAATTTAAAAATTTAAAAAATTTTTAAATTTAAAAAAAAAATTTCGGCTTTAATATTGAACGTTTCATCTGCACCACTTTCGTCTCATAACGGTCCACTTTCACCGTTCTCTCTATCATACATAAATATGTTTCTATGTATATGTTTACATACACATAGAAATATATTTACATATTGATTTTAACAGAATATCAACTTGTCTAGGGTTATTTTATTTGAATAGATATACAGTCATGAGTAGCACGGCTTGGATCTGTGCAGTAAAAGTGAGGAGCTGATGGTTGGTGTCTCAGACACAAAACAATCCCCCTGGTCTAGCACTAGTGAAAAGGGGATAGACTCCTTCACTGATATCGACAATAAGCCACCCTGCCTACTTCACTACTTGCTATTTTTATTTTAATAATAGTCATTTGTTTGCTTGCACAGTTATATATATTTACCAACCCCTCCGCACGAGTAGGATGTGACACAAGGTCAATTTCTTAAGCGGATTTTAACAGGTTTGAATTCAGAGTTTTCTTTCTCCTAGACTTGTTACCTAGCCAAATTTAAAGAGCTCGATCCGCCCTACTATTTAACCAGAGCTGGAGAGAGAGTAGTCGGATTCATACCTTTCCAAGGTATTAGTACTATGTGAAATGCAAACAGCCTCGACCAGGATTTGAACTCGGTTCGACGAGTCCATTTCCAATGACGACAACCATTACACAACGCGTCTCCTTCGCACACACTTATATGGCTTCAAGTAACAAATAATAATCATTAGTAAACTATTATTTGATTTGATTTGTTTTGTTTTACGGCATATCAACCTCGGTGGGTCATTTAATGCCGACAAAGTTTTGAAATAAATTTATTCTTAATGCATAATACAATTTTGTTTATAAACTCATGTTTTTCTATTCAACCCATAGATGGGACCCTAACAGGTACTACCACTCCGGGTCAGAGTGGACCAGGGAGCAATGGTGATGAAGGGGTGCTCCACATTCCCCAAACCTCCAAAACTGGAAGCTCACCATCAGATAGAGTTTAACGTCATTCCCAGGAAATGTAGACCCTCGGTCACCGCCTTCTAGCACCCATATGATAAAAAGGGGTTGGGGCTCATTATAACTTGAAGTAGCTATTCTTAATAAAATATATCGAATTCCAAATTCTAACTTCCAATCAAATAAAATATATCAGACGATGAGACAATGATCACTTAAGCTAGACAGGCAGTCGGAGAGGCTCCCTCCAATCAATCAGCTGGTTACGTCAAGCCCTAGCACCTATATGATTACCCCAACTCTACTGGCCTTATAGCAAGCCCTAACCCTTTTTAAGATATTGGTGCTAGATGGTGGTAGCTGAGGGTCTTCATGTCCTCTGAATGATGTTAAAAACTATCTGATAGTGAGGTTCCAGTTCTGGGGGTTTGGGGAATGTGAATCACCCCTTCATGACTATTGCTTCCAGGTCCACTCTGACTCGGAATGATAGTACCTGTTAGGGTCCCATCTATGGGTTAAATAGAAAAATGTGTTTATAAAAAAAAATTGAGTATCCATTAAGAATGAATTTATTCTCCTCAGAGTTCCAGAAGTGGAAACTCACCACTAGATGCAATGTAACGTCATAGCCAAGACACTATATGGTTTAAAGTAACTAATAATAAATCCTTAGTAAACAATTATAACTTGAAGTAACTATTCTTAATACAAAGAATTTACAGTTGCATGGCATCAAATATTCCTACCAAATACGAATAATTTCTAAACAGATCTATTTAACCCATGGATGATACCCTAGCTGGTACTACCACTCCAGTTCAGAGTTGACCTGGGAGTAATAGCAATGTAGAGGTACCTCACACTCTCTATATCTCCAGAACTTAACCCTCAGCATCACATGCAGTTTATTGTCATACCACGGCCTCCCTTGGGGGAGGATCTTCCCCTTCTGAATATTATATAATCACCGCATTCTAATCCCCAAACGACAGGGTGACGTGTCAGAACTATTTATTCCCCAGATTGTTGGAAATATACAGAGAGAGACAGAGACAGAGAGAGACAGAGACAAAGACAGAGACAGAGAGAATGGCCGACGACGATGCTTGTAATTAGAACTGTAAAATAAATGGTATATATATATATATATATATATATATATATATATATATATATATATATATATACATACATATATAAAAAGAGAGAGAGACAGAGAGAGACAGAGAGATATAACAGAGAGGCAATGGTCGACGACGATGCATGCAATTAAGGCTGTGAAAGAAATAGTCTCTCTCTCTCTCTCTCTCTCTCTATATATATATATATATATATATATATATATATATATATATATTATTTATTTATTTAAGTCACCAATACATATATATATATATATATATATATATATATATATACAGAGAGAGAGAGAGACAGAGAGAGAGACAGAGAGAGAGAGAGAGGGATGGAGAGATAGGGAGAGAGGGGGAGGAGAGGAGAAAGTGTCATTTATCCATTAAGTATAAAAATAAGCAAGAGTTGAAGTTGGTGGACAGATTTACGGTAACTCACCAATCGAATGGCCTGTTATGTGACAAAGCATCACGTGATCAGTGTTAGTGCTTGAAGTCACCGGGTAATTAACATAACGATGTTTTTATACATACCTGTATATATATATATATATATATATATATATATATATATATATATATATTGATAATAAAGTGCGTAATATTTATAAATATATTCTCAATATAATTGGTAAAGCTTCCATATCTAATATATATATATATATATATATATATATATATATATATATATATATATTGATTGATTGATTGATTGATTGATTGATTAATATAGTGTGCAATATTTATAAATAAATGCTCAATATCATTGGTAAAGCTTGTATATCTAATATATATATATTTACCAACCCCTCCGCACGAGCAGGATGCGACACAAGGTCAATTTCTTAAGCGGAATTCAGCAGGTTTGAATTCAGAGTTTTCCTTCTCCTAGACCGGTTGCCTAACCAAGGTTAAAGAGCCCAGTCTGCCCTACTATTTACCCATAGCTGGAGAGAGAGAGTAGGATTCATACCTTTTTCAAGGATATTAGCGCTAAATGAAATGCAATTACCACGTCCAGGATTTGAACTCGGGGCGACGAGTCCATTTCCCATGACTTTAACCATTACACCAACCGCTTCCTACTATATATATATATATATGTGTGGGGAGGGCGTAGGGCTATCCTGGACGAGACCGTTCGCATTTCACTTCGTGCTAATGGAATGAATCCAAGCACATGCAAATGGTAGGGTAGACTGGGCTATGTCATACCCATTAAAAACAATTTAAAAAATATCCAAAAACAAATTCAAACCATTTTGCGGCACACAACAAAAGACAGTAAGACGAATAAGACATGTTGTAAGTGAAGTAAAGTCGTCGGGGCGGCCTAATGTCGGTATCAGCCATGCAGCGAGGGAATCTATCCCCTTTTCACTCGCGCTACAAGGAGATTATTTTAGCGTCTGAGGTGGAGCGCCACACCTACCATCAGCTCCTTACTTTACCGCACAGATCCCTGTGCTACTCATACGCTGAGTTGGCGAGGGCCGGTATCGAACTAGGAACCTTGTGGTTTCTAGACGAACGCTCTACCAACTAAGCTAACCGGTCCTTACACTGTTGGAAAAGCAAGGACGAACACATAGTTGACGTTTTTCTGTGAACAACTACACCAGTGAAGGCCGACCAGCAGAAACCTACATCAACAAGCTGTGTGCATATTCTTGATGCTATGCGGAAGACTGCCAGTGGCGATGACTGTGGAAAAAAGCATCATACAAACACGGAGGAATCCATTCTGTCAGCGCACCTGATTATATATATATTATATATATATATATATAGTATATATAAAGTTAATCCACAGACACCGGTGCATTCAGGTTTTCCCCTCTCATCAGTGTGATTACACTTTAACAGCTACCTCTTGCCGGATCGAACCTGACTTAATTTTCGTCTGCCCAAGTCTCGTTACCATACGGCTATTAGAGTTTGTCAATTTAGGAGAATATTAATTGATACATTTCTAAGCGAAATGAATTCACGAGGAGTCCTCTAACTTGTAAACAAAGTGAGGGTTAGCTATATGCCAGACGTGAATTTACAATTAAATCCCTATTTAGAGAACTTTTTCAAAAGAACAAATATAGTAGGGAGTATATATATATATTATATATAATATATATATATATATTATAATATATATATATATAAGTATTTGATAATTTGCTTTGAGCATTGTTAAGTTAAAGTATATTGTTTATTTATATTTAAAGGCAATTACAAGTGCGTATAATGTATAGCTGTATCCCACAAACATATACATAGAAGAAATTTGTTAATTATTATTGAAACGTAATAACAAGAAACTCGGCGAATTCAAGGGTGGTTTGGGGGTGATAGTGGATTTCTTCTCTCTAGATGGGGAGTGTTAGAATGGGATGCAGGTGTTAGTCCAGAATGTTGGATTGTAAGGATTGATCAAGATAAATAGTTTGTAAGGTGTTTGTTGTGGTTGTGTGTGTGTTGTCTGTGTATGTGTGTGTGTGGTTGGTTACCAATATACAGTGTTATTCCTTTGTAATTAGAATAATTAAAATCTTTAAATAGAATTTACTTTAAGAGCTGATAAAATTAATACAGAAAAATCGATGCAGGCATAGGGTGGGGGTGATTGCCACCAAACATGATTTTGTACATATGCCCACAAATAAATTTCCTATCAAGGACTTGACTAAAATCTGACCACTTGAAATTAGTTTCTCCAATCAATTACTATTTTATTTATTGCATCATAAATTCATTGGATTTCAACTATCATTACTGTAGTTTGTAGTTTCGATTTGAATTTTTTTTTTGTGACACCAGTCCTTGAACTTTTCTGATATATGTCGTATATTGTTTTTACATTGTATAAAACAGAAGCTTCTAAAATCTGGACACATTAAACTAAATGAACAATTTACCTTTTTTCAATCGATGCCTTTGTTGTTAAATGCTATTTTATCGTAATTATATGCTGTACCGGATCCCTGCCTTCTTATTACGCAACCATACAAGCTTGTGAAGAGGCATCTAAAAAGAATTTGTACTTTTGACACACCTTGTATTCTGCGGAAAAAAGTTCCATTCATTAATAATTTTTTTCAGGACATAAGGTGTCAAAAAAGTTACTAAATCTTTTAAAGCGTATTTACCAAGATAGAAATGAAGAATGAATGGAACTTTTTTTTTCGAATACAAGGTGTGTCATAAAAGTATAAAAAATCGTGATACTTTTTTGACACACCTTTATATATTATTATTCAAACAAAAAAATGAAAGTTAAAACAATATGTAGGGGGAGTTTTGATACCCTGTATATTGCATAGCTCATGTAAAGCTCTATTAGACATTTTTTAAGAAATTATTTTCATAGAACACTTGTAGATAACAGGTTAGTCATGTTTTAATATACATTTACACCATTAACAAACGGGCAATATAGAATCAACCAGTATACAAGAATTTTACAAGATGTTTGTTTTGGTTTGGTTTGTTTTGTTTACGGCATATCAACCTCAGTGGGTCATTTAATGGATAAAGTTTTGAAATAAATCAATTCTTAATGGATAATACAATTTTGTTTATTAACACATTTTTCTATTTAACCCATAGATGGGACCCTAACAGTTACTACCACTCGGGATCGACAGAGATGATGAGGGGTGCTCCACGTTCCCCAAACCTCCAAAACTAGAACCTCACAACAGATATGAGTTTAACTCATTCCCAGGACATGTAGACCGCAGCCACGGCCTTCTAGCACCCTATGATAAAAAGGGTTGGGCTTGCCATAAGGGCAATAGGGTTGGGAAAATTATAATTAGTTGCTACGCTTGACGTTAACTCTATCTATTGTGTGACGTTTAGTTTTTTGGAGGTTTGTGGGACGAGTGGATGCACCCTCACTCATTCTCCTGGTCAGTGGCTTCAGTGTAGTACCTGTTGGCGTCTCCATCTATGGGTAAATAGAAAAATGTGTAAGTTAACAAAATTGTAATTATCCATTAAGGAATTGATTTTATTTCAAAACTTTATCGGCAATTAACATGACCACCTGAGGTTGATATGCGTAAAACAAAACAAACCAAACAAACAAACATCTATTGTTAAAAATTCTTGTATATTGGTTGATTTCTATATTGCCCGTTGTTAATGTGTGGTGAAATGTATACTTAAAACATGTGACTAAAGCCTGTGTATCTACAAGTGTTCATATTGAAAATATTTTCTTAAAAATGTCTAAATAAGCTTTACGATGTATGCCAATACAGTAGCAAATCTACCCCCCACATAGTTGTTTTAACTCTTCATTATTTTTTTGATTTAATAATAAATATATACAAGGTTGTGTCTACAAAAGTATAATTAGTTATATACTTTTTGACACATCTTGTAATTTCTAAAAAAATAAAGTTCATATCATTTCTTCATTTCTATCTCGTTGGTAAATTACAGCTTAGAAATTTTAGTACTTTTTTGACACGCTTATGTCCCTGAATAAAAACTTAATAATGAAATGAGAACTTTTTTCCGCCTCAGAATACAAGGTGTGTATCATTATTTTCTGTAAAAACTACAAGATGTAAAAACAAGAATTTGTTAATTACTTTTTGACCTTTACTGAAAAAATGTTCCTTCATTCTATCAGTCTTGTAAAATGTTTGCGATAATAGACTTTTGCAGGCCTCTAATGCAAAATAATCATTAATACAGACTTTTTCGAATAAAAGGGTCAACAAATTTAAACAAAATCTATTTTAATGCTTCGCAGCTTGACGAGGTTCGAAAAAGCAAGATGTGAATATATGGATAATCATTCAAAGCTCGATAAACATAATACGTATTGTTTATCCAGATTTTAGAAGCATTCTGTTTATAGCAAAATGCCTACAAAACAATATAGCGACATATATCAGAAAGAGAAGTTCCAGCGACTCGGTATTCAACAACATAAAAAAATTCAAATCGAAAACTACAAACTACAGTAATGATCAATACAATGAATTTACTATGCAAGTGACATAAAAAATTAGTAGAATTCTGATGGAGAGCAATACTAATTTCACTGGTCATGATTGTGACGTCAAGATCCTTGATAGCATGAGATTTATTAGGTCGCATTAATGTGAGTACAAATCATCGTTTGAACGCAATCTCCACTTTGGCGTGTCCATTCCATAACCCCCCCTCCCTCTCCTATGCCTGCGCATCGCATTTTTACCTTCGTTACTTAATATTNCCCGCAAACCAGGACACATGTGTGCTGGGTGCAAGAAAATGCGTTGGTCCCTTCGGAATTCTCTCTCAAGGGGGCGCCCTATGCACTGGGCAATAAATCTAGCCCTGCCCCTTTAAATCGAGGGGGCAGGTGTTGCCTGGGGGGTGGCCACCTGGGATCAACGCTGTTAATTGTATCAACGGCTAGGGCCGAAGCCCGTTGGTCGTATCGACATACTAATAACATGTAATTGTATTTATTTATACTGTGGGGGCGTTAATCATATAATACAACAAAATAGTGATTTACAATGTGAACGGGGACGGCTAATTTGCATATTGATATTAAACATGTGATTTTAGTATATATTTGCTTAGTATTAGTAAGAAATAACTGAAATTTTAGTATTTATTTCCTATTCTAACTAGATAATTAAATTAGGATAATTTAGCAATAAAAGACGAGAGTTTCAGGTGTTCTATTTTTCGGTTATACCTCCCCACTGTTTCAAATCTTTTAATCTGTATTCTTATATAGTTTCATTAGCCTTTCTAATCTAATATCTATTAATAATAAAGATTTGCTTCCGGTTTTTGTCAGTAACAAAAACTACATCACTTCTTACGTCACACTACCTAAAATAGTCATAACATAGAATAAATACACTCAAAATTTGAGCATGCAATGTTAGACAGTCCTCATTGGTTTTTTAAACAAGTTTTAATAAATACATGACTAGTATTATCTATCTATATATAGTTTGTTTTTATTTTGATATATATTTAAAGTTATCAGAACTAAGTTTCCATTTCAATTTTTTTAATTTTTACTCCTTTAATAAATTAATTTTATTTTTTACTCCTTTAATAAATTTGATGATTTTACTTTACTTATGATACAAACTCTCTGATACTGAATTTTCAACTCACATCCCCTCCAGCAATATTTATTTTACGTCACCCAGAGGGCGTTTTTTATTTTGCTTGTAATATCTTATTACATTAAAACTTAAATACTTGCACACGGTGGATGCATATATTTCCTAGGAATTATAACGGTTGATATATCTACTTAAGAGCTATATCAAATATTTCAATATGTAAAATGTATAAGGGTATTGATTTAACGCGCGCTCTCTCTCTCTCTCTCTCTCTCTATATATATATATATATATATATATATATATATATATATATATATATATATATATATATCTTCTTTCTTTCTTTCTTTCTTTTCATTATGTCCGATTGAAACAGATTAGCGTAATCGCTTACCCCCTCTGTCTATCTTTCCACTCACCTCTGCCTTTCTTATTATAATATTTTTCTGTGTAGCATGTCCTTTCTTTCTTTATAATAAAAATGGAATGGTCAATTATTTACCTGAGGTGACGAAACACATAAGAAATATGAATTCGTCGAGAAAGCAACACTAAATAACCAGGATATACTATTTTTTTGCTTTTGATCTTGGACGATTTGGACGGTCTCTTTTTTTTTACCAGAGTGTGTAGCAAGATGATAACGGTCGATGATTAAGGAACAAGCATATTGATATATAGATTTTTAAAAAATGGATTACAGCTAGTTTTAATTCAGAGATGCTAAGGGTATTTGTCTGCTCATCCTCCTTATGAGGGCTTGACACAAGGTCTCATTTTTACGTGGGTGCATAAAAATTGCGTCGATCCCGCCGGCATTCCCAGCAAGGGGTGGGGGGTGCCTCAGGCGCTGGGCAATAAACCCAGCCCTGCCCCTTTAAATCAAGGGAATTCAGAGACACTCTGAATGCAGTGATTTTTTTTTTCGGCAACGTTCGGCATTTTTCGTGAGCCTATCCCCCTCGGCTCTCAACCAGCCAGCCAACCCCCCCCCGCCCATTACTTTACACGGAACAGTGAACCGAGCTTAGCAGGAACCGAGCCGACTTGAAACGAGGTCGGCTCATCGAACTATGAATTGATCGGGTCATTGATCCCTCGGGAGACATTTGAAACCTACGTGTGTAGCAGACGGGGGAGGTGACGTTACCGTCGAGTTTATTCTAGGATAAAAAGGTCGATCGATAAGGTCGTAGTGGCCCCTTTGATGTGTCAGCGAAACAGTCTGTCTCCATTCACGATAATGACGGCCGATCACTACACCTTAATATACACAGAAGGAAAAAGAAAGAAAGAAAGAAAGAAAGAAAGAACGAAAGAACGAAAGAAAAAAGGTAATGGCTCAGTTAGTAAACAAGTGAAAACAACAACAACAACAAAAAGACATCGTTAGTCTCTATATTCTCGATGTTAGATACTAACTAGTCGACAGTGGTCATTGGACCATGAGACTAACGATGTCTTTTTTGTTGTTGTTGTTGTTTTCACTTGTTTACTAACTGAGCCATTACCTTTTTTCTTTCGTTCTTTCGTTCTTTCTTTCTTTCTTTCTTTCTTTCTTTTTCCTTCTGTGTATATTAAGGTGTAGTGATCGGCCGTCATTATCGTGAATGGAGACAGACTGTTTCGCTGACACATCAAAGGGGCCACTACGACCTTATCGATCGACCTTTTTATCCTAGAATAAACTCGACGGTAACGTCACCTCCCCCGTCTGCTACACACGTAGGTTTCAAATGTCTCCCGAGGGATCAATGACCCGATCAATTCATAGTTCGATGAGCCGACCTCGTTTCAAGTCGGCTCGGTTCCTGCTAAGCTCGGTTCACTGTTCCGTGTAAAGTAATGGGCGGGGGGGGGGGTTGGCTGGCTGGTTGAGAGCCGAGGGGGATAGGCTCACGAAAAATGCCGAACGTTGCCGAAAAAAAAAATCACTGCATTCAGAGTGTCTCTGAATTCCCTTGATTTAAAGGGGCAGGGCTGGGTTTATTGCCCAGCGCCTGAGGCACCCCCCCCCTTGCTGGGGAATGCCGGCGGGATCGACGCAATTTTTATGCACCCACGTAAAAATGAGACCTTGTGTCAAGCCCTCATAAGGAGGATGAGCAGACAAATACCCTTAGCATCTCTGAATTAAAACTAGCTGTAATCCATTTTTTTAAAAATCTATATATCAATATGCTTGTTCCTTAATCATCCGACCGTTATCATCTTGCTACACACTCTGGTAAAAAAAAAAGAGACCGTCCAAATCGTCCAAGATCAAAAGCAAAAAAATAGTATATCCTGGTTATTTAGTGTTGCTTTCTCGACGAATTCATATTTCTTATGTGTTTCGTCACCTCAGGTAAATAATTGACCATTCCATTTTTATTATAAAGAAAGAAAGGACATGCTACACAGAAAAAATATTATAATAAGAAAGGCAGAGGTGAGTGGAAAGATAGACAGAGGGGGTAAGCGATTACGCTAATCTGTTTCAATCGGACATAATGAAAAGAAAGAAAGAAAGAAAGAAGATATATATATATATATATATATATATATATATATATATATATATATATATATATATATAGAGAGAGAGAGAGAGAGAGAGAGCGCGCGTTAAATCAATACCCTTATACATTTTACATATTGAAATATTTGATATAGCTCTTAAGTAGATATATCAACCGTTATAATTCCTAGGAAATATATGCATCCACCGTGTGCAAGTATTTAAGTTTTAATGTAATAAGATATTACAAGCAAAATAAAAAACGCCCTCTGGGTGACGTAAAATAAATATTGCTGGAGGGGATGTGAGTTGAAAATTCAGTATCAGAGAGTTTGTATCATAAGTAAAGTAAAATCATCAAATTTATTAAAGGAGTAAAAAATAAAATTAATTTATTAAAGGAGTAAAAATTAAAAAAATTGAAATGGAAACTTAGTTCTGATAACTTTAAATATATATCAAAATAAAACAAACTATATATAGATAGATAATACTAGTCATGTATTTATTAAAACTTGTTTAAAAAACCAATGAGGACTGTCTAACATTGCATGCTCAAATTTTGAGTGTATTTATTCTATGTTATGACTATTTTAGGTAGTGTGACGTAAGAAGTGATGTAGTTTTTGTTACTGACAAAAACCGGAAGCAAATCTTTATTATTAATAGATATTAGATTAGAAAGGCTAATGAAACTATATAAGAATACAGATTAAAAGATTTGAAACAGTGGGGAGGTATAACCGAAAAATAGAACACCTGAAACTCTCGTCTTTTATTGCTAAATTATCCTAATTTAATTATCTAGTTAGAATAGGAAATAAATACTAAAATTTCAGTTATTTCTTACTAATACTAAGCAAATATATACTAAAATCACATGTTTAATATCAATATGCAAATTAGCCGTCCCGTTCACATTGTAAATCACTATTTTGTTGTATTATATGATTAACGCCCCCACAGTATAAATAAATACAATTACATGTTATTAGTATGTCGATACGACCAACGGGCTTCGGCCCTAGCCGTTGATACAATTAACAGCGTTGATCCCAGGTGGCCACCCCCCAGGCAACACCTGCCCCCTCGATTTAAAGGGGCAGGGCTAGATTTATTGCCCAGTGCATAGGGCGCCCCCTTGAGAGAGAATTCCGAAGGGACCAACGCATTTTCTTGCACCCAGCACACATGTGTCCTGGTTTGCGGGTGGTCCCACATCAATGGAGCCTGTACCTAATCCGTACAAATTGGGGTACGTGGTAAATAAGTCGATACAGCCAACGGGCTGATATAATTAATAGCGTTTATACCAGGGGGCATCCCTCCAGGCAATACCTACCCCCTCCTTTTAATGAGGCATGGCTGGGTTTATTGCCCAGTTCCTGGGGCGCCCCCTTGAGCTCTCTTTCATCACCATTGCACCAGAATTAATTTATTTCAAAACTTCATCAGCATTAATTGATCCACTGAGGCTGATATGCTGTAAAACAAAACAAAGAAACAAATAACGTCTCTACTAAGTAAAGTAAAGTCAACGGGGCGGCCTAAAGTCGGTATCAGCCAGTCAGCGAGGGAGTCTATCCCCTTTTCAATAGCACTAGACCAAGGAGATTGTTTTACCATCTGAGGTGAAGCGCCACACCTACCATCAGCTCCTTACTTTACCGCACAGATCCCTGTGCTACTCATACGCTGAGTTGGCGGGGACCGGTATCGAACTAGGAACCTTGTGGTTACTAGCCGAACGCTCTACCGACTGAGCTAACCCGGCCCCTGTTTCAATACCCTGTTCTGTTTCACAATCGAAATCATAGGTTTCTTCCTGCTCTTTATTCCCCAGTTCCTCATCCATTGGGGTCTCTCCCCTTAGGTCCGGATCCTTAACGAAATGCTGTATTTCGTGTAACGTTGCGGGTCTTGTCAACGTGCCTCAAAATTTACAGCACAAAAAGGTATTTGTTACGCGGCGGTCATCATTGTCGATAAAAAGGTACAACACGTGAGATATATCGTCACAAGGGCTTAGCATTTATTTTCGGGCTCGCGTCGTGGGCTCTGTTTCGAAGAGAAGGAAAGGCAGAAAGAAAGAGAGGGAGGACACTGTTAAATTCCTGTACCTTTTAACATAGTACTAACTATCTCGTTGTCCCAAACTAGTGACCAGCAGACCCGTCCGAACCTTCGCCGCCGGAAAGCCAAAGAGTCCGATTTTGTTGTACCTCGTTCCTCGTCACCATGTGACTTCCGCTTCCGGTCGAAACCCGACTTCCGGTCAGCTTTCAGGTCCTCTTCTGGGGTCATACCTCGGTCAAATTACCGGCAACCTGTTGTGTTTCCACTATTCCTTTTTTTTAACCTTTACTTTCTCTTATTTCTTCTTCCTCTCTTTCTATAGCAGTCCGCTCACTATCAAACTCCGGTGGATCTTCATAATTACGTTACACTCGTCTTTACATCCCATTTACAAACTCTGGTCCAGTGATTCTATTTTCCACGTTTTCAGTATTCTGTACCATTCTTTCCTCCACATTTTGGAAGATCTCTAGTTTTGTGGGTGCTTTGTATGTCAGCTAAAATGGCATTATGTTGTATGTTTTAACTTTGTGTAAATTTTAAATGCTTCATGTTGTTGATAAAAGTTCTGTGGTTCTTTTATCAACGGCATGGTTTTGTCTAGTGTCATTTTTTCAAATCTTTTGCCAGTAGATCTTTTTAAATTTCTGGATAAATTGTTCCATTAATTATTTGCGCGATGAGCCTCTCATCGAGTTCGCAGTTGACTTCGTCTCTCACGTGGATCTGCTTACAGGCGTACTCTGGAAATAAATTCGTTATTATTATTATTATATTGGCATTTCAGTCTCGGAAGACTATAATATAGTTTGTGTGCCCCTGAAGTTACAGCAGAACAGAAGTATTATTATTTTCACTCCTTTTGAGTTTTTAGGGCCGGCTTAGTTCAGTCGGTAGAGCGTTTGGCTAGGAATAACAAGGTTCCTGGTTCGTTACCGGCCCTCGCCAACTCAGCGTATAAGTAGCACAGGGATCTGTGCGGTAAAGTAATGAGCTGATGGTAGGCGTGGCGCTCCACCTCAGACGCTAAAATAATCTCCTTGGTCTAGCGCTATTGAAAAGGGGATAGACTCCCTTGCTGTCTGGCTGATGCCGACATTAGGCCGCCCCGACAACTTTACTTTTACTTTACATCAGCGTTAGCTGATGGTATTTCCATGGAGGAGTGACAACAAGTCTCCTTAGGTCTCCAGGACTCTTCTGAGTATTATTATTATTATTATTATTATTATTATTATTATATGACTCCATGAGAGTCTTTCATGCCAGCCTTAGCCGGTGGTTCATGACTCTTCTGGGTATTCTAGCCGATCTTAACAGTGCTGTTGTTTGAATGGTCTCGATTCTGTGGCATCTATAGACCCTAACCCTGGAGAATGTGCTGCAGCCAAATGTGGAGACCTGACCCAGGGTTTGATATTACATATTCTAATAGTAAAGATTTCACAGCTCTTAAAAGGAAATTGGCGCAGGTCTCCACATTATATGTTGACTGTTTCGTAGTATCAACTGCCTGTTGATATTGGGTAACCATTTATATAGGCGTATCTAATTCACATAAAATATTACACGTTCCTGAAACTTAGAGGCTAAGGTCGCTCTTGTGCTTCTGATTATTCTTGAGGATCTATATTCTCCTTCGCGAGCGCGTGGTCTTATGGTTAGAGTTGCGGGAAATGGACACGTTGACCCGAGTTCAATTCCTGGACGAAGCTGTTCACATTTCACATTGCGCTAATACCCTTGGGAATAGTATGAATCCAATTCTGCCTCCAGCTATGGGTAAATAGCAGGACAGACTGGGCTCTTTAACCATGGCTAGGTAACCAGTCTAGAAGAAGGAAAACTCTGAATTCAAACCTGCTGAACTCCACTTAAGAAATTGACCTTGTGTCGTATCCTGCTCGTGCGGAGGGGTTGGTATATATATATATATATTCTCCTTCGGATCCTTCTCTGTTTCTTCTTATGGGAGATCTAGATCTAATTTTATTTTATTCATCAGTCTCTTTATAATTACCCTCTTTCATACCCTGACCAAACTCTTAATTCAAACTAGTCATCATTAAAAAATGACCTTGTACCACATCCTGGCAAAGAGTTTTGGTAAATACAGACCCTTTGGAAAGGCATTAATCCATCATTTCCCTTCAGGTATTAGTAAATAGGAGTGAAGACTGTGTCTTGTTTCCTTGGTAATGCAACCAATCTTGGAGAAGGAAACCTCTCAATTAAAATCAGCTGTAATTGACTTTGTAATTGACTTTGTGTCACATCCTGCTCATGGAGGAGACGTCGGATAAATACGGACATGATAGATGACAACGTCTCTAGCGATTTGTCACTTACGCAGCTAAGCTTAGCACAAGGTCAGGGGTATGGATCATCCAGTGAGAATCGATCTCACTATTAATGGTCTGCTCGGGCGTTTTTCCCGCTTAAGGTCAATGTCTTTAAGACTCGGGTTTTCTGCACGTGTTCTATTCATAGCAATTGTGCATAAATTGTCCAGTTTTCGTAGCCAAAATAGTACCTTATATTTTCCTGTTCTCGGAGTTTCAGGTCTCAGTACGCTCGAAAAATACTTTCCAAACAAAAAATAGAGACATTCCGGTTAAATCGAACTTAACGGACCTAAATTCCAACATCGTATGTTACCCCGCCGAAAGAAAAAAAAATACCAAAAATCAGGGAATTAACCGAATTTAATGAAATTTTCAGTGTTGATATATTAATGAATAAAAGATATAATGCACCAGTTATTTTATTTAAAAACTCTTACATTATTTCAGGTCAGTTAACTTTGAACCACGTAGTTTTGAGGCGTAAAGATACGTGGTTCAAAGTTATCTGACCTGAAAAATATAAAAGTTTTTAAATAAAATAACTAGTGTATTATATCTTTTATTCATTAATATATCAACACTGAAAATTTCATTAAATTCGGTTAATTCCCTGATTTTTGGTATTATTTTTTCTTTCGGCGGGGTGATATACGATGGTCGAATTTAAGTCCGTTAAGTTCGATTTAACCAACATTCCAAACGAAAAATGGTTCTTTAGAAATTTTAAAGAGTAATGATTTATTTTATAAATCTTTTAAAGAGTTAGAGTAGTCGGTTTAACTCAGTCGGTAGAGCACTTGCCTACGAATCGCAAGGTTCCTGGCACGATACCGGTCCCCGCTAACCCAGAGTATGGGTAGCACAGGTTGGATAATCTTACCTGTGCGGTAAAGCGGTAAAGCGGGAAGATAGGTATGGTGCGTCATCTCAGCAAAAACAACCTCTGCGATCTAGCGCTAGCGAAAAGGGGATAGACTCCCTCGCTGTCTGGCTGATACCGGCAATAGGCCAATCGACCAACTTTTTTAAGGAGTTAGAGAAACCTGAGTCTCTGACAAAAGGTCAATTTTCAATCGGTGTAAAGTTGGCTTGTTTAGTTAGTTGGTCAGATTATACGGTATTTCAACCCCTATTGGGTCATTTTATGCCGAAAACATTTTGTTTGGTTCGTTCTTGTTGGGTATTCAATTTATTTTTTAAACTCAATTTTTTAAAAACATTTTAAAAACACATTTTTTAATCCATAAATTGGACCTTAATATGTACTATCACTCCTGATCAGAATGGACCTGGGAGTAATTGCAATGAAATGGTACTCCACACTACCCAGTGCTCCATTGGAACCTCAAATCTAGATGAAGTTAAATGCCATATCAAGGACACTAAGATTTCCAGCCACCGTCTTCTAGCAAATGTGATAAAAACAGTTGGGAGTTTGCCATAAAGGCAATGGGGTCCGGACAATCATATAGATGCTAGGGCTTGACTTGGCCCGCCGATTGACTGAATATATATATATATATATATATATAATATATATATATATATTGTAAACAAGGTTTGTTTAGAATGGCTTTTTGCCGATAATTTTTTGGAGAATAAGTGCTTAATTGGAGTCGTACCTAATTTTGAAAATTAATTAATTAATAATGAATTAGGCGGGAATACCTATTAAATTTATGGCTAAACAAATCGAGAAAAATCAATCTCAGTATGTACATTTCGGCCTATTAGGCCTCATCAGCAGAGCTATAGATCGGAAGACCGCCCTGTGCGTGATTTGAAACCGGACTGCCAAGCTGACAGGCCGATCCCATAACCCCAACACCAAACGAACTTCTTAGATTTTATGATTTGTTTAGAGTAGGTTAACATTCCTCTTCTAGTGACTTTTATTACACGACGATGTGGTAAGTTGTAAACAAGGTTTGTTTAGAATTGGCTTTTTGCCGATAATTTTTTGGAGAATAAGTGCTTAATTGGAGTCGTACCTAATTTTGAAAATTAATTAATTAATAATGAATTAGGCGGGAATACCTATTAAATGTATGGCTAAACAAATCGAGAAAAATCAATCTCTGTATGTACATTTCGGCCTATTAGGCCTCATCAGCAGAGAAATCATAAAATCTAAGAATTTCGTTTGGTGTTGGGGTTATGGGATCGGCCTGTCAGCTTGGCAGTCCTGTTTTAAATCACGCACAGGGCGGTCTTCCGATCTATAGCTCTGCTGATGAAGCCTAATATGCCGAAATGTACATACAGAGATTGATTTTTCTCTATTTGTTTAGCCATACATTTAATAGGTATTCCCGCCTAATTCATTATTAATTAATTAATTTTCAAAATTAGGTACGACTCCAATTAAGCACACACATATATATATATATATATATATATATATAGGTAAAGTAAGTAAACCGTCCGGGTGGCCTAAAATCGGTCTCAGCCAGACTGCGAGGGTGTCTATCCCCTTTTAATTAGTGCTAGACCAAGGAGATTATTTTTAGCGTCTGAGGTGGAGCGCCACACCTTTCTCACAGATCCCTGTGCTACTCATACACTGAGTGGGCGTGGGCCGGTATCGAACCAGGAACTACCGAGCCAAACCGGCCCTATATATATATATATATATATATATATATATATATATATATATTTACCAACCCTCCCTACCAGCTGGACGTGACACAAGGTCATTTTTGCAGTGGAGTTTAACAGGTTTGAATTCAGAGTTTTCCTTCTCCTAGACTGGTTACCTAGCCATGGTTAAAGAGGCCAATCTGTACTACTATTTGGGGAGTAGTTAGATTCATACCTTTCCCAAGAGTATTACCACTATGTGAAATTCAAGCAGCCTCGCCCAGGATTTGAACTAGTGTCGACGGTATCTTACTACTCCAACCATTACACCACACAGCTCCATAAAATAATATATGAAATAAAAAAGATTTGGCATTAAATAGCTCACAAGAGTTGATATGCCATTAAACAAAAGAGCAGACCTTTCCTTGCATTATTTAGATTTTTCTGCCTATTGTTCTCATCTTTATTGATATACAACGTGTGTCATAAAAGTATCGAGATTGAAGCTGCATTTACTAAGATAGAAATGAACAATGAATGAAACTTTTTTTTTTAGAATACAAGGTGTGTCATAAAAGTGCCGAGTTTGAAGCTGTATTTACCGAGATAGAAATGAATAATGAACGGAACGTTGATTTTTCCAGAATACAAGGTGTGCCAAAAAGTACAAAAAAATCTCGATACTTTTTGACACACCTTGTATACACAACGCTTCGGACGATGTATATATATCAATAAAGATGAGGGTAACAATCCGAAAAATCTAAATAATACAAAGTATCAAGCCTCATCTAAAAAAAATCAGCCAAATGATAATCTTTCTCTTGGACATAATTGGTCGCTAGGAAGAAAAGGAAGAACTTGTTGGATAGTTAATTGCCTATCTTCAATAGAGATTACGGGCAACCTATGCTTAAAACATCGGTTCTGGCTAGATCACCAAAGTTAAGCAATGATAAGCCTGTTGAATACTTAATTAGGTGACCACATAAGCAACAGTTGTAAATAAGCAGAGTTCTTTGTTTGTTAAAATGACTAAATTCGGCATTAAATGTCCCATAAGAGGGTTGATATATCGTAAAACAAAACAAACAACCAGCCTGTGTACTTTTCTTTATCTGAATGACTTGATTCGGTATTAAATGACCCGAAAAGGGTTGATATGCCGTAAAACAAACAACACAACCATCCTGTGTTCTTTGTTTATCGAAATGATTTGATTCGGCATTAAATGACCCGAAAAGGGTTGATATGCCGTAAAACAAACAACCCAACCAACCTGTGTTCTTTGTTTATAAAAATGATTTGATTCGGCATTAAATGACCCGAAAAGGGTTGATATGCCGTAAAACAAACAACCCAACCAACCTGTGTTCTTTGTTTATAAAAATGACTTGATTCGGCATTAAATGACCCGAAAAGGGTTGATATGCCGTAAAACAAACAACCCAATCAACCTGTGTTCTTTGTTTATCGAAATGACTTGATTCGGCATTAAATGACCCTAAAAGGGTTGATATGCCATAAACCAAAACAACCAACCAACCTGTGTTTCTTGTTTATCGAAATGACTTGATTCGGCATTAAATGACCCTAAAAGGGTTGATATGCCATAAAACAAAACAATCAACCAACCCGTGTCTCTTGTTTATCGAAATGACTTGATTCGGCATTAAATGACCCGAAAAGGGTTGATATGCCGTAAAACAAAATACCCAACCAAGCTGTGTTCTTTGTTTATCAAAATGACTTGATTCGGCATTAAATGACCCGAAAAGGGTTGATATGCCATAAAACAAACAACCCAACCAACCTGTGTTCTTTGTTTCCCAAAATGACTCGATACGGCATTAAATGACCCAAAAAGGATTGATATGCCGTAAAACAAAACAACCAGCCAGCCTGTATCCTTTTTCTTTCTTTTTTTTATCAAACTGACTTGATTCGGTATTAAATTACCCAAAAAGGGTTAATACGCCGTAAAACAAAACAACCAAACAAATAAACCTGTCTTCACTAGAAGCTTTTCTCGATCATGCAGGGGAATTAAGAATTCCTTCAGGCGTACTTCCATTGTTCTGTGAGCTTCACGGATACTCAAGATATTCTCATGGAAATTTTAAGGGTGCAAAGATCAAGAGAAGAGGAGTGAGCATGTGAAGTTAGCTACTTATTTTTCTACAAATGATTCATTCAAAAATAATTCCCATTGTATAGTCCTCGCTTTTTGAAACAGCGGAGCATCACTTTCATCTGACCTTGACTTGTACAAATTAACTCTGTTAATAAAGTACGTTATTATTCAACATATAACAGAAAGAATTTTTTTTTAAATTAAAAAAAAAAAACTAAAACAAATAAATAAATAAATAAATAAATAATAGCTAAAGATGCAGACAAAAGTAGTGAAAGAAAACATTTATCAAAAAAAAAAAAAAAGCAGACGATTATATCCGAATTTGATGTATTAAAATAATTTTGTAATTCATCTTGAAAATTCGTACTTTTATTTCACTGTACATCTTCTCGTCCATTTCTTCTGTTCGTTTACACGATATCTTATAAAGATTACTGTTATTGCTTTATTTCTTATTTTATTTTATTTTATCCTTCTATTTAATTCCATTTCTGTTATGTATGTATGTACGTGTGTGTGTGGGGGGGGGTATCAGAATTCCTTCGTTTCGGAATAAGACTTTCAATCCGGGTCTTTACACCCCACTCCTCGGACATTGATTTATAGAGCCAGCGCGCCTTCTCCCGCCTTTTGTTAGCGACTCTTATCTTTCCCGTCACCGTCTTCCGAGAAACATTCACTAATTGGGGTTCATTCGATCCTCTTCCCTTGTTGCAAAGTCTTTTTCTTTGGAGTCTTCATTTCTTCCTCTTTTATTCTTCATACTCTCTCTCTCTCTCTTCTCTCTCTGTCTCTCTCTCTCTCTCTTTCTCTCTCTCTCTCTCTCTATCTCTCTCTCTCTCTCACACACACACACACACCTAACACACAAGTTTCACGTAGCCTATTTTCTGATGAGGTTTTATCGAGGCGTCTCATCTTCTCTATCTCTCTACTCTCTCTCTCTCTCTCTTCTCTACTCTCTACTGTCTGCCCTCTCTCTGTTTAACATCCACACACGCCTCTCCTGATTCGTCTCACTCTGTTAATTCTTCTCTCGAGTCTTTCTCTAGCTCTCTCTCTCTCAGTCTCATATCTCTCTCTCTCTTCTCTCTATCGTCTGTTCTTCACTTATCGCTCTATAGTACTTCCCTCTTGTCATCTCTCTCCTCTCTCCTGTTCTCTTTTGCCTCTATCACCTAGCTCCGTCTCTACTATTATTTAAGTCTCTCCTCTCTCTCTCTCTCTACTTTAATCTGTCTGCCATACTCTACTCTCTCTCTAACTCTCTATGTCTCTTAGTACTCATCTCTCTCTCTCTCTCTCTCTCTCATCTCTTCTCTCTTATCTTTCTCTCCTCTCTCTCATATCATCGCTGGTGCACTCTCTCTCATCTACATCTTTGTCCTCTCAGGGTTTCACTCAAACAGGCGCAAAAAAAAAGACACAAAAAAGAAACGAACATATTAATTATAATAAATAAATGAATGTTAAACAAAAAAAATAACATGTTCTTTTCAGTTGAGAATTCCTCAAAAAACTTACTCTTTATTAGAATATCTAAAGGGAAAAAACAACATCTGCGGGACCATTTTCTCTGATATTTCTAATTATGGACAAGAGGAAGGGATTTTTCTGGCGGTGGGAGAGAGAAAGATCTCTCAGGGGGGAATGTGTAGTCTTACTTGATCGGAGTAGTATTTCGTCTCAGGCAAATAGAGCTTGTTGCGATTGTCACTTTGGTCGCGTCTAGCGTGTACACTAAAGAGAAGCGAGTAGATGGAGAGCGAACAAAAAACGTAAACACGACAGTCAGAGAAGAAGAAGAAGAAGAGAAGAAGAAGAGAAGAAGTAAGAACAATAAGAAACAGCTAAATAAGTGAAGATAATCATAGATTAAAAAGAAAATGAAGACTAAGAAGAAATTAATGACATGCTTTGAAATGGATGACAAAATAAGAATTACAAATCAACGAAAAAAAACAGAAATTTAATAGTTAAAGATAGAATAAAGAAAATATTAAAATAAGAAGCAAGAATAGAAAGAAATAGAAAATCTCATAAGAGGAGGAAAAAAGAAAGATCTTAGGAGAGGAAGATATTAAAATGAGATCAAACAAGAGAGAAAGGCGGATGCAGATAGGAACGCGAAAGAATGCAAGTGAAGAAATGAATAACCTAGCCATTTTCTCTTATATGAAATGTTTTTCTATGTACAAATAAAGAAAGGACAGAGAGTCAAGATGACTAAGCGGAGCAAATGGTGAGCGAAACAGATAAAAGATCCATTCAGACGAGACAAAAGGTAAGACGTGATATAGAGAGAGTGAAAGAGAGAAAATCAAAGAGACAAAGATTGAAAATTGAGAGATAAGAAAGACTCATAAAGAACCAAAATAAAGACAGAAGAAGTGAGAAGAGAGAGGATACCCAAGAAGAGGCGGAAGAAAGAAGGTGAAAGGAAAAGAAGTGAGAGAGATAGAAAAAAAAAATAAGAATCGGATAAATAGTAGAAGAAAGAAAATCAAAGAATGAGAAAGTTTAAGTTTAAGCATATCAGTTCAGTTAGAGTTAGAAGCGGAAAAGCAAGGATGTGAGTAGAGAGACAAAAATAAAATAAAGAATAGGTAAAAAGAAAGGAAGGGAATGTCAGGAAAAGAATGAAAGCAAGCAAAACTTATTAGGAAAGATATACCAGATCAAAGAATAGAAAGTGAAGAGAAAGAAGAAAAGAAGGGAAAGATGAGAGAAAAAGCAAAGATAAGTACAAGAAAGGTGAAGTCGTAAGTAAAGAGAAAGGAAAGAATGAAATGTCTAAAAGGAGGGAAGGGACGAAGTACATTTGGTAAAGAAAGAAAGAAAGGAAAGAAAAGAAAGAAAGGAAAGAAAGAAAAGGTAAAATAGAAAGAAAGAAAGAAAGAAAGAAAAGAAAAAGATCTGAAAGGAGGGAAGATGAAGTACATTTGGTAAAGAAAGAAGGAAGGAAAGAAAGAAAGAAAAAAAAAAAGAAAGAAAGGAAGAAAGGAAGAAAGGAAAGAAGTGGGATTATTAAAGAATAAGAGAGAAAAAAAAAAAGATATACACAGCCAAGAAGGTAAAGAAATAAAAATAAAAGAAATAGACAAAAATAAAAAAAATAAAAAAATAAAAGAAAAACAAAATGAAGATTTATATGTAAGTTTTTGTAAACCTTTTAAGCAAATGTGAAGTCTGAACAAGTGTAGGTCAATCGTTAGCGCAAAGGGCCGTATGAAGATTTTTTTTTTTAAAGAACAAAAAATAAAAAAATAAAAAAAAGATCAAGACAATTGGGAGTCTAGAAAGATGAAGGAAATGTATCTTCTTGTCCTTTTCCAGGTACAATACGCGGAAATAATTCAAAGTAATAGCAGTGGAAATAAAAATGTTGCTTCTATCCCGTCTAGTAGGTCAAAATAAAAACGAATTGATGGAAATCGATACATTGATCAATAAATCGATTGCCATAGATCTTTACTAAGGTTTGGTCAGTTTTGTCGTGTATATTAATAATTGGGAAGAGTTTGTCTGTGTCACATCAACCAAGGGTCGGTTTAGCTCAGTCGGTAGAGCATCGCAAGGTTCTGGATGTTGGAATATTTGGATATATAGTTATAAAGTTTGTTTCTTTATAGTATCATTGAAGCATTGTGTGTATGTGTAATATAAAGATTTTGAAGGCAATTTACAATGCAATATGTGTTGAATTTATTTAACTTTTGTTTTTTTGTTCAAAACTAAATATTTTCGGAAGTAAAATTCCATCTTCAGAGTTATTCAAAGTTGAAAGTATTGAAAGTACTAGGTGATTTTTTATAGTACTTATCCCACGGCGATATTGTAATCTTCTGTTGTTTAAGAAGTTGATGAACGCCGTATATTTGAAAATTTTTTCCGTGATGTTAAATCGGCTAATTCCGTGATGTTAACTCGGCTCGGCTGTTCCCGCGCGTGGTGAATATTCGAAATTCTTTTAATTTTTACTATAAATACAGCCTTGCTCGGCATATTGAAATAAAGTTTGTTTCTTTATAGTATCATTGAAGCATTGTGTGTATGTGTAATATAAAGATTTTGAAGGCAATTTACAATGCAATATGTGTTGAATTTATTTAAATTTTTTTTTTTTTCAAAACTAAATATTTTCGGAAGTAAAATTCCATCTTCAGAGTTATTGAAAGTTGAAAGTATTGAAAGTACTAGGATATATAGTTATTTACTAAGCTTAGCTTAGATGTGGCACGAGGCCAAAAATATAGGCACCCAATGAGAAATCGAACTCCTTAATAATAGCTCGCGAATACTAGATTGCTAACCATTACACCACGTTGATATGTAAGGTGTCCTACAGTACACAACCTAAATTTATAGACAGGGCGGGGTCAAATGGTTTATTCCTCCACCAATCATCAGCCATAATGCGTGGCTAGTTGACTACTTAATCACTGATACTGAACAGACGTCCATTTGCAATCATTGACGAAGGAACTTACAACCAAAAGATTCTTTACCGAGAATTTCCGCTGATCAAGCGCTCTTGCTTGAAGCCTAAAAGGAGGGCACATAAAATCGTTACACTGGGTTAGACACGGTCATCGATAGCTCAACCCGTGAGTAACACATGCAATCTGATATGTGAAGGGAGCTGAAGGTAGGTGTGGCGCTCCCACCTCTGCAAAAATAATCTCTCTGGTTTAGCGCTAACGAAAAGGGGATAAACTCACTCGCTGCCGGCTGATACCGACAAAATACTACTCTGCCAACAAAGAACTTAACTTACATTAACCCAGGGCCGGTTTAGCTCAGTCGGTAGAGCAGTCCCTAGGTAATCGCAAGGTTCTGGGTTCGACACGGTCATCGACAACTTAACGCCTAAGTAGCACAGATGTTGTATACCCTTTCTCACTTCTTACTTCTAGTCGTCTTTTCTTCTGGCCGGCTTTGCTATTCTGATCGTCTATCTTGGTCTGGTCTCTTCTAAGGTCTGGACTTTCTTGGGGACTTCGGGTCTGGTTTCTGTTAGGGATTTCTCCTTATCAGTAGCCCTATGTCATTGTTAGTTTTTAGGTAATAAACACAAGACTTCGATTTACTTTGATGTTACTTTATTTGTAAATCCCCAAACCAGACATCTGCGCACATCCTACGAGCTCGGCTCCTACTTGCTAACTGCCTGAAACTTACTTACTATCTAAACCGGAAGAGAGGGTCCTCTCTACCGGTTCTACGGTATCCACCGGAAGGTTAGGACTGAGGTCAAGCCTTGTCACTCAACCTTCAAGGCGTGAGCTGTAGCTTATAACGGCCATTTTGATTTCTACACTATTGCATAAATATTAGGTCTCTAATAATTATGTAACCACAGATAATCTAATCTGTGTGGTAAAGTAGGGAGTTAACGGTATGTGTGGGGCTCCAACTCAGCAAAAAATATCTCCCTAATAGAATGTGTAAAAGCAACACAAATTCTGTCTATTTCTTTTTCTTTTTCCGGTATAGATTTGCCATTAACTGGAAAAGAATAAGCGTTCAAACATTAAAGAATGGAATTTTGAATCGTTTCTCCACATGCTGTTAACATTTGAGATCATTTGAACGAGAATTGATCAAGTGATTACATTACGAAATGATATCGATTTCTCTGACACACCCTCTACATCTCAAATGATATTAGAAATGATACACACACGCACACACACACGCACACACACACATATATATATATATATAATATATATAATATATATATATATATACAATCAAATATTATATATTATGGATTTAATATCTCGTTACGATTAGTTTCATGTTAACTGCAATCATCAGACGAGACGGTCAAAATGTTAAGATTTTAAAATCTTAAATTCTTAACATTTTGACCGTCTCGTCTGATGATTGCAGTATAGTAAAGAGATATGAAATCCATGATAAATAATATTTGATTGTAAATATGCTCTGTTATTTTAGCATTGAGCACCTTCAAATCCCAATACTTTTCTCATTCATTCTCTATTCATTCTATATATATATATATATATATATATTATATATATATATATATATATATTGATAATACAGTTTGCTATAATTATATGCGCAATATCATGAAGGCGTGTATATCTAATTTAGGGTAGTGTAAAGATATATTCAATGGATCTTATGACTACATTACACATGCACAAATGTTCAAATAAAGATGGAGAAACCGTACTCAATGCACAGCGAAATATATCTCGTACATCTACTTGTCTGAGTTGTTCTTTTGTCCACACATACACACACTAAATTTGATATTTATATTTGGTATATTTCTACGTAGATTGGAGGTATTGACGTACATTACGCATCATTTAAAATCTTTGACACTTCTTCATATACGTGATGACAGAATGAATGACTGGAACCCACCTGGATCATAGAAGAGAATAACTTCATGATGATCTGCGCTGGCCATCAAAATAAGGAGCAGGATTGAGGACGTGATCCATGTTAATAGCGGTTATTTTGTGTGAAACTTGTTGACAGTAGTGTAATTTCCGTGCCTGTTGACTTTCTTTACAATCCATTAAATTTTGTAGTTAACAAGTACTTTTTCTTTTTCCTTATGAAACTGTCAAATTTCTCCCAAACACCCTGTAATCGAGATCTTTATTTTCACTTCTCCAACACAATGTACCTATATATATATATATATATATATATATATATATATATATATACTAAGCGATACTAATATATAGACCATGCAAATGAATCGATATCCATATCCATCCATCTCTCTCTCTCTCTCTCTATATATATATATATATAATATATATATGCTCTACTCCGTATCAGCACTTTGTATTTGTTATATCGCTGACTTAACCCCTAAATTTTGCACCTTCAATGATCGTGCCCATTTTCACCGGTAAGCAACCTTTATCTTTATAATATATATATATATATATATATATCAGTTATCCACAGACCTGTGTTTCGAAGTTTACTTCTCATCAGTGCGGCTTGACTTTTTAACACCTATCTCTAGTCGGGATCGACACCCGACAAAATTTTCGTCTGCCAAGCTCCTTACTCTTGCGGCTATCCGCGGCTGTCAGTCTGGGCTGAACAATTAAATAATACATCCCTACGGGGAATGTTTTTACAATCACCAGAGTACTCAAGTATTGCTTCATTTGCCTACTCAAGATAGTTACTCATATATTTACATATCAAATGATGTCAAATTTTTGAAACCCCCTGTATCTCTCTCTCTCTCTCTCTCTCTCTCTCTATATATATATATATATATATATATATATATATTATATATATAGAGAGAGAGAGAGAGAGAGAGAGAGTTTCTCAATTTTCAAATTATTCTAAGAACGTTAACTCCCTTTCAAAACATCTTTGAACAGATTGATAAACAAGGACTATCACAGTGTCCTCATTATTCTGTGATGAATTAAAAAAAATTTTTTTTACTCTTCCTTATATCAACAAAAGCCCTGAAGAAGATCTACTCAACAGATCGAAACACTGCAGCGTCGGCTAATAAAGCTACCACTCATTTTATTTAAACCTGTGTTTTTTCAAATTTCTCACTATACTACATACCGTCGGATTCACTTCCATTTCTCTTCATATATATGTGTGAGTGTGTGTACCTCTGTATATAGGGGTGAGGAATGTGTGGGGGGGAGTAGGTGGGGTGTGTGACTGATCACCGTACTGAGTCTTCACACACGCCATTCCCCTTTCTTAAAATTTGCCATTCTTTTCATCTTTTTTTTCTCTTGTTTTTTGACTTGGCCCTTCAACTCAATTTCACACTCAAATAACGGAGACAAAACAATTTCCCGCCTTTATTTCCAATTTTTTTTTAATGCCAATCGGAAATGTCGACGAAAAAGATGACAGATATACACAACTTAATTAACTTAATTCCAGATAATCTGATTAATTAAACAAAAATAAAACAAAAAAAAAAATACAATGACAAAAAGTAAAACATATATGCACTCTTGCGTGATCCTCCATTATACAACGTTAGATATTTATTAGCTTTAGTGTAGGTAGTTATTTACCAAATCCATTCGATACTGTTCGGATGTGACACAAGGGCGCAAGTCTAGGGAATCCGGCGAGGATTGAACTCGCTATTTAGTAACAGAAAGTTAGGTATGCAACAATATATGTATAAAGACATGGATGTTTTAAAGCACATGCCTTCATTGATATAAACCTACTTTTGTGACGAAAAAATGGAAATGAATCCAACAGTATGTAATATTGTAAAAATTGAAAAAACACAAGTTTCATAAACGAAAAATGTCTATCACGCCTACGATGGAGAGTTTCGGTCTGTTTAGATATACCTTCATCAGGGCTTTCGTTGTTTGTGACATAACGGTCAATTGAACAATGCATTAACGAAACACATTTTAGAAAACAACCCTCTATTTAGTTTTAAAGAATCTAAAATATTAGTTAAGATACACAACAAAAAACGAAGAAAAATTTTAGAATCTAGCATAATCTCGATTTTTAATACAATTAAACAAAGACCAGGATTTTATAATTTGTCCCCTCACCTCGTTAAACTTAGACTTAAAGATAACAAAATATCTTATATTTGATCAATATTTTTACTTAGTTAAATAAGGTACTTTAATTAAAACTAAATAAAATACTAAATAAAATTCACACACACATACACACTCATCACGTAGTATAAAGGGGATGCCATTACTTCAAATAAATAGGGTATTTTTCCATTAATCAAAATTAAATAAAAATGCACACACACTCACACATTTTACGTAGTATAAACGGGTACGCTGTTACGTAGTTTCAATTTAAGACCCTGACGTTTGTCAACAGTTTTAAATAGATCTTTTCTTCCTCACATTTGAAGATCAACAAAAAGTAGCCCAACACACCAAAAACCGAGGCTCGCAGACTTTTTGTTTTCAGTAATAATTTATTTTTTTCCTCAAACAACCGTTTATAAAACTTGTATTTTTTCAATTTTACAATATTACAAACCTACTTTTCTATTCAGATTGTGTGTTAGGGGTACATCCAATTCTTTGAGACTCGACTGAAATTTGATATTACGTTTTCAAGTCGTCTCACAGCGTCCATTATTCAGCCCTAGCAGCGGCTACCCGGCGTCGCCAGGGTAGAGGGAGATTTTTTTAAGTTAGTCCCGCAGATCCATTATTACTGAATCGTAAGTTGATTGTTTGTTTTGTTTTGTTTTACGGCATAATCAACCTCAATGGGTCATTTAATAATTTTTAAAATTTTTATAAATACATTTTTCTATTTAACCCATAGATGGGACCCTAACAGGTACTACCACTCCGGGTCAGAGTGGACCAGGGAGCAGTGGTGATGAAGGGGTGCTCCACATTCCCCAAACCTCCAGAACTGGAACCTCACCATCAGATAGAGTTTAACGTTATTCCCAGGACATGTAGACCCGCGAATCGTAAGTTGAATCCTCGTGGGATGCTCCATTTAAATCCCTCTGTAAAAAAAACAAAAAGACCTTGCATTGATCCAGCTACCCAGAAAAGAAATGTTAATGTCTACTATCTAAAATATTAAATGAAAAAAAAAATTCCATGCTGTTATCATTTGAATTCTAATTTTTTAAGTATCTTCACGAATATAAACCAAATTCTATTACTCTTGCTCAAAAACCAAGCTCTGGTGATATTTAATGTGTATATATTGTCCGTAGCCTGAATGACTTAACATCAATCTATATACACACATAAATAGACCGCTGTCAAACTAAATGTTTAGACATATAAACTGACAAATAGATATGAACTGCCTTATAGATAGATAGATTTCGGGCCTAGCACCTCTTCCCCCAAACCTCAGTTAATTCTAATTCTTTCTAAAAGCCTTTTAACCATAGTGCCATGATAGGACAACTTTACACTGCGTTTCAAATTATTAACGAGCTGATAATTAATACATATATATACTTTTTTCCCTTCACTTATTTAAAACACAGACGTATATATATATATATATATATATATATATATATATATATATATATATATATATATATAGACACACGCAGATATCTTTCCTTCTAACACACCCCTTACTTACAAAAAACCCACACAGCAACTCAAAAGTTAAAAGAATATTTTCTCGCCACTTACTTGAAACAAACATTCTTCTAATGAATATGCATTCACGCTCGTGCGCACACACACACACACACACACACACACACACACACACACACACACACACACACACAACTTTGAAGTTTTGTTTCGATATCGTTTATCGTAAAATATATACATACATGCGCAACCACACACACACACTAAACACCTAAAAATTGCCCAATCTGATTTTTCGATACACACACACACACACACACACACACACACTCATACTCATACCATAAAAGAAGAATATGTGATGTCATCTTTCAAACCGTCCACCTTTCCAGCGTTCTTTCTTCAAACTTCAAATTTTGAACAGACTGATAAACAAGGACTATCGCAGTTTTTCTCTTTTATTATTATTTTTTTAATTACTTTTCCTTATATCAACAAATGCCCTGAAGAAGATCTACTTAACAGATCGAAACACTGCAGCGTCGGCTAATAAAATTACCACTCATTTTATTTAAACCTGTGTTTTTTCAAATCTCTCACTATACTACATACCGTCGGATTCACTTCCATTCTCTTCATACACACACACACACACACACACATATATATATATATATATATATCTGTGTGTGTGTGTGTGTGTGTGTGCGTGTGTGTATATATATATATATATATATTAAATTTCTTTTTTAATTCTTACTATACTACATACCGTCGGATTCACTTCCGTCTCTTCACATACATGTGTGTGTGTGTGTGTGTGTGCGTGCGTGTTGTGTGTGTCTGTGCGTGTATAATTCAATTTGCTATATTTATAAATAAAAAGTGCTCAATATCGGCTATTGAGCAAATGTAGATGAAAGTTAGTATAGCTTAGACATAGAGTCAATGGCGCTTGATACTGGTTCTTATTTATAACAAGTTAGAAATGCCATGATCAAAACAGCAACAATAAAACATTGTTCATGAACTGCTTGTAGGCGTACCACTCCACCACAGTAAAAAGAAATCTCCATGGTATAGTGCTAGCAAAAAGGGGATAGACTCTCTCGCCGTTCGATTTATGCCAACAGTAGCCCACCCGCAGACTATATATATATATGTGTGTGTGTGTATATATAAATGTATCATCATCCACACACGGTACTGTTTCACTCTACCATTTGATATATAACAAGACTTTTACAGTATTATGGGAATAGATTTATAAGTAGGCTGTATAAAAACTGTATTGTTCTGTTGTACAGGAAACAAACGGTGACCAATATTCTAGCACATATTTCATAAAATTGGTTGGGGTTTTGCCATTAGAGCAATACGACAGAACCAATCATATAGTTGTTAGAGCTTGACGTGATCAGCTGATTAATTGGAGGGAGCCTCTCCGATCGTTCGTCTAGCCCAATAAGGGGCAAAGTGGAGTGTTTCATGTTATGGACCCACGGCCCACAGGTGGCCATCAGGAAGTTCAACAGGCGTGTTCTATTGCTCCACTCAGCAGTGACAAAGTGGCGTCTCGGTTCACTGGGCTGAGGAGAGTAGTTTTGCTTCGTTTTCTTGGTATGAGAGATTGATCATTGACATTAAGTTTAAGGATTATTAATAAATTATTGTAGCAATTATCTAGCAGTCAAGATTGGCAACCCGTGATACTTAAGGACGGAATCCTGGTAGCTGACCAATCCATGACATGCAACACTCCACTTTTGTCTCTTACTTAGGCTAGACGGGCGGTTGGGCGGGCTGCGTCCGACCAATCGGCTGTTCACATGAAGCCAGGGCATCTATATGATTGTCCCAGCCATATTGTTTTTTATGGAAAATCCCAATACTTTTTATCATGTATTTGCTAGAAGGCGGTGGCTGAGGTTCTTAGTATCCTGTGTATGGCCTTAAACAGTACCTAATGGTAAAGTTCCAATTCTAGAGTTGTGGTGAGTCTGGATTATCTTTTCATCGTTGGAGGTGCGTGGTGTAATGGTTAGAGTCGTAGGAAATAGACTCGTCGACACGAGTTCAAATCCTGGACAAAGCTACAGTTCACATAGCGCTAATACCCTTGGAAAGGTATGAATCTAACTACTTTCCTCCTGTTATGGGTAAATAGTAGGGCAGACTGGGCTCTTTAACTTTGGTTAGGCAACCAGTCCGCTTGGAGTGGTCACTACTAGAATAAGCTCAGTCCCTAATTCATTCATCATTACTCTGAGGTCCACTCTGACCCGGAGTGGTAGTAACTATTAAGGTACCATCTATGGATTATAGAGAATAGAATTTATAGAGTTTTAAAAAATTGAGTTTGAATTCTTTTAATATGAATATCCATTAAGAGTAAATAAAACAAAATGTCTTCGACATAAAATAACCCAACAAGGATTGACATGCCGTAAAACCAATCAACCAGAGAAAAATCTTCATCAATACCTTCATCAACAACATTAACAACACCATTAACCTATTAATAATTAACCTATTAATCATCAGAGTGGTTAATAGAGTGATTAATAAATTCACGAAAAGAAAAATGGCAACATTTGGAATGTTTTTATTTATGGGATATTCTTGAAAATTTAAAAATTCCATCGGATAAGCTATTATATAAAAGTACAAATTTTATTCTATCTTTTACGTTCTTTCTTTCTTTCTTTCTTTCTTTCTTTCTATTCTTTTTTTTCTTCATATTTTTCTGCATTATTAAAAGCTACTAATTACTTTGTATCCCATTTGTAAATTGTAAAGACGCCCAGTGGAAAAAGTTAACAAGTAAACCTCTGCGCATGCGTACATGTCAAAATCAACGAAAAGAATGAAGTTTTCTAATTAGCCTTTTGTCTGACTCTTGTCACGAGTTAATTCGTCTGGGCGATTTCTTTAATTTTCTTTCCCTCAATTTTAAGGATGCAAAAAAAAAAAAGAAAAATACCAAAAAGAGGAACATAAAGAAGAATACAAAAAATAACTAAAAAAAAAGAAAAGAACACTCTTATAAACAGCAAGAAATTGAAGACATTGGAGGCGGCCGACTGAGGCCAAGCGTGTCGACGGGACTCTTCTTATAACAAGTCTGTGCATTCATCCGTGTAATGTTCTATTGATTTGCTTGATTCACCGAGACTTTTGACAGTTGAAAGACAAATAGGTTCTTAATTACTTATATAGAATTCTAATCAATATTAAAATATTTGACGTCTCGCTCGCTTTTCCCTCCACAAGTATCCATTATCTTTCTTACTTACATGTACAAAAAATATTGCATAAACATATATATATATATATATATATATATATATATGTTGTAAGTTTATATATATATACATATATATATATATATATATATATATATATGTATGTATGTATGTATGATTGTATATGTGCATGTATGTACATATACACATTCCACCCAGTTTATATATGTATGTCTGTAAGTGTCTCTCAGTCGGTAGAATGGCTGACTAGGAGCCACAAGGTTCCTGGTTCAATACCGGTCCTCGCCAACTCAGTATATGAGTAGCACAGCGATTTGTGTGGTAAAGTAAGGAGCTGTTTTCCTTGGTCTAGCACTTGTGAAAAGTGGATAGACTCGCTGTCTGGCTGATACCGATTTTAGGTCACCCTCGACGACTTTACTTTTTCATATATATCATATATATATATATATATATATATATATATATATATATATATATATATATATAATATTTGTGTATACATGTATATATATGATTGTATATGTGCATGTATATACATATATACATTCCATCCAGTTTATATATACATGTTTCTATGTGTCTGTAGTATATATATATATATATATATATATATATATATATATAAGGTAAAAGGAAGAAAATAATGACTCAAACAAGTCAAAGTAGGAGAGAAATATTTCGTCCTTCTGACGCGAAGAACTTCCTCAGTCTCAGGTCTCCTACTTGGACTTGTTTGAGTCATAATTTTTGTTCACTCTTCCTTTTACGTCACCTCATACTGTCGGATTTTACTCCAACCCCTATCTTCATATATATATATATATATATATATATATATATATATATATATATGTGTGTGTGTGTGTGTGTGTGTGTGTGTGTGTGTAACCCAAATTTAAATAACCCAGTCTGCCCTGCTATTTCTCCATACCTGTGTGGAAAATAGATGAATTCATGCATTAGTTTAAAAAGGAAATGTAAATGCTCTACAAAAATGAATAAAACAAAATCATCTTTGGCATAAAATAACCCAATGGTTGACATGCCGTAAAATCTCCCAACCAACTAACCATCTTTGGAGCGAAACTCTAAGCTGGAAGTACGGTGAGAGATTCTGATTCTAGGTATAGCACACATAGAAATGTCGTGGTCCCAACCCTTTTACCCTTATGGCAAACCCCAACCCTTCTTTTTATGTATGGTGTAGCAAGAGGTTTGAGTTTTTAAAGGTTTAAAGGTGGCTGGATACTCACTGCTGCGTGTTCTTAGGGTTTTCGCTTTTTACCTCATTTCATTTGGTGGTCGAGCTGAAAAAGGAAGGAACTTGAGGAACGAAAAAGAAAGAGACAGAGGCAGAAGGTGGTTTTATGATTTAGGCTTTATTGACCGGGCATAGTCGCCTGTAGCAAGGGAATATCTCTCTGGCTAGTAGGAGCGACCAGACCCAGTTAAGAACTAAACTCGAATGGTCGAGATATTCTCTTAGGAGTCGGAAGGTAGTCCTTTTTCTCGCACATGCGTGGGGGCTCTTCTGATGCAGGCCATGGAAGTTTGTCGTTTTTTTTTTTTTTTTATTTTAGCTTTATTTTAATCCACCACCACACACACACATACACATATATATATATATATATATATATATATATATATGCTAGAAGGTTTTGGTCCTACTGTCCTGAGTATGACGCTAAACTTAATCTAAGTTCCAATTTGGGTAGTGTGGGCTACCCTTCATCGCCATTACTTCTAGGTCCACTCTCATTTGGAGTGGCCAATTCTAGAGGTTTGGGGAATTTGGAGCACACTGAGGAATACAAGGATCCCACTTAACATTGAAAAGACAAGGATCATAGGATTCCACTCAAACGGATCAAAATTAGCGCAAAAATATTAACACTAGTCAAGTCAAAATTCCCTCAGTTATTTACCCCACATTCTCCATGACTTTATTTTATTTAAACTTCAATTATCAATATAATTGTTTTACAATATTAATATTCTTGACTATAACTACATACTAATAGCATACAATTGTATTTATAAATACAACAAAATAGCGATTTACAGTGTGAACGGGAAGGCTAATCTGCATATTGATATTAAAAATTGGATTTTAATAAATATTTGATTAGTATTATTGATTTCTAATTGTTTGATTTTATTTTAATAAACATGATCAAAAATCTCATGGATAAATCTTAAAAGAAATTCATTAATCGGAAGAATTAACTGTAATTTTATTCATTACTTTCTATTTTAAGTAAATAGTTAAATTAGGAAATTTAGCAATGAAATACGGGAGTGATGGTAGAGTAAGTTTCAGTTGTTCTATTTTTCCATTATACCCCCTACGTTTCAAATCTTTTTATCTTCATTCTTATTAAGTCTCATTAGCCTTTCTAATTTGATATATTTTATTACATTAAAGCTTAAATACTTGCACCTGAAGGGTACATATATTTGCTAGTAAAAATGATAGTCGTATACTTATCTCTGGTCCAGTACTACTTTGAGAGACTCGAATCTGGTTGCTGGATTGATGGTGAGTTGGCTGGCAAAATGTTTTGAGTTTGGAAACCAACTTGGGATCCTAAGGATATCTTTCTTGTGTCATTTATAGTTTTTAGTAATAATATAAAGTCGTCGGGGCGGCCTAAAGTCGGGATCAGCCAGTCAGCGAGGGAGTATATCCTCTTTTCAATAGCGCTAGACCAAGGAGATTGTTTTGGCGCCACACCTACCATCAGCTCCTTACTTTACTGCACAGATCCCTGTGCTACTCATACGCTGTGTTGGCGAGGACCGGTATCGAACTAGGAACCTTGTGGTTTCTTGCCGAACGCTCTACCGACTGAGCTACGTTCTCATGAGATTTTTATTTCCCCCCAAGACACTGCTCAGCCACCTGGAAATTTAAGCGGGTCTTCGTATACGCTGATTGTATCCCCTGTTTGTATTTTTAAGATTTTCGGGCTCTTGTCCGCATCTTTATTGTTATATGCACAAGGTTCCAGCCGATGTGTCCGCCGGCCTTCTTCGGGTATTTCTTGTTAAAACTTGGAACCTTCTTGTCAAAATCGGCAGCCTTTATGTTGTACTCGGGAGCCCTCACGGAACCTTGGACCGAACCTTTATTTCATCCATTATGTTAGATTGTGCTACATTTCGTTAACCATGACAAGTCTTATTCTATGTAGACCCGCCCAACGGGGTGGGGTCCAGTGGCTCCGGCCCTGGATCTTTACAAGTTAATAGCATCGATCCCAGGAGGCTATTCCCCCAGGCAATACTTGCCCCCTTGATTTAAAGGGACAGGGCTGGGTTTATTGCCCAGCGCCTGAGGTGCCCCCTTGAGAGGGAATGCCGACGAGATCGACGCATTTTTTCCACCTACCACCCATGAGCTCGGCTTGTGGGTGGGTCACATAAAAATTCCTTGTGTCACGCCCTCATAAGTGGGATGAGAGGCAAATACCTGACAAGTCTTATTCTATATTATTTTTTGTCTGTAGTCAGGATTGAACCTGAAACCTTCACAGGATTGTCAATTAGAGCTGTATTAACAAACCCTTATATCCATTGCGCCATGTGTCCAAATAAGCATTCAGGGATTTTTTATTTATTTTAATGGGATATTTTAAGGCCATAAAAACTGGATTTAAATTTGTCAGAGACCGTGTATATTTAATTGAATAGAATCATAAAGACGATACTTTGATCTTTAAAAATAAAAAAAATAAATGTTTATAGGCGTTTATATATTTGATATATAGACTTGCTACCAGCAACTACTCATTTTTTTAAAAATCTTTTTTATTTTATTTTTAGATGAAGCTTTTAAACCCTCCGAAGGATATAAACGAGAGAGATGGACCATTTCATCCTTCCCGTCATGAGATCTATGATGTCGCCATTTTTACCCGCCGCGAGCCTCGCCGGCCTCCCCGCCACACCAGTCCTATCTTCGATTCGACTTATAGTCATTCATTATCGATAAAGTCTCGCATTGTCACGTTCTCGCTGTTTACAGGAATGTTTGATGTTTGCCTCGCTTCCGTTCATTACAGAAACTGGCCAAAAATTTCTGAACCTTTTGCCGGCACTGTAATTCTGTCCCCCCACCCTGCTACACCGCAATTGCAAGAGCCTTCGTTCTGAACTCAGAGAGAGAGAGAGAGAGAGAGAGAGAGAGAGAGAGAGAGAGAGAGAGAGAGAGATGTTGATTTTTACCACTCGAGCCATTAGCGTTCTTTTCTTCAGCCTGCACACATAGGCATGGAATGTGTCTGAAGAAAAAAGACATAAAACCTAGACACAAAAATATCCCCCTCCTCCCCCTTCCTCGTCCATCTCCTTTTCGTTATTATTATTATTATTATTATTATTATTATTATTATTATTATTATTTCCCTTCATAAGAGTTTTTCACACACGCCTGTCAGTGGTTCACTGGAGAATGGGCGACAGCAATTCTCTTCAGGTTTCTAGGACTCTTCTAGCCGATCTTTATTATTGACTAGAAGCGACTGCCCGGCATTGCTGGGTAGAGGGAGGGGATAAAAAAAGTTAGGCTCTCAAATCAATTGATTGTTTTGGTTTCCATAATTGATTTGTTTATGTTTTAATCACGAACGCCAACAATGACTTTGCCTTCTCTCAATATTCAAATTCTGATTTTTCAGTATCTTCATAAATATAAATCATATTTTCATAGGTTTTGCACAAAAAAAACCTCTGATGATAGTGAATGTGTATATATATTTACTTTTCGAGCCGATCTTTATTATTGGCTAGAAGCG
>CM042163.1:45191683-45221843 GCA_023376005.1 Doryteuthis pealeii
CGAAGGATTTTCATAAAATTGAAGGGAGTGGGTGACATAGACTGGAAGATTTGACATGGAATTATCCAAAATCCACGGCTGACATAACGCTTATGGTCAGGGTAAATGTAACCAGCAACACGTTCAAATCCTGAGTGAAGTTGTTTGCATTTCAGTTCAAACCCACGTATGGGTAAATAGTAAGGAAGTCTGTGTTTCCAAGCCCTGGTTTGGCAACCAGTCTAGGAGAAGGAAAACATTTTAGCAGAAAATGAAAAAAGAATGAAAAAAGAAAACAAAATATATAAAAGAAAAGAATATCAGATAAAGAAAAATAGAAAAAACGAAAAGCGAGTGAAAGAAAGATTTGTGCGAAAGAAAGAAAAATAGAAACATTTTTAGCAGAATATTTTAAATAGGAAATAAAAGAATAAAAAAAAATGAAAAAAGAATGAAAAAAGAAAAAAGATATAAAAGAAAAGAATATCAGATAAAGAAAAAAAAGAAAAAGCGAGTGAAAGAAAGAAAAATAGAAAAAGTGTGCGAAAAAAAGAAAAATAGAAACATTTTATTTTATTAATAGGAGAGAAATAAAAGAAAGAGAAACAAAAAATAGTAATAAAAAGACGAAGCTCAGAAAAACATTTCTAAAAAAAAAAGAAAAAATAATAATAACAGAAAACCAGAAAAAAAGAAAAAATACGGAAAGAAGAAAACAGAAGAAAAGAAAATATATATATAAAAAGAAAAGAAATGCAAAAATAAAAATTGAGAGAAAAAAAAAAGAAAACGTTTGCAAAAGGAAGAGAAGGAAATAATTTTAAAAAAGAGAAATGGAAAATCGAAAAATTAATAAAAAGACTGAAAACATCAGCAGAACAAAAAATAAAATAAAATGAAATAAAAAGATAAAAAATTATGAAAAAAAAGGATAACAGAGAAGTATTTTTTTAAAAAAGAAAAAAGACAAGATAAAGAAAAAAAATGAAGAAAATTAAAGTAGAAAAATAGGAGAATTAAAGGCGCGAGAAAGAAAGAAAACGTGTGCAAAAGAAAGAAAGAATAAAAAAGCATAAAGAGAAGAAAAATAAGAAGAAAAAAAGAATAAGGAAGAAAAAAGAAAAGAATTTCAAATAAAGAAAAAATAAATACACAAATAAAAAGCGAAAGAAAGAAAGAAAACGCGTGCGAAAAAAAAATAGAAAAGTGTAAAAGAGAAGAAAAGAAGAAAAAAGAATAAGAAATAAGAAAGAATAAGAAAGAAAAAAGAAAAGAACGTCAGATACAAAAAGAATAAATATAAGAATAAAAATCGTGAAAATGAAAGAAAATGTGTGTGAAAGAAAGGGAAGAAAATATAAGAAAGAGAAATAAGAAAAAAGAAAAAGATGGATGTCTGAAACCATTTTTCAGCAGAACAAAAACTAAAAGAAATCAGAAGAAAAGAATAACAAAAAGTATTTAAAAATGAAAAAAGAAAAAAAGAAAATAAGAGATAAAGAAGAAGAAAATACAAAAGTTAAATGCGAGAGAAAGAAAGAAAACGCGTGAGAAAGAGAGAACAATATAAAAACTAGAAAAACGTAGAAAAAAGAATAGACGAACAAAGAAGAAAAAAGATATAAATCAAAATAATATCGGACATGGAAGAAAAGAAATACAATAATAATTAATAAAAAAGAAACAGAGAAAGAAAGGCGTGTGAAAGAAATAAAAAAGAAACATTTGAATTTTATTAATTGGAAGGAAATAAAAGAAAGAGAAACATAAAAATAAGAAAAATATGTTGCTTTGAAACCATATTTAAGCAGAATCTTTAAAAAATAAAGAAAGTAAATACAAGAATAACAGAAAAGTATTTAAAAAAAGAAGAAAAGAGAAAACCGAGAAAATATCAGATAAAGAAGAAAAGAATTCAAGAATAAAAAGTGAGAGAAAGAAATAAGATGTGTGTGAAAGAAATAAAAATAGAAAAATAGAAAAATAGAAAAAAATAAAAAAGAAGAAGAAAAAAGAAGAAGAAATGCAAGAATAAAAAGCAAAAGAAAGAAATAAAAATGTTCGAAAGAAAGAAAAATAGTAACATTTGAATTAATTAATAGGGAGGAAATAAAAGAAAGAGAAACAGAAAAATAAAAAAAGAGAGAAAAGAATCACAGAAAACTTGAAAAAAAAAAGAAAGGGAAAAAGAGGGAAAGACGAATAAAAATAAATAAAAAACGATGGAAAGAAAGATAAATAGAAAAGATAGGAAAGAATGTCAGATGAAGAAGAAAAGAAAAAGAAAAGAAGAAAGAAAGAAAGACGAAAAATGAAAAGAAAAAAGAACAAAACCTCAAAAAAAGAAAGAAAAGATTAAGAATAAGTATTTAAAAAAGAAAAAAAGACAAAAAGAAAAACCCAAGAAAAGTGAAAAAAAGGAAAGAAAAAAAGAAAAAAATTCAAAATGATAAGTGCGAGAAAGAAAGTAAACGTGCGCAAAAGAAAGAAAAATATAAAAGTATTAAAAAAAGAAGAATAAAAAAGAAGAACAAAAAAGAAGAAAGAGAATTGGAGAAAAAAGATGGAAAAAATATCAGATAAAGCAGAAAAGAAATACAAGAATAAAAAGCGTGAGAAAGAAAGAAAAACGTGTGTGAAAGAATGAAAAATGGAAACATTTGAATTGATTAATAGGAAGGAAATCAAAGAAAGAGAAAAACAAAAATAAGAAATACAAAAATCAATAAAAAAAAACAAAAAACAAAACAAAAGAAAACTATTTTCAGCAGAAAAAAATATAAGAAAAGTTTTGTAAAAATACTTGAATAATAATGATAATAATAATGATAATACTAAAAAAAGAAAACGTATGAAATAAAATTAATGAATGAATAAAAAGAGAAACGAAGAAAGAATATGTGAATGAAAGAACGAATGAATAAATCAATGAGAAAAACAACGAATGAAAGGTTAGATTATCTCGCTTCAATGCCGCTAACACACCGCTAAAGAGTTTTGGAGACTAACAACACCTTTGAAGTCAGAAAGCGACCACCGGTAATCGCCAATATTGACTGGCTGTCCACGCCCCCAACGCCACACTCCAAGAACCTCTTAAGCGTGTCCCTCTCTGATATATAAGCGTACATGTGACCAAAGTACTCAGTTGACCTTTGGAGACTCGGGTATCACGTGCACTGTAGCAACCAATCAGCGAATTAATCAAAAGATTACTGTTTCGCATTAATTTTCGAACAAGTCCATGAATGAGTCAGGTAGTATTTTTAAGGTTTGTAAGATCTTGTAATTACCTGGAAGAGGAGGAGATGGGGGCTTAGTGGTAGTAGTTATGGCGAGTAACGAACAGATAGAACAGATAAGAGGTGTTCTTTATAAGGCATGAACAGCAAAATTGCAACCCGTTGTAGAATATTCAGCAAACAGAAATAGTGATTTCGATTCGAAGAGAGACTGGGTAGGATTTGAATTGGTTTCTTTGTGTAATGGTATATCAACCTCAGTGGGTTATTTAATACCAAAGCCATTCTTCGTAGAACAGTAGGTTTGCTTTCTTTTTTTAATGGTATATCAACCTCAGTGGGTTATTTAATACCAAATCCAACCTTATATATATTTACCAACCCCTTCTCGGGTGTAGGATACGACACAAGGTCAATTTCTTAAGCGGTGTTTAGCAATTTTTTATTCAGTTTTCCTTCTCCTCGAGTGGTAGCCTAACCAAGGCAAAAGATCACAGTCCACCCTATTATTTTTTCATAACTAGTGGAAGAATAGTTGGATGCATACCTTTCTCAAGGGTATCAGTGCTATGTGATATGCAAACAGACTCGTTCAGGATTTGAACTTGGGTCGACGAGTCCATTTCCTATGATGATAACCATTACACCACGCATCTCAACAAGCGAGACAATATATGATGTCAGAGAGTTAATTTAAGAAATGGATAGAATATCAAAATCGAAGAGAAATTATCATCGTGTTGACAGTACGGATTTCCATAATTTCTTCCACCCCCCTCTCTCTCTGTCTCTCTCTCTGTCTCTCTCTCTCTCTCTCTATGTATGCATCTCTATCTCTCTATCTCTCTCTCTCTCTCTCTCTATATATATATATATATATATATATATATATTTAATGATTTGAAGGGCAATACAATGCACATAAAAAATAAAAACAAAAAGATCTTTTTTTGTCTTATCGCTTTCAAAGTAAACTTTATCTTCAGGGACGATTTTCGGAAAATCGTCTCTGAAGATAACGTTTACTTTGAAATCGATAAGACAAAAAAAGATCTTTTTGTTTTTATTTTTTATGTGCATTGTATTGGCCTTCAAATCATTAACATATAATAACATAATTCACAATGCTTCAAGCAAAATACCAATTGCTTTTATTATATATATTATATATATATATATATATATATATATATATATATCGACAACCGCCTCAATTGGCCATCGCCTCAGTCAAGTCCTCCGGGCAGCATCCAGTATCCAAATAGAAATAGAAGAACTGGAAAAGAGGGATAGAAAGGTATTTAATAAAGAGATATATGGAAAGTTTAGAAAAGAGATATAGACAGAATATAGCATGTTAGAGAATTAATTTCAGAAATTGATACATTATCAAAATAGAAGAGAAATTATCATCAAGTTCTGCTGAAAGCAAGGATTTCAATGATCTCTCTCTCTCTCTCTCTCTCTCTCTCTCTCTCTCTCTCTCTCTCTCTCTCTCTCTCTCTCTCTCTCTCTTAGCGTATGAGCGCTATGTAAAAAGCAAACAGATTCGTCCATGATTTGAACTCGTCTCGCCGTGTCCATTTCTTACGAAGATATCCATTGCAACATACGACTTATAGAAGAACCGTAGTGGTACTATTTAACCCACAGATGGGGGCGGGTGGGGGTGCTTTATAAACCAGAAAAAATAAAAATAAAAAAAGCAAGAAAGGGAAAAAAAGAGAAGAAAGAAGGAAAAAGAAAAGAAGAAGAATATTACGAAAACAGAAGAAAAGAAGAAGATCTGGACAAAAGAAAGTAAAGAGAGAAAAAAAGCAAGAAGAAAAGCGAAAAAAAAAAAAAGAAAAATAAGAATATCATGAAAACAAGAGAAAAGAAGAAAATCAGGAAAAAGAAAAAGAAAGAAAAAGAAAAAGAAAGAAAAAAAGTAAAGCAAGAAGAAAAGGAAAAAAGAAGAAAAAAGAAATGAAAAAGAAGAATATCATGAAAACAAGAAAATGAAGAAAAGCAGGAAAAAAGAAAAGAAAAAAAAAGAAAGAAAAGCAAGAAGAAAAGAAAAAAGAAGAAAAAAGAAATGAAAAAGAAAAAAGAATATCATCAAAATAGAAGAAAATCAGAAAAAAATAAAAAAATAAAAAAATAAAGAAGAATTAAAAAAATAAAGAAAAAGAAAAAGAAAAGAAAAGAAGTCGAATATATAATGTAAGTAGTGACTAGCTTTCCTATGAAATTATCACACCTACCCAAATTTTCACCCGACAGCTTTCTGACTATTTAGTAATACTAGCAAGACCTGTGGATATATCACAGTATGAAAATTTAATTATTACAACGTTTGATGTGTTTACTTAATAGCTATTGCAAAATACTTCAATATGTAAAAAGTATAATAATCTTGATCTATGACACAACGCGGGTTCCATGTGGTGTGATATGCAATATGCATGTGTAAATGTGTGTGTGATTTCGAGAAATCACAAAACCTAGATACGTATGTGCATATACTAATTAAGGAAATCGTGACGTCAGTGGTTACGTGGTTTTGGTTACAGACAGTTGCATAATCTCCATTAGAAAGACTAATTAAATTAAATACGAACACAAAAAAGATTACACTTATTTTTACTTTATTCTAATTGATTTCAATATTAACTTATACATAGGATTGATTTTAATACGTTTGATAATAAAACAATAATATTAGGAACTAATAACACCGAGTAATTATTTATCAAACACGGTTTTATTAAAACCGGTATGCAAATTATTCACACCATATACTATGTAATCATTTATTTCTTAATGATATATAGCACACATCGCAGGATTTTAAGCACATTAATAATATGGGCTCTTCGGGGCCTGTGTTGGTTAATGTAAATTAACAGCGTTGATCCCAGGGGGCTATCCCCCCAGGCAATACCTGCCCCTTTCATTTAAAGGGACAGGGATGGGTTTATTGCCCAGCGCCTGAGTCGCCCCCCTTGAGGGGAATACCGACGGGATCAACGCATTTTTTGTGCCTACCACCCATGAGCTTCGGTTTGTGGGTGGGCCCACATAAAAAGTCCTTGTGTCACGACCTCATAAGTGGGATGATAGGCACATACCTTAATAGCACGGGCCTTTCGAGGCCTGTGTCTATTAATGAAATTAACAGCCTCGATCCCAGGGGGCTATCCCCCAGGAAACACCTGCCCCCTTGATTTAAAGGGGCAGTGCTAGGTTTATTGACCAGCGCCTGAGGTCCCCCCTCGAGGTGGAATGCCGACGGGATCGACGGATTTTTTGTGACTACTTATCCATGAACTTCGGCTTGTGGGTGGGCCCACATAAAAATGTCCTAATGTCATGACCTTATAAGTGTGATGAGAGGCAAATACCATAATATGGGCTGTTTTGAAGCAAATCTATCTCAGCTAGACCTTAATAGAGACATTGTTGATAAATAAGATGCCTTTTAAGATTAAATCTTATTATAATGGAGATTATGTGTTTATCTGTCTGTAACCAAAACTACATAACTACTCAAGTCACAATTCCCTTAATTTTTTACGTTACATTCTCATTAATTTCATTTTTATTTAAACCTCAATTAATAATAAAATTGTTTTACATTATTAATACTGTTCACCATATCTACATCCTAATAACATGCAATTGTACTTATATATACAACAAAATAGTTGTTTACAATGTGAACAGGAAGGCTAGTAATGATAATGATTATTAATAATAACTATTGAAAATATGACGTAAATAACTAAGGGAATTGTGAAGCTGGTGGTCATGTAGTTTCGGTTACAGAAATTATAAGAAGATATAACTTATATATAAGCTTATCTAATATGTTAAGTAAATGCAATGCTAATGATCTTACTATAGGAATGTATTGCAAATAATTTTACTATAGAAATGTATTGTAACTTCCGGGTCGCCATCCGAGGCCAACATGTAGCCCCATTTGGGTGAGTGGAGGTCTGACCTCTCTGCAGAGGTGAAGTCGGTGTATTCTACAAACCCAACCTGACTGGGCGGATTTTTGAGATGAGGTTTGATAATTTGCATTATTTGTATTATTCGGACTATCATTCGGACGATGTGCTCTCCGGCCTTCTTCATTGACGTATAGTATCGGGTCCGTACCTGTTATATAGTATTTCTCTTGATTTTTAGATGAGCCTTGATAATTTGCATTATTTGGATTATTCGGACTATTGTGATCACCTTTATTGTTATCTGTACAACGCTTCGGCCGTTATGCCCTTCGACCTTCTTCATTGACGGATTATAACGGGTTCGTACCGATTAGATAATATTTCTCTGAATTTTTGAGATGATGCTTGATAATTTGGATTATTTGGATTATTCGGACTATTGTGCTCATCTTTATAGTTATCTGTACAATACTTCAGGCCTATCGTGTCGACAAAAGTTGTAAGTAGATAGAAATTATATATGATATATCTTCTTATTTATAATAGAGATTGTCTGTATTTCTGTCTGTAACAAAAAACTACGTCATAGCTCTTCGATATCCAGCACATACTATTACAGATGCGGATTATGCTGATGACCTAGCACTACTCGCAAATACACCTGCACAAGCCGAATCCTTGCTACACAGCCTAGAAAAGGCAGCACGAAATGTCGGCCTATACGTAAACTCTGATAAAAATGAGTTCATGTCTTTCAAAAACAAAAGCGACATCTCCACCATCGATGGCAAACTCCTAAACTCGGTAGAACAATTTAGATACTTATGCAGTAACATCTCCTCCACAGAAAACGACGTTAATGCACGTATAGGAAAGGCATGGGCCGCTATAAATAAATTATCGATCATATGGAAATCCAATCTCACAGACAAGTTAAAGAGACAGTTCTTCCAGGCCGTTGTCGTATCAGTGCTGCTGTATGGCTGCACCACCTGGACCCTAACGAAGCGACTAGAGAATAAACTAGATGGGAGCTGCACAAGAATACTGCGGGTGATCCTGAACAAGACGTGGAAACAGCACCCCACGAGAAAGCAGCTGTACGGCCACCTGCTACATATCACCCAAACCATTCGAGTAAGACGGACAAGACACAGGGGACACTGCTGGAGAAGCAAGGACGAACTCATAAGCGACGTCCTCCTGTGGAAGCCAGCACATGGGCACGCCAGTGTGGGCCGACCAGCAAATATGTACATTGATCAGCTCTGTGCGGATGCAGGATGCTGTACAGAGGACCTCCCGAGAATGATGAGCGATAGGGACGGATGGAGAGAGATTGTTATGGATATGTTAGAGATTGTTATGTTATATTTTTTACAGTAACAAGAAGTTAACTAAAAAGTTTACAAATAAATAAATACCTACGATTTTGTGTAAAATTGATGAGGAAAATATTCGAAATAATTGTTTGATTATTACATGCATGCAACATTTTATTTGAGAGGGACGGGGCTCAGTTTTCATTTACAATTGTTTTATTTTTTTTTTACTCCTTTAATAAATATGAGGATTTGTCTTACTTATGATAGAAACCTTCTGACATTGAATTTTTAACTCCCACCCTCTCAGGCAATGTCTTTGAAAAAATAATTTTTACGACGCCCGGAGGGTGTTTTCTGTTGCTTGTAGATATTAAAAAAAACAACACATGAACAGACAGATAGATAGATAGATAGATAGGAATAGACTAAGATAGAAAGATAGACATATATATATGAATAGAGTAATATAGATAGATAGATAGATAGATAGATCTGTACTGCGATAAAAAGCTATTATAAAACATTCAAAAGATAAAACAAAATTCTAGTCCAAATTTATAATACTAAAATTTATTATCTTATTCTGAAAAGAATTATTAATATACCAAATGCCAGAAGAATATTTGATTCGGTTATTAAATTTTCTTTATATTCTTGCTTTGTACGATGTTTTTTCTGTGTTTCCCCATCTATAAGGTTTTGTTTTGTTTGTTTTATTCTATTATATGGACTAGCAAAATTAAAAACACCCCGAGCGATGTAAAAATAGATTTTTGAAATATATTGCCTCGAGGGGTGGGAGTTAAAAATTAAATGTCAGCAAGTTTGTACCCTAAGTAAGTAAAATCATAAATTCATTAAAGGATTAAAAAACGGATTAAAACAATTTGAAATGTAAACTTTAAATATGTATTAAAATAAAACAAACTATATATAGATATATAATACCAGTCATGTATTTATTAAAACTTGTTTTTTAAAAAAATGAGGACTGTCTAATGTTGCATGGTCAAATGTTGAGTGTATCTATTCTATGTTATGAGGATTTTGGGTAATGTGACGTAGCAGTGACGTAGTTTTTGTTACAGACAAAAACCAGAAGCGAATCTCCATTATTAATAGATTAGATACTATTTCTCTAAATTTTTGAGATGAGGCTTGATAATTTGTATTATTATTAAATAAATTGTGTTATATACCCCTTTCTCGGTGTATATAAATGTGTGTGAGAGAGAGAGAGAGAGAGAGAGAGAGAGAGAGAGAGAGAGAGAGAGAGAGAGGGGGGTTCTCGTATACAGTGGGGAGAGAAACAGAAAGATATATTAGAGATAAGAGATCTTACTTGCTTGATTACTCTGTCTGCTGATTCTTCATCTAACTAGTCTGGTCGCCATCTTGTCTGGGCTGACTTCTATCTAGGCTTCTGCTGGGGGTTGACTTTCCTTCTTGTTTTTGGGCTGTACTAGTAATTGTCTTTAATATTGAATTTACCACAAGACTTAGTGTTACTTGATCAAGCTTTTATTTATAAGCCCATGATTGATTCCGCCGCGGGGAGAGATGGATACCATCAGAGCCGACAATTACGTCTACAATCCCTGAAAGTTGGGTCGCTTCTGCTAACTAAAACTAAAACTATTCTCATGGAGCCCAATTGCGCGCCTCTTAGGACGTCAATTGTTATTAACCGCCCACCGGTTTAAATCAAACAGACCTTAATTCAAATATTTCTAGCTACAGGTCTGTTCAAATTTATGACTTCTCATAAATTGTAACAATTGTCCCAATCTTTATTTTATCTGTACAACGTGTCGGCCTTCTTCAATGATTCTTTTCAGAAATATGAGGTGAGGTAAAAAAAAAAAAAAAGAAATAACCACCCAAATTAATTTTCTGGAGCAGATTTTCGTGGCGATTGGCTCTAAGCCCACCAAACATGACTGATCCTAGATTGTTTTTCAATAAATTATCGAATACAGACAGCCGGAATACTGAATACATTAGATCAAATTTTGTATCTTTTATTTATCAATTGGATTTGATTTTTTTTCTCTTGTCAAGAGGATCTCATACGTCAGCTGTTGTTTTATGGTGGATATTACAGTTATATGGCTAATGCTCGCCTCCAACAGAGGAGAGCTCTCTAATAAGAAAGGAAGAGAAGAAAAGAGAAAAATATAGAGGCTAGGAGAGAGGGGTGTTTTCCAACAAGAAGTGAAGAAAAGAGTGAAAAGACAGAAAAAACAGAGAGAGAGAGAGAGAGGGGGGAGAGAGAGAGAGCGTGTGTGTGTGTGAGAGAGAGAGAGAGAGAGAAAGAGAGAGACGAGCGGAGAGAGAGAGAGAGAGAGAGAGAGAGAGAAATGAGCGGGGAGAAAGTGTCGGAAACCTATCCAACAAGAAGGGAAGAAAAGAGATGGAAGACAAAGAAAAACCGAAAGAGAGAGAGAGAGACGGGGGGGGATCATGACAGAAAGAAAGAAAGAAAGAAAGAACGATATATATATATATATATATATATATATATATATATATATATATGTCTAGAGAGAGAGAGAGAGAGAGAGAGAGAGAGAGAGAGAGAGAGAGAGAGAGAGAGAGGTCTCCATCTTGAAGAGAGAGAAAGAAAAGAGAAAGAGAGAGACAGGGGAGACACCTCGAACACGAAATGAAGAGAAGAAAGAGAGAAAGATAGAATAAGGAGAGAGAAGAAGATATCTCAAACACGAAGTGAAGAAAAGAGTGACCAGACAGAGAAAAACCCAGAGAGAGAGAGAGAGAGAGAGAGAGAGAGAGAGAGAGAGAGAGAGAGAGAGAGAGAAGTGGAGATCTATTCAAGAAGTAAAGAAAAGAGATGTAAGACAAAGAAAAACCTAGAGAGGGAGAGGGGGAGATAATGAGAAGGAACTCTCCAACGAGAAGGGGAGAGAAGAAAAGAGAGAAAGATAACGATGGAAGAAGAGTGGAGAGCTCTCCAACAAGAAGATAGGTAGGTTGACATTTAGAGCCCTTAGAGAAGAGAGAAAGAAAGACTGGAGAGATCAACAAGAACTGAAGCGAAGAAAAAAGAGAAAAAGTCAGCAAGTTGGAGAGACGGGTAGATCCTCAAGAAGTGAAGAGAAAAGACAGAGAAAACCCATATATATATATATATATATATATATATATATATATATATATATAGAGAGAGAGAGAGAGAGAGAGAGAGAGAGAGAGAAGAGAGAGAGATAGAGAGACAGAGAGACAAAGACAGAGACAGAGACAGAGACAGTGACAGAGACAGACAGATAGATAGATAGAGACATAAAGAAAGAGGAGGACTCTTTAACAAGTAGTGAACAAAAGAGAGCGACAGAGAAAAACACAGTCAGAAAGAGAAAGAGGGAGAGAGAAAGAGAGAGAGAGAGTGGAAGTGAGAGTGGAGAAAGAGAGAAAAACGAATACAGAAAGAGGGAAAGAGAAAGAGAGAAAGAGAAAAGAGAGAAGAGAAGAGAGAGGGAGAGAGGAGAGAGAGAGAGAGAGAGAGAGAGAGAGATTTCCAACAAGAAGTAAAGAAAAAAAAAAAATAGAAAGGCGGAGAAAAATATTGAAACACAGAGAGAGAGAGAGAGAGAGAGAGAGAGAGAGAGAGAGAGAGGAGACAATAGAGATAGATAGATAGATAGATAGATAGATAGATAGATAGGGAGAGAGAGAGAGAGGGGGGAGAGAGTCACATGGACAGTGGGAAGGGATGGTTGAGATGTCAAATCTTTTTTTTTTTTTTTGCTTTTTAAATATTTTAATTTTTTAAAATTTTATTTCATATTATCATTTTTGCCGATCTTGGTGCATCGAATACAAAACCAATTTACAGCAGTTGTTTATTATACACAAAGAAAAAAAAAACTCAATTTAATATTAAGCCTGTCTCCTGAGGAATTAACAGAAGCTATCTATTTCTACTATTATTCTAATATTTTTCTAAAATCTAGTCTTCTTTATTTGAAATTTAAAACTTATAAAAAATAATTATAACATTTTTTACAGATTGAGTAGTGTGATGTCATCTGAACTTTTTCACATCATCAAATTATGTTAAATATACTGCCACAGCTTTATTATATATATATATATATATATATATATATATATATATAATATATAATTGAATTGAACAGACAATTCCTGTCTGACAAGTCTTTCGCCGATCCGTTCTTAATCTTCGGGCCATCCTTCTGGTGTCAGGGTGGAACTGGTATACCAGTCCACCGAATGTTTCGTTACTAGCGCTTTCGGCAATGCACTTTGCCATCCTCAGTGGAAACGATGAATAGTTTTCATGTCTTTTTAACGAGAACGAGTAGAAGCAAGGAATTAGTGGGAGGTAATATCAATATTGATATTCAAGGATAAATATTGCTCTGTATATAATCTAAAAAAGATTATTATACATTGAGCTCCCTGAGGTGATTTAAAGATTCACTGTATTTATAGCAGTGACGTAGTTTTGGTTAGAGACAGACACCGATTCTCCATTATAATAAGATTAAATAAGAATGCTTGAAATGCGCAAACAAATGGGAACAATTTTAGACATAATTTCTGTTGAGTTTGATTTTTCATTTGATTTAGATTAATATTGGCATGCTGATTCCAAAACTGCAATCAGTTTTCTTCTACCACGCCAAATTTTTTTTTACTACAGCGTGTTAAGTATCTGGCCGCCATCCCTGGCCAGTTGCAAAGAACTTAAGGTAAATAAGTAATGAGTTATAGAATCCTTTGGTAAGTGAATAAGTCCTGTGACATAGAATCCTTTTGGTAAGTTAATAAGTCCTGTAGTATAGTGCTACGTTCCGTCGTCCAAGAAGATCCAAGTAGTAATGCTAGTATGACCAGAAAAGGTCAGTATAAATAATCATATCAGCAGCAGGGCATTGCCAGTGATTGGACAATAGGAATCTTTCCCAGGTCACGTGCTTATAGGCGAGTCTATAAGTAGAAGTGACCATCTGCCACACGCCTTATATTCTAAAAATTCCAACACAGCGTACTCCCAAAATAAGCAAAATTGCATCCTTTATCGGTAAGTAATGGAATTGGTCAACTGATTGCGTTGATTGTTTTATTGAAGATTAAAAACAATTATTCAAATCTGTTACCTAGGTTAATTCCTAGTTTGAGTTTGAGTTTTGTTTAACGGCATATCAACCTCTGTGTGTCATTTAATGCCAAAAAGGTTATTTTGTCTTTAAAGTAGTCGTTCTATGGAGATAATTGGTTATGTTCTGTTATATTTTGTTGAAAAGGTTGCTTTTTTTATAAAATTTAAAATGTTTTCAGGGTTTGTATTCTTAAAGATGTCTTTCAGGTTTCTTGCTTGATAGTAATTTGCGCGGATATGTTTAAGTCTGTTACAATTTAGAAGGATATGCTTGGTTGTAAGTTGTACTTTGCATGTTGGGCACACTGGGCACCCTCCCCTTTTAACAGGTACGAATGGGTAATGTGGGTGTGCCCAATACGCAATCTGGCGAGTATTACTTCTTCTCTTCTAATTCACAGTTTAAAAAAACAAACATTTAAAGAAAAATGCATTTGTGAAGCTAGTCTATTTTGCATATTTTGAATTAAAACGTGTCAAGACACGTCATCGGTCCCTTACAAAATGTGAAAGCAGTTGTTGTGAATTTACAGATGTGGATCAAGGGAACATGTGATAAGTTGGTATTTGGTATACCTATGACTTGGTAAGAACCAAAATATAATTGCACAGATTGTTACTTTTGTTTATTGAAAACTTCGCCTTGTAACAAGAAAAACAAATGTAAAATTGAGTATCCTAGTCTACCATCAGCTATAGGTTCAGTGTCTCATTCAACTGAAATCCCAGTGTGGGGCAGTAGAGATTGAGAGAAGCATTGGCTGGAGAGGAATTGGCCTCCAAGATCTAACCTCAAACCTGTTGATCCCAACATTCTACATGAGCTATTTGTTGACATAAAGAAAATTATGTTCGCAACTTGCACATGAAACTAAATCTCTTGAAGCAATTCATCAAAGCATTGCCAATTGAAGACAAGTGTTTCAAGTACCACATTTTGGCATTTCTTGGCCTGACAATTGAAAAAAATCAAGGCCAGTGTGTTTGATGGTCTACGGATACTGGAAGTTGTCAAAGATAAACCTTTCATCAGAATAATATCAGAATTCGAAAAGAATGCTTGGTTCTTGACAAGTTCTTTACCTTGTCAAGAATTCATTGGAAATGCATGAGCAATGAATTACACGGAAATTGGATAGCTACAAAATGCTTGATTGCAACATGAGCTGCAAGTTTCATTTTCTGCAAAGCCATCTTGCTATGAACAAGATGAATGATTCCACCAAAATTTGGAATTCATGGAGGAATGGTATCAAAGTATATTAGATGTAAATATGATGGCTGACTATGGAGCATAAAGGGGAATTTTCCACTTATTGAACACTCTAGAAAAAAAACTGTAAATTTTTACCTTAACTACTTGTACACAAGTTGACTTATACTAACCATATCCATATAAATATAAACAAAATTAATTTTTATAAACATTACAGTCAAGCAATTTTCTTATCATTTTCCATTGTAAATTTTTAAAACATTCCATGAAATAAGCTAAAATTTGTCCCACGCACTATTTTAATGTTTTTGAGACCAAGCGAGGATATCCTGTTACTTAAAAAGTTGACGTAATAGAGAAAAAAATGGGGAATTCTTTTAATTCAGAGTCCAAAAGTTTGTCAAAAACAAGTGTCAGATCTAGCTCAAAAAATTTGTAATGCCCAGTGTAATGTTTTATTATTTCTCATTATATAAAAACTTTTAAAATCTTCCATAAAATAAGTAAACATTTGTTAGATGTGTATTTTTACGGTTTTTGAGAAAAATCGAGGGTATCCCGTAGCTAAAAAAGTTGAGGCGATACAGGAAAACTGAGGTCATTTTTCAATTCAGTGGTCATAAAATAGTCAAACACAAGTGTCAGATCTAATTCAACAATAATCGTGTTACCCAGTGTTATTATCAAATAGGTAGTGTTACTTGAAACCATATAACTATAAACAAATTATTTGTATCTAAGAATAGTTACTTGAAATTAATTTTTACAAATGATTATTATTATTAGTTACTTAGAACTATATAAATGTTTGTTGATGTTTAGTATTAGTTTAAAATACTGATACCATATACTTGCCACCATGTAGAATAGGTCGACTTCACCTCAGCAGAGGCGTAAAATCACCCTAATGGGTAGACCTGTTGGCCGTGGTTGGCGATACGCGAATTCTGGAGACTTAGCAGTCCATGAAATGCAACACTTCACTTTGATCCTTACTTGGGCTAAACAGGTGGTCGGAGAGGCCGCCTCCGACCAATCGGCTAGCCAGGTCAAGCCCTAGCACCTATATGATTGTTCAAAACCTATTACCTTTATAGCAAACCCCCAACCCTTTTTATCATATATGAACCTGAAGGCGGTGGTTGAGGGTCTTATTGTTTTGGTTATGCCGTTAAAGTGCATTTAATGATAAAGTTTAAGAGTTCTGGAGAGTGTGGATCATCCCTTCATCGCAATTACTCGCAGGTCCACTCTGTCCCGGAGTGGTAATACCTGTTAGGGTCCCATCTATGGGTTAAATAGAAAAATTAGTTTAAAAAATGTGTTTAAAAATTAAGTTCGAAAAAAGAAGATTGAATACCATCAAGAATGAACCAAACAAAACGTCTTCGGTATAAAATAACCCAACAAGGATTGACATGCCGTAAAAGCTAACCAACCAACCATATACTTTTGTGCAAAGATCAATTGTTTCTTTGTGTTTTAGCGGAGTTTGAAATCAGAGTTTTCTCTTTCCTTGACTTGTTGCCTAACCAAGTCTAGAAAACCCGGACTAGCTGGGATGGGAGAATAGAGGCAAAAAGGATGCCCCATCCAGGATTTGAACTCGTATTGTCGAGTCCATTTCCTAAGACAATAAGATTGATGATTCTCCATCTGATGATATTTGAATTTGGGAGTTTTGTTAAATCAACTTAGATTTATAAAGGCCCCAATTTTGGTCGAAATAAATTTATTATGGAATAACGGTGTTGAGTTTTTCCTTCATTTCAAGGATAAATATTGCTCTGTATATAATCTAAAAAGATTATTATACATTGAGCTCTCTGTGGTGATTTAAAGACTCACTGTATTTATACATACTGGATCATACAATAATAATACAGTGTATCTTAGAAATCATATATAGAATCATCCTTACTAAAGTTTTGGATACCTCACACACACACACAAACACACACACACACACACACACACACACACACACATATATATATATATATATATGTGTGTGTGTGTGTGAGAGATATCCAAAACTTGGTAGTAAGGGCTGATTCTATATATGATTTCTAAGATACACTGTATTATTATTGTATGATCCAGTATGTATAAATACAGTGAGTCTTTAAATCACCACAGAGAGCTCAATGTATAATAATCTTTTTAGATTATATACAGAGCAATATCATATATATATATATATGAGAGAGAGAGAGAGAGAGAGAGAGAGAGAAAGGAGAGAGAGAGAGAGAGAGAGAGAGAGAGAGAGAGAGAGAGATCGGTGAATGATATCAAGTGTTTTCGTGATAGGATTTAACCAAAATTGAGAACTCAAACGTACATATAAAGATTTGCCTATATATACGGAGCCTTAGAAAGAAATGAATAAATGAATACCTTAATTCAGTATTTAATTCAGATTTATTTAGTTATTTTTGCCGCTTTCACTCTGATTTTTAATAATTTGACTGTAACAGGTAAAAAATGTCAAAATGAATTTATATCCGAACTAAGGTATTATATATATATATATATATATATAATATATATATATATATATATATATATATATATATATATGGGGTAGTTGTGTATGTTTTATTTTATTGCATGAGTTTCACATAATTAAAAATTATTAAAAAAATCAGACTGATTAATTTGACTGAAAGAGGCAAAAGATGACGAAATAAATTCATACCTGAACTAAGATATCATTCATATATATATATATATATATATATATATATATATATATATATGTGTGTGTGTGTGTGTGTGTGTGGTGTGTGTGTGTGTGTGTGTGTGGTGTGTGTGTGTGTGTCTGTTTTCTCTTTCTTCTCTTTTTTTCTTTTTTTTTCCATTTTTTGAGCAATATTTGAATTTAGATGTTAGCAAGTCCGTTTTTTTATTATTATTTAGATTACTTTTTTTACAATTAAAAAAAAATGGTTACGTGTTTATATTTTGTCCGTTAAAAAATATCATTTTTTGAGAAATTGTTTTTATTTCTTTTTGCCTGTTTGTTTCTTTTTTGTTTGTTTGTTTGTTTTTATTTGGTGTGGGGGGGATGTATTTTTTTAATCAAATTCAGAGCGATGATGTCATTATTCTGAAAAGCGTTATCCATCCAATCAGATGAGAATTCATATTGGCTGTCGTGTTTTCATCTAGCCGTTCGGGTAATTGACATGGTCATCCCTTGAGATTTCCAGGGTCTGGGAAGATGATATTACCATTGTATGAGCAATAGTAGCCTATACCCTCACACAGACTCATCACAAATGGATACAGGAGGAAGAGAAAAGGGCGCATGCGTATACAGGCACATAGACAGACAGACAGGCAGACAGGCAGACAAAGCCACTCAGACAAACATAGCCTCACACACATAGAGAAAAAAAACGCAAAAGAAACAAAAAGAGATAGAATAAAAATAAAAGCAACACACAAACAAAGAAATACCAATAGATGGTTAAGACCAATTGTACTGGTAGCCAAAAAAATAAATAAATAAAAATAAAAAATAGAACAGCGGTACCAAGTTCAAGTTCTGGGCTTTGCAGATAATTTCCCTTTGGCGTTAATACTCTTGGGAATTGGACGAATCCAATGTTCAAAGAACTCTGCATATCGGCATTGTTAACAGCACGCCATTTTATTAAGAGAGAGAGAGAGAGAGAGAGAGAGAGAGAGAGAGAGAGAGAGAGAGAGAGAGAGAAATAAAATGGGGTGAGTAAGTACATGAATGTGTATTGACTATTGTAGTAATTCATTGCCCAGGCAATTGTATCAGCTGCTATATCTATTGTCAGTCATGTCAGAAGGTAATAGTTATAATTGCCTAATAGAGTCACAGCTTTAAAAAATGTCATTGAAAATAGTTATTAACTATTTCGTCGATATATATATATATATATATATATATATATATATATATATGTGTGTGTGTGTGTGTGTGTGTGTGTGTGTGTTCTTTTTTTCAATGCTTCAAAAGACAAGAAAAAAACAACGTTCAGGAGAACAATGTTTATACATAAATACATACATACATATATGTGCCTAATTCTTTAATTATTAATTAATTAATTTTCAAAAATTATGTACGACTTCAATTAAGCACATATTCTGCCAAAAATTGTCGGCTAAAAAAGCCATATCAAAACACATTGTTTGTTTGTTTACTTCTCATACTGTCGTGTAGTAAAGTCACCATAAGTGGAATATAACCTACTTCAAAACAAACGAAAAATCTGGGGAAAACCAGCTGGTGTAATGCTTGACAGTCAGGGTTCGAATCACACACAAAGCAGTCGTCCTGTCTATAGCTCTGCAGATGAGGCCTAATGTACATACAGAGATTTTTCTCGATTTGTTTTTATCTAGGTACATACAGTTTTAATATCTGTACTTTTTGTATTCTGAAAAAATTAACGTTACATATATTGTTTATTCCTATCTTGCTAAATACAGCTTCAATCTTGATACTTTTTGACACTTTGAAACACCTTATATATATATATATATATATATATATATATATATATATATATATATATATACTAGACAAAACGTGACCTGTTGGGTCACCCATTGAGCTCTGAGTAGATAATTGAGATTTTGGGATATTCGATAATTAATGAAAATAATCATGACAAGTCATGATTATTTTCATTAATTATCGAATTTTATACGATATACGCATTGTAACTGCCTTCAAGCAAAAAATATAAATAATAATATACTTTATATATATATATATATATATATATATATATATTACTGTCCATCGTATCCAATGATGGCACCATGCGAATATGTTTTCTCCATTTGACTCGATGTCTGTTTGCGTCTTGCAAACTGTTTACGGGGATGTTCAAGTCCTAATTTCTATTGGTTTTGTCTTTGTGCCTCAGCTTTGATCCACGCGATCCTTCTCTCAATTGAGACTACGGATTCTGCTTTGCCAGTGTCATCTTCAAGTGATCAACCCATCTCAGGTTGTGCTGGACAACATGTCCAGTTCTCTCAAGGATGGTCTTGTTTAAACGTGCCGTCAGCATTTGACATTTAATATACTGTGCAAGTGACGCATCATGTAGGTATGTAGTCTGCGGGCATCCGTTTTGTATACCGTTCAGACTTCCGCGCCGTACCAGAGGGTTAAGAAAACTATGACACAGTATACTGCACATTTAGTTTTCAATGAAATGTCTGTTGAACCAGACTCGTCAAAGGCCTTCGACGTATTTGACATTCGGAGATCAAGCTCTGCATCGAATCTGTTGTTGGTTGCAACTGTGGAGCCCAGGTATCTGAAGGTATTTACCTGAGCTAGAACCTGACTCTCTATCAATATGTCTTGACCAGTGTCATGTGATGTCGGAGGGGGATGATACATAACCTCGATCTTATTGAGGTTTATTTTCAGCTCAACTGCCTTTGCAGAGTTCCCGAATCAAGTGGGTGTCTTGGTGGTGGTGTGCCAGGAAGGCAGTGTGGTCTACATACACGTGTTTCCATATTAGGGCGCTTTTGATCTTTGTTGCAGATCTGAATTGTCTGATATTGAACAGATCTGCCTCTGGTCTAGTTTGTATCTATACTACATGGGTGGAGTCAGTGAATTTGGTTTGGTTTGGTTTGTTTTGTTTTACGGCATATCAACCTCAGTGGGTCATTTAATGCCGATAAAGTTTTGAAATAAATCAATTCTTAATGGATAATACAATTTTTTTATAAATACATTTTTCTATTTAACCCATAGATGGGACCCTAACAGGTAGTACCACTCCGGGTCAGAGTGGACCAGGGAGCAATGGTGATGAAGGGGTGCTCCACATTTCCCAAACCTCCAACACTGGAACCTCACCATCAGATAGGGTTTAACGTCATTCCCAGGACATGTAGACCCGTAGGATGTCTCATAGCGCTTCTCTGTTCATATTCTCACTGGATGCGAGTATGCTCTAAGAAGCTACACATGGAGACACAATGAAGTACTCAAGATTTTTGCGGAGGCGTCGAAGAGATGCTGTGAGACTGCAAATGAAGCTCTTAATAACATCAATAAAGCAATGCATTTTGTTAAAGAAGAAAACATTTCAAAACTTTTGCGTAAAAATTGGCACATTTCGTCACTGTTTGATGGCTGCATGGACTGTCGCATTGTATGTGATTTAGAACATCAACTCTTATTTCAAACTGAAGTAACGTTAACGGACCAGCATCCCGATATTGTCATCTGGTCTGTTAATCAAAAAGAAGTTTGCTTCATTGAATTAACAATCTCTTTTAAGGAAAATCTTGACGGGGCACATCAATGTTAGATGGAAAAATATGAAGATCTACAAGAACAATATGTCAGAAATGGATGGATAGCTGATGTATTTCCTAGCGAAGTCAGATGCCAAGGTTTATACCAACTTTATCTTTTTGACTAAACTTGGACTTTCTCCACCGGACAAGAGGAAATACACCAAAAAGATCCAAGATAAAGCTCTGGATATGGCAATCCCACAGTGTGACAACAAACAAAGTCCGGTGGTATCGTGAGATACTGCTGGGGCGCTCTGGGTTAATGGTAATTATGCTTCGGCCCCGAAACCATGCCTGAACCTAGAGTCATTATCTGATGAAGGCTTTGTTGGATGCAATGCTACTATTTTTATGAATTAAATTTTGAAAAAAAAAAAAATTTTGAGCTGCTCTCGATCATTCCAATGATGTGATTGAAAGAACGAGGCACTCCGAATAGTATTAACTTTGGGAACATGATGTTTGTATTTGGACTTCTCCATCAGACAAGAGAAAATACACCAAAAAAATCCAAGATAAAGCTCTGGATATGGAAATCCCACAGTGTGACAACAAACCAACAAAGTCTGATGGTATCGTGAAGGCTTTTGTGAAGTCGACAAAGATCATGTAGCAGGCCATATTCGGTTCAATTAATTTCTTCTGAATTTGTCTCAAGAAAGAGATCCTGGTTGCGCTTCTTCGGTTTTCATGGAACCCACATTGTTCCTCGGGTAGAAATTTCTCAGCTATGATTAATAGTCTGTTGAGCAATATGCGGGCGAACATTTTTCCCAGTATGGACAAAATAGAGATTCACGCGGTAGTTGCCACGGACTCGTCTGTCTTCCATCTTGAAGATGGTGACTAGCTGAGCATCACTCCAGTTTTCCCGGGTATCTCTCACGTTGGTGTTGACGACCTCGGTAAGTCGACTTTCTCTTTTTATGAGATCTGGATGCAGTCCGTCTGCACCAGGGGACTTTCCGTCACGGGGCATGGAGATGGACCTACCAATCTCATCCAGGTCCGGGCATTTACTCATCCAGTGCTGGGCTGGTTTTTGTTCGGGTTTTTTTTTCTTCTCATCCCACTTATGAGGGCGTGACACAAGGACATTTTTATGTCGGCCCACCCACAAGCCGAACCTCATGGGTGGTAGGCAGCCATTCTCTCGGCATTCCCCCCTAAAGGGAGTGCCTCAGGCATTGGGTTATAAACCCAGCCTTGCCCCTTTAAATCAAGGGGGCAAGTATTGCTTGGCGGGATAGCCCCCTGGGATCAACGCTGTTAATTTTACTTAGCCGCTCCAGAAGCCGAAGCACTCTGAAGCCGGCTCAGCAATCAATTAGTCTTTGTTCAATGTTGTCAACCGATTCTTAGTTTCTCATGGCTTGGCTGGTTGGTTGGATATTACGACATGTCAAACCCTGGTTATGCCGAAGATATTTTTTAATTTTTTCTCGTTAGGTATTCTTTATTTAAGCTCATTTAACGCATTTTAAAATATATTTCTAATTTATTTAACACTTAGATGTGACTCTCACTGTTACTAGCCTTCTGAGTCAGTGTGAACCTGGGAGTAATGGCAATGAAAGGGATCCAGTTGCTCGTGCTTAACACTGAGGAACAAAAGCGTTCTGCTTAAAGGACACAAGAATTCTGCTTATCATTAAAGGGCATAAGGATTCTTCTTAACACTAAAGGACACAAGTATTCTGCTTAACACTAAAGGACACAAGTATTTTGCTTAACACTAAAGGACACACATATTTTGCTTAACATTAAAGGGCACAAGGATTCTGCTTAACACTGAAGGACACAAGGAACTTGCTTAACATTAAAGGATTTAAGGATCCTGTTTAAAATTAAAGGACTCAATGATTCTGCTTAACACTGATGGATACAAGTATTTTGCTTAACACTGAAGGGCACAAGGATTCTGCTTAACACAAAAGGACACAAGGATTCTGCCTAACATTAAAAGACACAAGGATTCTGCTTAACACTAAAGGATTCTGCTTAACACTAAAGGACACAAGTATTTTGCTTAGCATTAAAGGACACAAGGATTTTGCTTAACACTGAAGGACATAAGGATTTTGCTTAACATTAAAGGACTTAAGGATTCTGCTTAACACTAAAGGACACAAGGATTCTTCTTAACACTAAAGGACACAATGATTCTGCACACAAGGATTCTGCTTAACACTAAGGACACAAGGATTCTTCTTAACACTAAAGGACACAAGGACTTAACACTGAAGGACACAAGGATTCTGCTTAACACTGAAGGACATAAGGATTCTTCTTAACACAAGGATCATAGGATTCCATTCAAAACGGAACAAAATGGCCACAAGAATCATAACACATACTCAGGACCCTTAGCCCCTCAATTTCTGTCACATATATGATAAAAAGAACTGGAGGGTTGCCTTAAGAGAAATACTATCGAGAAATTCATATAAATACTAGAACTTGAAGTAACCTGCCGATTGGTCGGAGGTTTGGAAGGGGGGCTTTCCGACTGCCTGTCTAGCCCCAGTAATGGCCAAAGTGGAGTGTTGCATGTCATGGACTGCTCAGCCACCAGGATTCTGTCTTTAAACATCACTGGTCGACACATACGACCAACAGGTGGTCCCATTGGGTACAGGGGCTAATTCCTCTGCAGATATGCAGTTGGCGTATTCTAATATTCCAACCAATAGAGCGGTGGGATTATGTTATTGCAATTTTTTAAAACCAAAATGACAGTCTAAGCTTGTCAGTCACGTGACAGAGCAATTATCCCCCACCTTCTGGACAGCAGGAAAAAGAATCATCTTTCTTCTCATTTGCGTTCGTTCTTTTTGTGGGGGAGAGGTTGCAACTTATAGAATGTTCATTTCGCCGATTGATTTAAAGCTTTTTCATGGGATTGCGTAGATAATAATAATTATGAATTTTCTTAAATTTGTATTCATCAGCAAACGTTTGCAGTGTTATTTATACTAGTAAACAGAAGCCACTCCTCCGGGGGCAAGTATTTCAGTTTTAATGTAACAAAATCCATAAAGTAATACTCTTGTTCGTTAACGTTCCGACCGTTATCATCTTGTAACACCCTCTGGTTAAAAATTAGTCCGTCCAAATCGTCCAAGATGAAATGCAAAAATGTAAATTCTGATTATCTGGTGTTGCTTAATCTTTCGGCCATTATCATCTTGTAACACCCTCTGGTTAGAAATTAGTCCGTCAAAATCGTCCAAGATGAAATGCAAAAATGTAAATCCTGATTATCTGGTGTTGCTTAATCTTTCGACCATTATCATCTTGTAACACCCTCTGGTTAAAAATCGGACCATCCAAATCGTCCAAGATGAAATACAAAAATGTTAATTCTGATTATTTGGTGTTGCTTATCTGCAATGTTCTTATTTCTTATGAGCTTTGTCACCTCAGCTACTTAATGAACCATTACGTTTTTATTATACAGAAATAAAGGGAAGAAAAAGGACATGCAACACAGAAATATATGATAAGAAAGAAAGAAAGAGAGTAGGGAAAAGATAGAGAGACGGAGTAAGCGCACGGAAGCAATAACGCTAATTCTGTTTCGATCGAACATAAGAAAAAGATGAAGAGAAGGAAAGAAAGAAAAAAAAGAGCGAGAGAGAGTTAAATTAAGATTATTGTACTATTTACATACTGAACTATTATGAAATAACTCTTAAGTAAACATATCAGACATTGTAATAATTAAATTATAATACTGTGGTATATCCACATTATGGACTCTCGTCGATTTTTGACGCATGAGGGTTCAGACACACAATGAACACCCACACAGTGATTTGTTTATAGTGGTGAAGGCTTGTGTTGGACCATCCACACTTTTTAGCACAGTCGATAGGAAAGAATTGGTGCATCAAGGGTTGCCACAAACCCAATCAACGACCGACCTCAGGAATTTGAATTCAGAGTTATCCCTCTCCTAGACTGGTTACCTACCCAAGGCGGAAGGGCCCAGTCTGCCCTACTATTTAACCCATAGCTGGAGGGAGAATATATGGATTCATACCTTTCCCAAGGGTATTAGCGCTATGTGAAACGCCAACTGCTTCGTCTAGGAATTGAACTCGAATCGACGAGTCCATTTCCCACGACTCTAACCACTAGCCCACGCGCCTCCAATATACCCACATATCCAGCTTGTAATATATTAAATCAGAAAGACGAATCAAACTAAACAAGAACGCATATAAAATTATTACACTTGTTATTATTTTATTTTAATTGATTTCTACATAAAGATTAAACATAGGTTTTCTTTTAAGAATAAAACAATAATATTAGAAATCAATAACACCAAGTAATTATTTATCAAATTCAGTTTTGTTAAAACCAGTATGCAAATTATCCACACCATATACTAAAGCTTTATTTCTTATAGACATTGCAGGATTTTTAAACGCATTCATAACACGGGCTGTTTTGAGGAAACAATAAAGATGAAAAGTGGTAAGGGAGAATGAGAAGGAGGAGAAGGAAAAGGGAAAAAGAGTGGAAGTTAAGAATAAGGGAAAAGGGAGAGAAAGAAGAAGAAAAAAGAAAAGAGAAGGAATAAAGGAGAGAGAGAGAGAGACTGAAGAAATAGAAAGATAGAAAAAAAGGAGAGGGGAGGATTGAATAACAGAACAATGAAAAGTCGAGAAAATAAATAGGAAGGAAAAATATAGATAGATTTTGAGAGAGAGAGAGAGAGAGAGAGAGAGAGAGAGGAGAGAGAGAGAGAGAGAGAGAGAGAGAGAGAGAGACTGAAGGAATAGAGAAAAAGAAAAAAGGGAGAGGCGAGGATTGAATAACAGAACAATGAAAGTCGAGAAAAATAAATAGGAAGGAAAAATATAGATTTTGAGAGAGAGAGAGAGAGAGAGAGAGAGAGAGAGAGAGAGAGAGAGAGAGTGAGTGAGAGTGAGAGAGAGAGAGAGAGAGAGTGACCTCAGTTGAGTCTGGGATTATTAGTAATTACCAGATTTTTGTTTGTTTGAAAATATTATTAATTGTTACATAAAATAATGAAACATTTACTTGGTAAAACTTTGACTATATGATTGAAAAGCTATGTCAACCCGTCGGGGGTTATTTCTTGACTAGAGGTTAAGGAATCGCGTTCATTGTATGTCCATATTTACATTTTTATGTAGTTGTTTCTTTAGAGATTTTTTGGCACATGGTCCTATCGAATACGAATATATTTTTAAACAGATCCATTTAACCTATAGATGGGAAACCTAACAGTTACTACCACTCCGGGTCAGAGTGGACCTGGGTGTAATGGCAATGAAGGGACACTCCACACACGCACAAATTTCCAGAACTGGAGCCTCACTATCAGATACAGTTTAGTGTTTTACCCAGGAAACGCCTTTTTGGTGGTGGTGGTGGGGGGCTTACCCCTCGGCAGGGGCTTCAGTCAGCTTATTCTACGCCTCAGCAACGAGGTTACATAAGTCAAAGTTCGATACGAGATTGATTTATACACGAGTGAATATGATATTTTGGAAGCGCGTGGTGTAATGGTTAAAGTCATGGGAAATGGACTCGTCGCCCCGAGTTCAAATCCTGGACGTGGTAATTGCATTTCACTTAGCGCTAATACCCCTGGGAAAGGTATGAATACTACTCTCCCTCCAGCTATGAGTAAATAGTAGGGCAGACTAGGCTCTTTAACCCTGGTTAGGCAACCGGTCTAGGAGAAGGAAAACTCTGAATTCAAACCTGTTAAACTTCGCTTAATAAATTGACCTTGTGTCACATACTGCTCGCGTGGAGGAGTTGGTAAATGTATATATGATACTTTGTAGTTGTCTTGTTGTTGTTTGTTGTTGTCCTGTAACGTTTCAGGTCTTCGCGTCGCCAATCAAAGAAATCCCTTTAATGGGGTCTCTCTGGGTTAATCAGGGTTAATCAAGGCTAATTGGTGGTGCTAATCTCCTATCCAAGCGGTAGCGGACAGGTTGCACTGGTATCAGTAGCAGTGAAAGACCTCTGCTCCGACAAGTTACCCTATCACGCCAAAACATAGGTAGGGCTTTTTCTTCTGAGATCGGTTAAAACTGAAGAAACCGGGTATGCCCTACTATTTACCCACAGCTGGATTGAGAAAAAATAGATACGTGCCTTTATCAATAGTATTAGCACGAAATAAGACGCAAAGGGCTGCGTCCAGGATTTGATCTTGAGTCACCAAGTCCGTTTCCTACGACGATAACCATTACACCACCGCCCTGTCGGCTGCGGCGTTAGAATACACGAACTGTACCTCTATAGAGGGGTAAGAATCACCCAATAGGGGCACCTGTTAACCGTGGGTGGCAACCGGTGATGCTTAAGGATGTAACACAGATGGCTAAGCAGTCCATGACATGCAACACTCTACTTTGGTCCTTACTTAGGCTAGACGAGCGGCCGGACGTCCTATGGTTTGACATGATCAGCCGATTGATCAATCGGCTGATCATGTCAAACCCTAGCACCTATATGATTGCCCCAACCCTATTGCCCTTATGGCAAGACCCCACCCTTTTTATAATATGGATACTAGAAAGCGGTAGCTGAGGGTCTTCATGTCCTGGGTATGACGTTAAACTCTATCTGATGGTGAGGTTCCAGTTCTGGAGGTTTGGGGAATGTGGAGCACCTCTTCATCACCATTGCTCCCAGGTCCACCCTGACCCGGAGTGGTCGTACCTGTTAGGGTCCCATCTATGGGTTAAATAGAAAAGAATTGTTTATGAAAATTGTTTTAAAACAACTTTCTACCAAACTATCGCTTATAACATACTTGAACTTTACCCTATAAACTTATCCTTTAAACTGATTTACCAATCCACTTAGCAACAAACAACTGTCAAAATCAATAAAAATCCTTGGAAAAAATACATAACAATAAATTTGACCATCCCTCACAACCTACCGCTTGGTATGAAATAACCTTGGATGGTTTGACATGCCGTTAAGATCAATCAATCAATCCTATCACGCCAAAACGAATGTAGGGCTTTTTCTTTTGAGATCTGTTAAAGCTAAAGAAACCTGGTCTGCCCTACTATTTACCCATAGTTGGATTGAGAAAAAATAGATACGTGCTTTTCCCTATAGCATTTGCGCAAAATAAGACACAAACAGCTGCATCCGGAATTTTAATTTGAGTCCCCAAGTCCGTTTCTTACGACGATAAGCATTACACCACACGCATCAGGACATTTCTGTGACCCGAGGTTTCATGTTGAGGTGCATTCCTTAAACAATGAAAAAAAAAGTTTTCATTCTGTCTGACGAACTTGACTAGACGAGCGGCCAGAGAGGCTCCTCCAATCAATCGGCTGGTCACATCAAGCCTAGCATATGATTGTCTTGACTGTATTGCTCTCATGGCAACCTCCAACATTTTTATCATATATATAATATATAATATATATATATATATATATATATATACCAACCCCTTCGCACGAGCAAGATACGACACAAGGTCAATTTCTTAAGCGGAGTTTAACAGGTTTGAATTCAGAGTTTTCCTTCTCATTGACAAATTAACTAACCAAGGTTGAAGAATCCAGTCTGTCCTACTATTCACCCATTGCTGAAGGGAGTATAGTTGGATTCATACCTTTCCCAAGGATATTAGCGCTATGTGAAATGAAAACTTGCCTTGTCCAGGATTTGAACTCAGGTCGACTAGTTCATTTCCTACGACTCAAGTCATTATGCCATACGCCTCAATTTTTATCATATATATATTTACCAACCCCTCCGCACGAGCAGGATGCGACACAAGGTCAATTTCTTAAGCGGAGTTCAACAGGTTTGAATTCAGAGTTTTCCTTCTCCTAGACCAGTTGCCTAACCAAGGTTAAAGAGCCTAGTCTGCCCTACTACTTACCCCTAGCTGGAGGAAGAGTAGGATTCATACCTTTCCCAAGGGTATTAGCGCTAAGTGAAATAATTGCCATGTCCAGGATTTCAATTTTTATCATATATGTGCTAGAAGGCGGTGGCTGTGGGTCTCAATGTCTTTGGTATGACGTTAAACTGCATCTAGTGGTGAGGTTTTAGTTTAGGTTACCATACCAAAGTTAAAGAGCCCAGTATGTTCGACTATTTACCCATAGCTGGGGGGAGAGTAGTTGGATGCATTACTTTCCCAAGGGTATTAGCAATATGTGAAATGTAAACAGCCTTGTCCAGGATTTTGAATTCGGGTCAACGAGTCCATTTCCTGCGACTCCAATCATTACACCATATGCCTTTTCTTCTACTTATACAATATTTTTTCGTTTTTTCATTTTATTTCTTCATACAAATTTTTCAACTTAATTGTTTTCGCCCTTTCATTCATTCTTCGTTCTTCACTTTTCTTCATATGCATTCTTTTTCTTTCTTTTCTTCTTCATACAGGTTCTTGCAATTTGATTATTTTCATTCATTCAATCATTCATACGTTTTTTTCTTCACTCAGTTTTCTTTTCTTCTTCATATGCATTTTTAATTTTTTTTCTGTTTTCGGTTTTTTTTTTGTTTTTTTTTTTGCTTTTCTTCTTCGTGCAAGTTCTGTCAATTTAATTATTTTCATTCATTCAATCATACATTCATTCATTCATTTTTTTAAATTCTTTCTTCGCTCTTGACATTTTTTATTCATATGCGTTCTTTGAACGTTCTTTTTACTTTTGTTTTTTTAATTTATCATTCTTTTCTTCTTCGTGCATGTTCTTTCAATGTAATTATCTTCATTCATTTTTTATTTGCTTTTCATTATTTTCTTCTTCATATGCATTCTTTGAAATTTCTTTTTCCGTTTTTTCATTTTTAAAAGTTTTCTTCATCGCACTGGTTCTCTCAATTTAATACCGCCCTGTCGGTGGGGGGTTATAATGCACCAACTGCACATCTGCAGAGGGGTAAGACTCCCCAATGGGGCCACCAGTTAGCCGTGGGTGGCGACCCGTGATGCTTAAGGAAATAGAACG
>CM042163.1:45221943-45294443 GCA_023376005.1 Doryteuthis pealeii
CGAAAAGAAAAGCAAGAAAGAGAAAATGAAATAATAGAATGAAAAGAACGAGAGAGAGAGAGAGAGAGAGAGAGAGAGAGAGAGAGAGAGAGAGGAGAGAGAGGGGGGGGCAGGAATGAAGAAGAACAACTCAAAAAAGAAAATCGAGAAAGAAGAAATAAAAAGAATAAGAAAAATAAAAGAAAGTGTATGAAGGAAGTAAAGAAAAGTATGAAGAAAAGAAAAGGAAGGAAAAATAAAAGAAAGAAAGAAAGAAAGAAGTAAGGAATGATGAATGAATGATACAAATTAAGCTAAAATAAAGCCTGTAGAGAAGAAAATAAAAAGAAAGAACGAGAAAAGAAACAAAAGGAAAGAAAAATATAAATTAATTAATACGAAGAAAAGAAAAAATGAAGAAAGAACGAGAAAATAAAATCTAGAAAGGAAAATAATAGAAAGAAACAAAATAGAAAGAAATAAAAGTAGGGAGGAATGAATACAAAAAGAAAGAAAGAAAAAAGAAAGAAAAAAAGAAAAAAGAAAAAAGAAAAAAAGAAAAAAGAAAAAAAGAAAGAAAGAACGGTGGTCATATTAATGAATGAATGATAGAAATCGGAGATAAGGCATTAGAAGAAGAAAAGAAAAAAATGAAGAAAGATAGAGAAAAGAAATCTAGAAGAGACAAAAAAAGAAAGAAACAAAAATAGAAGGGACCAAAGAAAGAAAGGAAATAAGAATGAAAGAAAAAGAAAGAAAGAAGGACGGATGAATGAAATATAGAAATTGAATTGAAATAAGGCATATGAAGAAAATTTAAAAAATGGACGATGAACGAAAAATGAAAATCAAGAAATAAACAAAAACAAAAAATAGAAAAAAGAAAGTAAGGAATGAAGGAAGAAAGAATGAAAGAATGAAAGAAAGGTGAATAACTGAGAAAAAATTGTTAAAATGAGATATAAGAAAAAGAAAACATGAAAAAGGAACGAGAAAAGAAACAAAAAGGAAAGAAGAAAATTAGAAAGAAAGAATGAATAAATGAAAGAAAGAAAGAAAAAAGAGTGAATTGTTAAATTTGAAGAAAACGTACGAAAAGAAAAGAAAGAACATGGGATTTGAAGAAACTAAAGAAACTGAAGAAGAAAGAAAGAAATTACCTTGAAAAGTGTATAAAGAAGAAGAAGAAGAAGAAGAAGAAGAAGATAATGAAGAAGAAGATAATGATGACCTCGAGGAGGAAAAAAGAAGTATAGAAGGCAGAAAGAAAGAAAGAAATAAAGAAAGAAAGAAAGAAAGAAGAAGAAGAAGAAGAAGAAGAAGAAGAAGAAGAAGAAGAAGATAAGGATGACTACGAGGATGAAAAAAGAAGTTTAGAAGGCATAAAGAAAGAAAGAAAGAAAGAAAGAAAGAAAGAAAGAAGAAGAAGAAGAAGAAGATAATGAAGAAGAATATAAGGATGAGCACGCGGATGGAAAAGGAAGTATAGAAGGAAGAAAGTTAAGATAGAAGAAAAGAAGAAGAAGAAGAAGGAAGAAAGAAGAAGAAGATAAGGATGACCACGAGGATGAAAAAAGAAGTATAGAAGGCAGAAAGAAATAAGGAGAGAAATAAAGAAATAAATAAAGAAAGAAAGAAAGAAGGAAGGAAGAAGAAGAAGAAGAAGAGAAGAAGAAGAAGCTAACGAAGAAGAATATAAGGATGAGCACGCAGATGAAAAAGGAAGAAGAAGAAGAAGAAGCTAACGAAGAAGAATATAAGGATGAGCACGCAGATGAAGAAGAAGAAGAAGAAGAAGAAGAAGAAAAAGAAGAGACGTGAAAAAAAAGAAAAGAATCATAAAAAAGAGAATTGAAAGTGCCAAGAAGAAAAAAGGAGCCAAAATGTAAAACCAAGAAAGAAAGACTGGAAGAAATCAAGGGAAGTAATCAGGGAGATTAGAAATCGAAAAGGGTGTTTGGAAGTAGAGAATATTTTTTTCTTCTTCTGTTGGCTGGAAAAAGCGATGGGTGACTCGTCAGCTCAGTTGGTCCAGGGTTGGGGAGGTGCTGCCCCTATGATGAATATCAATTGGTCGTCAGTCGTCCTGCTTGTCTGTTTGGCCTCTCGTACAAAAAAGCCATGTTTTGATTTACGGTGTTTGTCACTGTATAATCTTTACTTCCAGCCTTACCCACCCTCTAAAATAATGCTACCCCCCTTCTTTCCTTTTTTCTCTCTCTCTCTCATATATCTCTTATGCTCCCTCCCTCTCTCTCTTTCTTTCTCTTTCCTTGTCTCTCTCTCTCACTCTTTCTTTCTTTCTTTCTCTTTCCTTGTCTCTCTTTCTCTACTTTTACTTTTCTTGCCGCCGAGAGTTTGGGCTCACTAGATTCTTCTATTGTCGAATAATGCTCCGCATTCTTTCCTTTTCTCTCTCTCATATATTCTTTATTCTCTCCTCTCCTCCCTCTCTATCTCTCTTCTTCTTCTTCTTCTTCTTCTTCTTTTCTTCTCTTTTCTTCTTCTTCTTTCTTTCTCTTTCTTGTCTCTCTCTCACTACTTTTACTTTTCTTGCCGAGAGTTTGGGCTCTCTAGATTCTTATATTGTCGAATAATGCTCCCCATTCTTTCCTTTCTTTTCTCTCTCATATATCTCTTATTCTCCCACTCCATCTCCCCCCCCCTCTCTCTCTCTCTCTATCTCTTTCTTTCTCTTTCCTTGTCTCTCTTTCTCTAATTTTACTTTTCTTGCGGAGAGTTTGGGCTCTCTAGATTCTTCTATTGTCGAATAATGCTCCCCATTCTTTCCTTTTTTCTCTCTCTCATATATCTTTTATTCTCCCTCTCCTCCCCTCTCTCTCTCTCTTCTTCTTCTTCTTCTTCTTCTTCTTCTTCTTCTTCTCTTTCCTTGTCTTTCCTTGTCTCTCTCTCACTACTTTTTACTTTTCTTGCCGAGAGTTTGGGCTCTCTAGATTCTTCTATTGTCGAATAATGCTCCCCATTCTTTCCTTTTTTTTCTTTCTCATATACCTTATTCTCCCTCTCCCTCCCTCTCTCTCTTTCTTCTTCTTCTTCTTCTTCTTCTTCTTCTTCTTCTTCTTCTTCTTCTTCTTCTCTTTCTTTCTCTTTCCTTGTCTCTCTCTCACTACTTTTACTTTTCTTGCCGAGAGTTTGGGCTCTCTAGATTCTTATATTGTCGAATAATGCTCCCATTCTTTCCTTTCTTTCTCTCTCATATATCTTTATTCTCCCTCTCCCTCCCCCTCTCTCTCTCTTCTTCTTTTCTTCTTCTTCTTCTTCTCTTTCTTTCTCTTTCCTTGTCTCTCTCTCACTACTTTTACTTTTCTTGCCGAGAGTTTGGGCTCTCTAGATTCTTCTATTGTCGAACAATGCCCCCCCTTCTTTCCTTTCTTTTCTCTCTCTCATATATCTCTTATTCTCCCTCTCCCCTCCCCGTCTCTCTCTCTCTTCTTTTCTCTTTCCTTGTCTCTCTTTCTCTACTTTTACTTTCTTGCCGATAGTTTGGGCTCTCTAGATTCTCTATTGTCGAATAATGCCCATTCTTTCCTTTTTCTCTCTCTCATATATCTTTTATTCTCCCTCCCCCCTCTCTCTCTCTTCTTCTTCTTCTTTCTTCTTCTTCTTTTCTTCTTCTCTTTCCTTGTCTTTCCTTGTCTCTCTCTCACTACTTTTACTTTTCTTGCCGAGAGTTTGGGCTCTCTAGATTCTTCAGGCCTATTGTCGATATTTACAAACTAGCTTAATTGTCGCCCAATATGGCGGCTTTTAAGCTAGTTAACTAATATTTCTGTTGCCATAATTCCCGTGATGTTTATTTAAGGTTTAAATTACCCAAACTTTATTTTAAAAGAGAGGTAATTCTTTTCTAGATTAATGTTTAATTAATAGAAATAAAACATTATAATAGAGGTTCCAATACAGTCAAACTTCGGTTTTCGAACTCAATTCTCCCAAGAAAAATGGTTGAAAACTGTAAAGTTCGAAAACCGAGACAACTTACCCATAAGAAATAATAACCAAATAATTGTTCCCGGACGGCAAAATTTACTTAATCAATATTGAAAAAGTGGTTAAACAACACTCTTTTAAACAAAACATTAGGCATTATAAATCTTCTATTAATAATGGAGATTCGCTTCCAGTTTTTGTCTGTAACAAAAACTACGTCACTGCCTACGTCACATTACCCAAAATCGTAATAACATAGAATAAATACATTCAAAATTTGAACATGCAACACTAGACAGTCCTCATTGTTTTTTAAAACAAGTTTTAATAAATACATGACTGGTATTATATATCTATATATAGTTTGTTTTATTTTAATATATATTTAAAGTTTACATTTCAAATTGTTTTATTTTTTAATCCTTTAATGAATTTGATGATTTTACTTACTTAGGGTACAAACTCGCTAACATTGAATTTTTAACTCCCACCCCTCAGGCAATATGTTTCAAAAATCCATTTTTACATCGCCCGGAGGGTGTTTTTATTTTGCTAGTATATAATAAGATACATAAATACAGTAGTACTAGACTACAATACAGTAAATTTAAAAAGCGCTTTGCTTTTTTAGTGGCCTTGTGTTGGCATACGTAAGTGAATGGTGGTGAGGAGAAGCTGGAAGATAGAGATGAGACTGTAAACCATATACTCTGCGAATATGGCAAACTAGCACAACGAGAATACAAAACTAGATACGACTGGGTTGGGAAGGTGATCCACTGGGAATTATGCAAAAAATTAAATTTTGACCATACAACAAAATGGTATATGCATAAACCAGAATCTTTTGTTAAGAACGAAACGCATAAAATTCTCTGGAACTTTGAAATAAAAACGGATCACCTTATCCCAGCAAGAAGACCAGACCTAGTGTTGATAAACAAAAAAGAAAGAACTTGTCAACTGGTGGATTTTGCAGTGCCAGCAGATCACAGGGTGAAACTAAAGGAAAATGAAAAAATAGACAAATACCTGGACCTTGCCAGAGAACTGAAAAAGTTATGGAATATGAAAGTCAAAGTGATACCAATTGTAGTTGGTGCACTTGGAACAGTCCCAAAAGGATTGGAAAAGGGTCTGGAATGTTTGGGAATCAGAGGAAGGATTGAAACCATCCAGAACACTGCACTGCTGCAATCTGCCAGAATACTTAGAAGAGTCCTGGAGACCTGAAGAGACTTGCTGTCACTCAGACTCCAGTGAAAGACCATAAGCTAATGCTGATGTGAAAACTCAAAATGCTGAGGAGAGTCCGCTCCCATAGAAACTTTAGGCAAATTAGTGTCTTTAGGAGGCTCTTCTTCTATTTAAATTTAAATTTAAATTTAAATTTAATTTAAATTTCTAATTTCATGGCAGGCGGGAAAAAGTTCGAAAAGCGATACAAAGTTTGAAAACCGAGACAAAGTTTGTCAAAAGTTTGAAAGCCGAAAAGTTCGAAAACAAAAACTTTCGAAAACCGAGGTTTGACTGTACTCAAGTTATGGGCTTCCAAAATTTTCCCCATAAGGGGTGGTTGAACATCCATTAGAGTGTCTTAATATTATTGAAATTTGGTGATATTTTTTTAAATAAGCATTATTTCTAGCCATTTACCTAGGTTTAAATACATATGAATCAAAGGAAAAAACATCTCAGTAGTGGGTATGTGCTTCAGAGGGACCCCTTTTCATCGAAATAAAATATATTTATCCAAATACCTTTGGTAATGTAGTTTCAGAATATATACGTTTATGGGAGTCTATCTCCAAAACCCTAGAAAGAGTTCGTGAACAAACAGTCGGGGACTACAACTTTACACACACACACACACACACATATATATATATATATATATATATATATATATATATATATATATATATAGAGAGAGAGAGAGAGAGAGATAGATAGATAGATTGATAGATAGATAGATAGATAGATAGATAGATGTACGAAACCCCTCCGCACAAGCAGGTTGTATCACACAGTCGATTTAGTAAGCGGAGTTTAACATGTTTGAATTCAGAGTTATCCTTCTCCTCGAATGGTTGCCTAAGCAAAGTTAAAGAGTCCAGACTGCTCTACTATTTATCCATAGCTGGAGGGGAATAGTTGGATTCATACCTTTCCCAACTGTATTTGTGCAATGTGAAATGCAAACAGCTTCATTCATGATTCATCCATGAATGTCCTACGACTCTAACCATAACAGCACGCACCCTCTAACATATATATATATATATATATATATATATATATATATAGATAGATAGATAGATAGATAGATATTGACCTAGTCTGAGACAAGGGCATATTTCTGGAGCACCCAATGGGAATCAATTTCACAATGGTAATAATTTTCTACTAGATTGTCTTGGAATCATTCCTTTCCCAAGGGCATTAGACAAAAGGGAAATGTAAACAGCCTTGTCCAGGATTTGAACAGGTCACCAATTCTATTTCCTAGGAAAAACAATATTTGCATAGCAAGTATTTGTTTGTTGGTTGGTTGGATTTTATGGCATGTCAACCCTTGTTGAGTTATTTTATGCCAAATACATTTATTCATTCTTGATGAGTATTCAATTTTTTTTAAACTAATTTTTCATATAACCCATAAAAGGTTCAGAGTAATGTTAATGAAGGCGAATAAAAGAAAATGAATGAAAATGGGATGAAAGAAAAACAATGAAAACAGGGAATGAAAAATGAATGAATGAATGAATTCAAAGAAGAAAATTAAGAGAACCTGTATGAAGAATAAAAGAAAGAAAAATTCGAAGAAAATTCGAATAAAGAAAGTTCAATGTATGTATAAGAAGTAGAGAAAACAAAAAAGAAATAATGAATGAATTAACGAATGAAAACTATTAAATTGATTGGTTTGGTTTGTTTTGTTTTACGACATATCAACCTCGGTGGGTTATTTAATGCCGACAATGTTGTGAAATAAATTCATTCTTAATGCATAATACAATTTTGTTTATCAACTCATGTTTTTCTATTTAACCCATAGATGGGACCCTAACAGGTACTACCACTCCTGGTCTGGGAGAAATGGTGATGAAGGGGTGCTCCACAATCCCCAAACCTCCAAAACTGGAACCTCACCATCAGATAGAGTTTAACGCCATTCCCAGGACATGTAGACCCTCAGTCACCGCCTTCTAGCAACCATATGATAAAAAGGGGTTGGGGCTTGCCATAAGGACAATAGGGTTGGGAAAATCATATAGGTGCTAGGGCTTGACGTGACCAGCCGATTGATTGGAGGGGACCTCTCCGACCGCCCGTCTAGCCCAAGATAGGGCCAAAGTGGAGTATGGCATGTCATTAACTGCTCATCCACCTGAGTTCTATCCTTAAGCATCACGGGTCGCCACCCACGGCTAACTGGTGGCCCCATTGGGGGAGTCTTACCCCTCTGCAGATGTGCAGTTGGTGCATTATAACCCCCCACCGACAGGGCTGTATTAAATTGAGAGAACCAGTGCGATGAAGAAAACTTTTAAAAATGAAAAACGGAAAAAGAAATTTCAAAGAATGCACATGAAAAAGAAAATAATGAAAGGCAAATAAAAAATGAATGAAGATAATTACATTGAAAGAACATGCACGAAGAAGAAAAGAATGATAAATTAAAAACAAAAGTAAAAAGAAGGTTCAAAGAACGCATATGAATAAAAAATGTGAATGTATGATTGAATGAATGAAAATAATTAAATTGACAGAACTTGCACGAAGAAGAAAAGCAAAAAAAACAAACAAAGAAACGAAAACAGAAAAAAATTAAAAATGCATATGAAGAAGAAAAGAAAACTGAGTGAAGAAAAAACGTATGAATGATTGAATGAATGAAAATAATCAAATTGCAAGAACCTGTATGAAGAAGAAAAGAAAGAAAAAGAATGCATATGAAGAAAAGTGAAGAACGAAGAATGAATGAAAGGGCGAAAACAATTAAGTTGAAAAAATTTGTATGAAGAAATAAAATGAAAAACGAAAAAATATTGTATAAGTAGAAGAAAAGGCACATAGTGTAATGATTGAAGTCGCAGGAAATGAACTCGTTGACCCGAATTCAAAATCCTGGACAAGGCTGTTTACATTTCACATATTGCTAATACCCTTGGGAAAGTAATGCATCCAACTACTCTCCCCCCAGCTATGGGTAAATAGTCGAACATACTGGGTTATTGGTAACCTAAACTAAAGCCTCACCACCAGATACAGTTTAACGTCATACCAAAGGCATTGAGACCTACAGCCACCGCCTTCTAGCAAATGGAGGCGTATGGCATAATGACTTGAGTCGTAGGAAATGAACTAGTCGACCCGAGTTCAAATCCTGGACAAGGCAAGTTTTCATTTCACATAGCGCTAATATCCTTGGAAAAGGTATGAATCCAACTATACTCCCTTCAGCAATGGGTAAATAGTAGGACAGACTGGACTCTTCAGCCTTGGTTAGTTAATTTGTCAATGAGAAGGAAAACTCTGAATTCAAACCTGTTAAACTCCGCTTAAGAAATTGTATCCTGCTCGTGCGAAGGGATTGGTATATATATATATATATATATATATATATATATATATATATATATATATATATTCATATGCTAGGGCTTGATGTGACCAGCCGCTCGTCTAGTCAAGTTCGTCAGACAGAATGAAAACTGTTTCTTTTTTCATTGTTTAAGGAATGCACCTCAACATGAAACCTCGGGTCAGAGAAATATCCTGTTGCGTGTGGTGTAATGCTTATCATAGTAAGAAAAAGACTTTATACTGGATGCAGCTGTTTGTGTCTTATTTTGCGCAAATGCTATAGGGAAAAGCACGTATCTATCTTTTCTCAATCCAACTGTGGGTAAATAATAGGGCAGACCAGGTTTCTTTAGCTTTAACCGATCTCAAAAGAAAAAAGCCCTACCTACGTTTTGGCGTGATAGGATTGATTGATTGATCATAACGGCTTATCAACCCATCCAAGGTTATTTCATACCAAGCGGTAGGTTTTAGGGGATTGTCAAATGTATTGTTATGTATTTTTTCCAAGGATTTTTATTGATCTTGACAGTAGGTTGTTTGCACTTGTTTGTTGCTAAGTCGATTGGTAAATCAGTTTAAGGGATAAGTTTATAGAATAAAGTTCAAGTTTGTTATAAGCGATAGTTTGGTCGAAAGTATTTTAAAAACAATTTTCATAAACAATTCTTTTCTATTTAACCCATAGATGGGACCCTAACAGGTACTACCACTCCGGGTCAGAGTGGACCTGGGAGCAATGGTGATGAAGAGGTGCTCCACACTTCCCAGACCTCCCATCAGATAGTTTAACGTCATGCCCAGGACAGGAAGACCCTCAGCTACCGCTTTCTAGCATCCATATTATAAAAAGGGCGGGGTCTTGCCATAAGGGCAATAGGGTTGGGGCAATCATATAGGTGCTAAGGTTTGACATGATCAGCCGATTGATCGGGGGAGGGGCTCTCCGGTCGTCCGTCTAGTCTAAGTAAGGACCAAAGTGGAGTGTTGCATGTCATGGACTGCTCAGCCACCAAGTAAGGGCCAAAGTAGAGTGTTGCATGTCATGGACTGCTCAGCCATCTGCGTTACATCCTTAAGCATCACCGGTTGCCATCCACGGCTAACAGGTGCCCCCATTGGGTGATTCTTACCTCTCTATAGAGGTACAGTTCGTTTATTCTAACGCCGCAGCCGACAGGGCGGTGGTGTAATGGTTATCGTCGTAGGAAACGGACTTGGTGACTCAAAATCAAATCCTGGACGCAGCTGTTTGCGTCTTATTTCGTGCTAATACAATTGAGAAAGGCACGTATCTATTTTTTCTCAATCCAGCTGTGGGTAAATAGTAGGGCATACCCGGTTTCTTCAGTTTTAACCGATCTCAGAAGAAAAAGCCCTACCTATGTTTTGGCGTGATAGGGTAACTTGTCGCAGCAGAGGTCTTTCACTGCTACTGATACCAGTGCAACCTGTCCGCTACCGCTTGGATAGGAGATTAGCACCACCAATTAGCCTTGATTAACCCCGATTAACCTTGAGAGACCCCATTAAAGGGATTTCTTTGATTGGCGACGCGAAGACCGAAAACGTTACAGGACAACAAACAATAAGACAACTACAAAGTATCATATATACATTTACCAACTCCTCCACGCGAGCAGTATGTGACACAAGGTCAATTTATTAAGCGAAGTTTAACAGGTTTGAATTCAGAGTTTTCCTTCTCCTAGACCGGTTGCCAAACCAGGGTTAAAGGGCCTAGTCTGCCCTACTATTTACTCATAGCTGGAGGGAGAGTAGGATTCATACCTTTCCCAAGGGTATTAGCGCTAAGTGAAACGCAATTTCCACGTCTAGGATTTGAACTCGGGGTGACGAGTCCATTTCCCATGACTTTAACCATTACACCACGCGCTTCCATAATATCATATTCACTCGTGTATAAATCAATCTCGTGTCGAACTTTGACTTATGCGACCTCGTTGCTGAGGCGTAGAATAAGCTGACTGAAGCCCCTGCCGAGGGGTAAGCCCCCACACCAAAAAAGCGTTTCCTGGGTAAAACACTAAACTGCATCTGATAGTGAGGCTCCAGTTCTGGAAATTTGTGCGTGTGTGGAGTGTCCCTTCATTGCCATTACACCCAGGTCCACTCTGACCCGGAGTGGTAGTACCTGTTAGGTTTCCCATCTATAGGTTAAATGGATCTGTTTAAAAATTAATCGTATTCGATAGGACCATGTGCCAAAAAATCTCTAAAGAAACAACTACATATAAATGTAAATATGGACATACAATGAACGCGATTCCTTAACCTCTAGTCATGAAATAACCCCCGACGGGTTGACATAGCTTTTCAATCATATAGTCAAAGTTTTACCAAGTAAATGTTTCATTATTTTATGTAACAATTAATAATATTTTCAAACAAACACAAATCTGGTAATTACTAATAATCCCAGACTCAACTGAGGTCACTTTCTCTCTCTCTCTCTCTCTCTCTCTCTCTCTCTCTCTCTCTCTCTCTCTCTCTCTCTCAACATCTATATTTTTCTTTCATATTTATTTTTCTCGACTTTTCATTGTTCTGTTATTCAATCCTTACCTCTCCCTTTTTTCTATCTTTCTATTTCTTCAGTCTCTCTCTCTCTCCATCTATCTCTCTCTCTCTCTCTCTCTCTCTCTCTCTCTCTCTCTCTCTCTCTCTCTCTCTCTCTGTAATCTAGCATTCTTCTTTCTTCACATTTTCTCTTTGAATCCATTTATCTCTGCTTGTATCTTTCTTTCTCCCTTTCTTTTATCTCTCTTTTCTCTTCTTCCCTCTTTTGCTTCATCCCTTGTTCCTCCTTCAATTTTCTTTTTATTCCTTCTCTTTTCTTTTTTCTTCTTCTTTCTCTCCCTTTTCCCTTATTCTTAACTTCCACTCTTTTTCACTTTTCCTTCTCCTCCTTCTCATTCTCCCTTACCACTTTTCATCTTTATTGTTTCCTCAAAACAGCCCGTGTTATGAATGCGTTTCAAAATCCTGCAATGTCTATAAGAAATAAAGGTTTAGATAGTATATGGTGTGGATAATTTGCATACTGGTTTTAACAAAACCGAATTTGATAAATAATTACTTGGTGTTATTGATTTCTAATATTATTGTTTTATTCTTAAAAGAAAACATATGTTTAATCTTTATGTAGAAATCAATTAAAATAAAACAATAACAAGTGTAATATTTTTATATGCGTTCTTGTTTAGTTTGGTTCGTCTTTCTGATTTAATATATTACAAGCTGGATATGTGGATTTAATGGAGGCGCGTGGGCTAGTGGTTAGAGTCGTGGGAAATGGACTCGTCGATTCGAGTTCAATTCCTAGACGAAGCTGTTGGCATTTCACATAGCGCTAATACCCTTGGGAAAGGTATGAATCCATATATTCTCCCTCCAGCTATGGGTTAGATAGTAGGTCAGACTTGGCCCTTCCGCCTTGGGTAGGTAACCAGTCTAGGAGAGGGATAACTCTGAATTCAAAATTCCTGAGGTCGGTCGTTGATTGGGTTTGTGGCAACCCTTGATGCACCAATTCTTTCCTATCGACTGTGTCAAAAAATGTGGATGGTCCAACGCAAGCCTTCACCACTATAAACAAATCACTGTGTGGGAATTCATTGTGTGTATGAACCCTCATGCGTCGAAAATCGACGAGAGAGTCCATAATGTAGATATACCACAGTATTATAATTTAATTATTACAATGTCTGATATGTTTTCTTAAGAGCTATTTCATAATTAATTTAACTCTCTCTCTCTCGCCCTTTTTTCTTTCTTTCCTTCTCTTCATCTTTTTCTTATGTTCGATCGAAACAGATTAGCGTTATTGCTTCCGTGCGCTTACTCCGTCTCTCTATCTTTTCCCCACTCTCTTTCTTTCTTTCTTATCATATATTTCTGTGTTGCATGTCCTTTTTCTTCCCTTTATTTCTTTATAATAAAAACGGAATGGTCCATTAAGTAGCTGAGGGGACAACGCTCATAAGAAATAAAAACATTGCAGATAAGCAACACCAGATAATCAGAATTTACATTTTTGCATTTCATCTTGGACGATTTGGATGGTCCGATTTTTAACCAGAGGGTGTTACAAGATGATAATGGTCGAAAGATTAAGCAACACCAGATAATCAGGATTTACATTTTTGCATTTCATCTTGGACGATTTTGACGGACTAATTTTTAACCAGAGGGTGTTACAAGATGATAATGGTCGAAAGATTAAGCAACACCAGATAATCAGGATTTACATTTTTTCATTTCATCTTGGACGATTTTGACGGACTAATTTTTTAACCAGAGGGTGTTACAAGATGATAATGGTCGAAAGATTAAGCAACACCAGATAATCAGGATTTACATTTTTTCATTTCATCTTGGACGATTTTGACGGACTAATTTTTAACCAGAGGGTGTTACAAGATGATAATGGTCGAAAGATTAAGCAACACCAGATAATCAGGATTTACATTTTTTCATTTCATCTTGGACGATTTTGACGACTAATTTTTAACCAGAGGGTGTTACAAGATGATAATGGTCGAAAGATTAAGCAACACCAGATAATCAGAATTTACATTTTTGCATTTCGTCTTGGACGGATTTTTAACCAGAGTCTGTTGCAAGATGATAACGGTCGGAACGTTAACGAACAAGAGTATTACTTTATGGATTTTGTTACATTAAAACTGAAATACTTGCCCCTGGGGGAGTGGCTTATGTTTACTAGTATAAATAACACTGCACACGTTTGCTGATGAATACAAATTTAAGAAAATTCATAATTATTATTATCTACGCAATCCCATGAAAAAGCTTTAAATCAATCGGCGAAATGAACATTCTATAAGTTGCAACCTCTCCCCCACAAAAAAGAACGAACGCAAATGAGAAGAAAGATGATTTTTTTTTCTTGCTGTCCAGAAGGTGGGGGGATAATTGCTCAGTCACGTGACTGACAAGCTTAGACTGTCATTCTGGTTTTAAAAAATTGCAATAACATAATCCCACCGCTCTATTGGTTGGAATATTAAAATACGCCAACTGCATATCTGCAGAGGAATTAGCCCCTGTACCCAATGGGACCACCTGTTGGTCGTATCTGTCGACCAGTGATACTTAAGGACAGAATCCTGGTGGCTGAGCCGTCCATGACATAGTGTCCACTTTGGCCATTACTGGGGCTAGACAGGCAGTCGGAAAGCCCCCCTTCCAAACCTCCGACCAATCGGCAGGTTACTTGAAGTCCTAGTATTTATATGAATTTCTCGATAGTATTTCTCTTAAGGCAACCCGCCAGTCCTTTTTATCATATATGTGACAGAAATTGAGGGGCTAAGGGTCCTAAGTATGTGTTAATATTCTTGTGGCCATTTTGTTCCGTTTTGAGTGGAATCCTTGTGTCCTTTTGTGTTAAGAAGAATCCTTGTGTCCTTCAGTGTTAAGCAGAATCCATGTGTCCTTTAATGTTAAGCAGAATCCTTGTGTCCTTCAGTGTTAAGCAGAATCCTTGTGTACTTTAATGTTAAGCAGCATCCTTGTGTTCTTCAGTATTAAGCAAATTCCTTGTGTCCTTTAATGTCAAGCAGAATCCTTGTGTCCTTCAGTGTTAAGCAGAATCCTTGTGTCCTTTAATGTTAAGCAGAATCTTTGTGTCCTTCAGTGTTAAGCAAATCCTTGTGTCCTTTAATGTTAAGCAGAATCTTTGTGTCCTTCAGTGTTAAGCAGAATCCTTGTGTCCTTTAATGTCAAGCAGAATCCTTGTGTCCTTCAGTGTTAAGCAAAATCCTTGTGTCCTTTACTGTTAAGCAGAATCCTTGTGCCCTTTAATGCTAAGCAAAATACTTGTGTCCTTTAGTGTTAAGCACAGCCCTTTAGTGTTAAGCAGAATCCTTGTATGCCTTAGTGTTAGGCAGAATCCTTGTATCCATCAGTGTTAAGCAGAATCCTTATGCCGTTTAATGCTACGCAGAATTCTTGTGTCCTTTAAGCAGAACGCTTTTGTTCCTCAGTGTTAAGCACGAGCAACTGGGTCCCTTTCCATGAAGGCCTTTAAATAGTTAACCAACCACGTATTCGCGCGTATTGATTGACCGATTGAATCCACGCAGCCACGAAGGGTCTATAAGTATAAGCTTTGGTGCCCAGCACACCTAATATATATAAAACTATTCCAACAATATGATGCATCTTTTGGCAAGTTTCCAAATCTGGAGCTCTAGGAAGTGTGGAGTACTCCTTCATTGCCATTACTCCCAGGTTCACCCTGACCCAGAAGGGTAGTAACTGTGAGAGTCACATCTAAGTGTTAGATTTGAAAGATGTTTTAAAATGCGTTAAATAAGCTTAAATAAAGAATACCTAACGTGAAAGTATTACAAGATATCTTTGGCATAACCAAGGTTTGACAAGTCGTAATATCAAACCAACCAGCCCAGCCATGAGAAACTAAGAATCGGTTGACAACATTGAACAAAGACCAATTGATTGCTGAGCCGGCTTCAGAGTGCTTCGGCTTCTGGAGCGGCTAAGTAAAATTAACAGCGTTGATCTCAGGGAGCTATCCCGCCAAGCAATACTTGCCCCCTTGATTTAAAGGGGCAAGGCCGGGTTTATAACCCAGTGCCTGAGGCACTCCCTTTAGGGGGAATGCCGAGGGAATGGCCGCATTTTTGTGCCTACCACCCATGAGCTTTGGCTTGTGGGTGGGCCTACATAAAAATATCCTTGTGTCACGCCCTCATAAGTGGGATGAGAGGAAAAAAACCTCGAACAAAAACCAGCCCAGCACTGGATGAGTAAATGCCCGGAGCTGGATGAGGTTAGTAGGTCCATCTCCATGCCCCGTGACGGAAAGTCCCCTGGTGCAGACGGACTGCAGCCAGATCTCATAAAAAGAGAAACTCGACTTACCGAGGTGCTCAGCACCAACGTGACAGATACCCGGGAAAACTGGAGTGATGCTCAGCTAGTCACCATCTTCAAGGTGGGAGACAGACGAGTCCGTGGCAACTACCGCGTGAATTTCTCTTTTGTCCATACCGGGAAAAATGTTCGCTCGCATATTGCTCAACATACTATTAATCATAGCTGAGAAATTTCTACCCGAGGAACAGTGTGGGTTCCATGAAAACCGAAGAACCGCAACCAGGATCTCTTCCTTGAGACAAATTCAGAAGAAATTAATTGAACAGAATATGGCCCGCTACATGATCTTTGTCGACTTCACAAAAGCCTTCACGATATATCACACCAAACTTTACTAAACAGTAAATCTGCACTGTTAAATGTTTATATATATGTCATATATATAAAACTTCATACAAAAATGCTGTTGAAACTCTAACATTGCATCCAAGAAAGTCTTCATCAGATGATGACTCTGGGTTCAGACATGGTTTCAGGTCCAAAACATCATTAACCCTAATCTAGAACGCCCCAGCAGTATCTCACAATACCATTAGACTTTGTTGGTTTGTTGTCACACTGTGGGATTGCCATATCCAGAGCTTTATCTTGGATCTTTTTGGTGTATTTCCTCTTGTCCGGTGGAGAAAGTCCAAGTTTAGTCAAAAAGGTAAAGTTGGTATAAACCTTGGCATCTGACTTCGCTTGGAAATACATCAGCTATCCATCCATTTCTGATATATTGTTCTTGTAGATCTTCATATGTTTCCATCTAACATTGATGTGCCCCGTCAAGATTTTCCTTAAAAGAGATTGTTAATTCAATGAAGAAAACTTCTTTTGGATTAACAGACCAGCTGACAATATCGGGATGCTGGGCCGTTAACGTTACTTCAGTTTGAAATAAGAGTTGATGTTCTAAATCACATACAAGGCGACAGTCCATGCAGCCATCAAACAGTGACGAAATGTGCCTATTTTTACGCAAAAGTTTTGAAATGTTTTCTTCTTTAACAAAATGCATTGCTTTATTGATGTTATTAAGAGCTTCATTTGCAGTCTCACAACATCTCTTCGTCGCCTACGCAAAAATCTTGAGTACTTCATTGTGTCTCCATGTGTAGCTTCTTAGAGCATACTCGCATCCAGTGAGAATATGAACAGAGAAGCGCTATGAGACATCCTACAGAGACTAGAATGCCCTGACAACTTCACAAAACTAGTATCTGCCTTGCATACAGGAATGAGTTCATCTTGCTCGGATGGTTTGTATGATAAGTGGCAAGTGTCTATACAGCTGCTTTCTCGTGGAGTGTTGATTCCACAACTTGTTTAAAATTACATGCAGTCTTGAGCAGTTTCCATCTAGCTTACTCTAGGCTAGGTTAGTGTCCAAGTGGTGCAATAGTACAGTAGCAACAATACAACTAAGGCTTGGAAGAAAACTTTTTTCACTTAAAGGGTGGGGGGAGTCAACGTTTGCTCATTTGAATGAAATTCCATAATTTTTAGATATGTAGAAAAACTCAGTAACTACCTTTATTCAACATGAAATATTTTAAATTGAATATTTATCTAATCTCTTAAAAAATAGGCTTAATAATCATGTTGACTAAGACATGTTTTCCGAATTTTTATATAATTCGTTTTTTGGGTTTTTTTTTTCTACAAACAATTGTTCTCATTTATTTACAGCAGACTATGAAAAGAATAACTGGAATCCAAATATCGGCTACAGCTAAGATTTTTCTTAAAGATGATTGTGCTACAATGTTTTAGGGTAATTAACTTAAATGAAGGTAAAAACTCTCAAAGTAATTTGAGGTTGGGAGCGAAGTGAAACAGGGCCGTGTCCTTGAACCCACCTTGTTCTCAATTCTCCTCCCATTGGTCCTATTTGATTCCTTCACTAACTCCACCCATGTAGTATGGATACAAACTAGACCAGAGGTAGATCTGTTCAATATCAGACAATTCAGATCTGCAGCAAAGATCAAAAGCGCCCTGATGTGTGAACTCGTGTATGTAGACCACACTGCCTTCCTGGCACACCACCACCAAGACACCCACTTGATTCGGGAACTCTGCAAAGGCAGTTGAGCTGAAAATAAACCTCAATAAGATCGAGGTTATGTATCATCCCCCTCCGACATCACATGATACTGGTCAAGACATATTGATAGAGAGTCAGATTCTAGCTCAGGTAAATACCTTCAGATACCTGGGCTCACAGTTGCAATCAACAACAGATTCGATGCAGAGCTTGATCTCCGAATGTCAAATACTTCGAAGGCCTTCGACGAGTCTGGTTCAACAGACATTTCATTGAAAACTAAATGTGCAGTATACCGTGTCATAGTTTTCTTAACCCTCTGGTACGGCGCGGAAGACTGAACGGTATACAAAACAGATGCCCACAGACTACATACCTACACGATGCGTAACTTGCACAGTATATTAAATGTCAAATGCTGACGGCATGTTTAAACAAGACCATCTTTGAGAGAACTGGACATACATGTCCAGCACAACCTGAGATGGGCTGATCACTTAAAGATGACACTGGCAAAGCAGAATCCGTAGTCTCAATTGAGAGAAGGATCGCGTGGATCAAAGCTGAGGCACAAAGACAAAATCAATAGAAATTAGGACTTGAACATCCCCGTAAACAGTTTGCAAGACGCAAACAGACATCGAGTCAAATGGAGAAAACAGATTCGCATGGTGTCATCATTGGATACGATGGACAATAATATATATCTGTGCGGTAAAGTAAGGAGCTGATGGTAGGTGTGGCGCTCCACCTCAGATGCTAAAACAATCTCCTTGGTCTAGCGCTATTGAAAAGGGGATAGACTCCCTCGCTGACTGGCTGATACCGACTTTAGGCCGCCCCGTCGACTTTACTTTTTTATATATATATATATATGTTTGTGTGTGTGTGTGTGTGTGTGTCTATGTCTGTGTGTGCATCTTGAATACCTCCTCGTTATATATGCTAGTTTGTCTGTGAGGATAAATAGAGTGACTGGAGTATGTGAAATATAGTTTCAGAAGCAGCTAGCCCATTGCTCATTCCAAGAATCAGGTCAATTTAAATTTAAGTTAGGTTTCACGTTCTCTTTCTTAGAAATCTGACAAAATGATTTAAAAAAAATTTATTCCCTGGTCGTTTATTTTTAAAAAAAAAATTTAATACGCTTTGCAACTCACTTATATATATATATATATATATATATATATATATATATATATATATATATTATATATATATATATATCGACGAAATAGTTAATAACTATTTTCAATGACATTTTTTAAAGCTGTGACTCTATTAGGCAATTATAACTATTACCTTCTGACATACTGACAATAGATATAGCAGCTGATACAATTGCCTGGGCAATGAATTACTACAATAGTCAATACACATTCATGTACTTACTCACCCCATTTTATTTCTCTCTCTCTCTCTCTCTCTCTCTCTCTCTCTCTCTCTCTCTCTCTCTCTCTCTCTCTCTCTCTCTCCCTCTCTTAATAAAATGGCGTGCTGTTAACAATGCCGATATGCAGAGTTCTTTGAACATTGGATTCGTCCAATTCCCAAGAGTATTAACGCCAAAGGGAAATTATCTGCAAAGCCCAGAACTTGAACTTGGTACCGCTGTTCTATTTTTTTGTTTTGTTTTGTTTTGTTTTTTTTTGTTTTTTTTGGCTACCAGTACAATTGGTCTTAACCATCTATTGGTATTTCTTTGTTTGTGTGTTGCTTTTATTTTTATTCTATCTCTTTTTGTTTCTTTTGCGTTTTTTTTCTCTATGTGTGTGAGGCTATGTTTGTCTGAGTGGCTTTGTCTGCCTGTCTGTCTGTCTGTCTGTCTATGTGCCTGTATACGCATGCGCCCTTTTCTCTTCCTCTGTATCCATTTGTGATGAGTCTGTGTGAGGGTATAGGCTACTATTGCTCATACAATGGTAATATCATCTTCCCATACCCTGGAAATCTCAAGGGATGACCATGTCAATTACCCGAACGGCTAGATGAAAACACGACAGCCAATATGAATTCTCATCTGATTGGATGGATAACGCTTTTCAGAATAATGACATCATCGCTCTGAATTTGATTAAAAAAATACATCCCCCCCCACACCAAATAAAAACAAACAAACAAACAAAAAGAAACAAACAGGCAAAAAGAAATAAAAACAATTTCTCAAAAATGATATTTTTTAACGGACAAAATATAAACACGTAACCATTTTTTTTTTAATTGTAAAAAAAGTAATCTAAATAATAATAAAAACGGACTTGCTAACATCTAAATTCAAATATTGCTCAAAAAATGGAAAAAAAAGAAAAAAAGAGAAGAAAGAGAAAACACACATCCACCCCCCCACACACATATATATATATATATATATATATATGAATGAATATCTTAGTTCAGGTATGAATTTATTTCGTCATCTTTTGCCTCTTTCAGTCAAATTAATCAGTCATATTTTTAATTATTTTTAATTATGTGAAACTCATGCAATACAATAAAACATACACAACTACCCCCATTTATATATATATATATAATATATATATATATATATATATATATATATATATATATATATATATATATATATACCTTAGTTCGGATATAAATTCATTTTGACATTTTTTACCTGTTTCAGTCAAATTCTTAAAAATCAGAGCGAAAGCGGCAAAAATGCCTAAATAAATCTGAATTAAATACTGAATTAAGGTACTGATTTATTTATTTCTTTCTAAGGGTCCGTATATATAGGCAAATCTTTATATGTACGTTTGAGCTTTCAATTTTGGTTAAATCCTATCACAAAAACACTTGATATCATTCACCGATCTCTCTTTCTCTCTCTCTCTCTCTCTCTCTCTCTCTCTCTCTCTTTTCTCTCTCTCTCTCTCTCTCTCTCTCTCTCTCTATATATATATATATATATATATATATATATATATATATATATCCAAAACTTGGTAGTAAGGGATGATTCTATATATGATTTCTAAGACACACTGGATTATTATTGTATGATATTATTGTATATCCTTGAAATGAAGGAAAGACTCAACACGGTTATTGCATAATAAATTTATTTCGACCAAAATTGGGGCCTTTATAAATCTAAGTTGATTTAACAAAGCTCCCAAATTCAAATATCATCAGATGGAGAATCATCAATCTTATTGTCTTAGGAAATGGACTCGACAATACGAGTTCAAATCCTGGATGGGGCATTCTTTTTGCCTCTATTCTCCCATCCCAGCTAGACTGGGGTTTCTAGACTCGGTTAGGCAACAAGTCAAGGAAAGAGAAAACTCTGATTTCAAACTCCGCTAAAACACAAAGAAACAATTGATCTTTGCACAAAAGTATATGGTTGGTTGGTTGGTTGGTTGGTTGGTTGGTTAGCTTTTACGGCATGTCAATACTTGTCGGGTTATTTTATACCGAAGACGTTTTGTTTGGTTCATTCTTGATGGTATTCAATCTTCTTTTTTCGAACTTAATTTTTTAAACACATTTTTTAAACTAATTTTTATATTTAACCCATAGATGGGACCCTAACAGGTATTACCACTCCGGGACAGAGTGGACCTGGGAGTAATTGCGATGAAGGGATGATCCACACTCTCCAGAACTCCAGAATTTAAATTTTATCATTAAATGCACTTTAACAGCATAACCCAAGACAATAAGACCCTCAACCACTGCATAAAGGCTCATATATGATAAAAAGTGTTGGGGGCTTGCTATAAAGGTAATAGGTTTTAAACAATCATATAGGTGCTAGGGCTCGACCTGACTAGCCGATTGGTCGGAGGAGGCCTCTCCGACCACCTGTTTAGCCCAAGTAAGGGTCAGAGTGAAGTGTTGCATTTCATGGACTGCTAAGTCTCCAGAATTCGCGTATCGCCAACCACGGCCAACAAGTGTACCCATTGGTGTGATTTTACGCCTCTGCTGAGGTGAAGTCGACCTATTCTACATGGTGGCAAGTATATGGTATCAGTATTTTAATCTAATACTAAACATCAACAAACAATTATATAGTTCTAAGTAACTAATAATAATAATCATTGGTAAACATTAGTTTCAAGTAACTATTCTTAGATACAAATAATTTGTTTATAGTTATATAGTTTCAAGTAACACTACCTATTTGATAATAACACTGGAGAACACGATTATTGTTGAATTAGATCTGACACTTGTGTTTGACTATTTTATGACCACTGAATTGAAAAATGACCCCAGTTTTTCTGTATCACCTCAACTTTTTGAGCTATGGGATACCCTCGATTTTTCTCAAAAACCGTAAAAATACACCATCTAACAAATTTTTACTTATTTTATGGAAGGTTTTAAAAGTTTTTATATAATGAAAAATAATAAAACATTACACTGGGCATCACAAATTTTGTTGAGATAGATCTGACACTTGTTTTTGACAAACTTTTGGACTCTGAATTAAAAGAATTCACCTTTTTTTCTCCCTATTACGTCAACTTTTTAAGTAACAAGATATCCTTGCTTGGTCTCAAAAATATTAAAATAGTGCGTGGGACAAATGTTAGCTTATTTTATAGAATGTTTTAAAAATTTACAATGGAAAATGATAAGAAAATTGCTTGACTGTAATGTTTATACAAATTAATTTTGTTTATATTTATATGGATATGGTTACTATAAGTCAACTTGTGTACAAGTAGTTAAGGTAAAAATTTACAGTTTTTTTTCTAGAGTGTTCAATAAGTGGAAAATTCCCCTTTATGCTCCATAGTCAGCCATCATATTTACATCTAATATACTTTGATACCATTCCTCCATGAATTCCAAATTTTGGTGGAATCATTCATCTTGTTCATAGCAAGATGGCTTTGCAGAAAATGAAACTTGCAGCTCATGTTGCAATCAAGCATTTTATAGCTATCCAATTTCCATGTAATTCATTGTTCATGCATTTCCAATAAATTTTTGACAAGGTAAAGAACGTGTCAAGAACCAAGCATTCTTTTCGAATTCTGATATTATCCTGATGAAATGTTTATCTTTGACAACTTCCAGTATCTGTAGACCATCAAACACACTGGCCTTGATTTTTTTCAATTGTCAGGCCAAGAAATGCCAAAATATGGTACTTGAAACACTTGCCTTCAATTGACAATTCTTTGATGAATTGCTTCAAGAGATCTAGTTTCATGTGCAAGTTGCGAACATAATTTTCTTTATGTCAACAAATAGCTCATGTAGAATGTTGGGATCAACAGGTTAGATCTTGGAGGCCAATTCCTCTCCACACAATGCTTCTCTCAATCTCTACTGCCCCACACTGGGATTTCAGCTGAATGAGACACTGAACCTATAGCTGATGGTAGACTAGGATACTCAATTCTACATTTGTTTTTCTTGTTATATGGCGAAGTTTTCAATAAACAAAAGTAACATCTGTGCAATTATATTTTGGTTCTTACCAAATCATAGGTATACCAAATACCAACTTATCACATGTTCACTTGATCCACATCCTTAAATTCTCAACAACTGCTTTCACATTTTGTAAGGGACCGAAGACGTGTCTTGACACGTTTTAATTCAAAATATGCAAAATAGACTAGCTTCACAAATGCATTTTTCTTTAAATGTTTGTTTTTTTAAACTGTGAATTAGAAGAGAAGAAGTAATACTCGCCAGATTGCGTATTGGGCACACCCACATTACCCATTCGTACCTGTTAAAAGGGGAGGGTGCCCCAGTGTGCCCAACATGCAAAGTACAACTTACAACCAAGCATATCCTTCTAAATTGTAACAGACTTAAACATATCCGCGCAAATTACTATCAAGCAAGAAACCTGAAAGACATCTTTAAGAATACAAACCCTGAAAACATTTTAAATTTTATAAAAAAAAGCAACCTTTTCAACAAAATATAACAGAACATAACCAATTATCTCCATAGAACGACTACTTTAAAGACAAAATAACCTTTTTGGCATTAAATGACACACAGAGGTTGATATGCCGTTAAACAAAACTCAAACTCAAACTCAAACTGGGAATTAACCTAGGTAACAGATGTGAATAATTCTTTTTAATTTTCAATAAAACAACCAACGCAATCAGTTGACCAATTCCATTACTTACCGATAAAGGATGCAATTTTGCTTATTTTGGGAGTACGCTGTGTTGGAATTTTTAGAATATAAGGCGTGTGGCAGATGGTCACTTCTACTTATAGACTCGCCTATAAGCACGTGACCTGGGAAAGATTCCTATTGTCCAATCACTGGCAATGCCCTGCTGCTGATATGATTATTTATACTGACCTTTTCTGGTCATACTAGCATTACTACTTGGATCTTCTTGGACGACGGAACGTAGCACTATACTACAGGACTTATTAACTTACCAAAAGGATTCTATGTCACAGGACTTATTCACTTACCAAAGGATTCTATAACTCATTACTTTTTACCTTAAGTTCTTTGCAACTGGCCAGGGATGGCGGCCAGATACTTAACACGCTGTAGTAAAAAAAATTTGGCGTGGTAGAGAAAAACTGATTGCAGTTTGGAATCAGCATGCCAATATTAATCTAAATCAAATGAAAAATCAAACTCAACAGAAATTATGTCTAAAATTGTTCCATTTGTTTGCGCATTTCAAGCATTCTTATTTAATCTTATTATAATGGAGAATCGGTGTCTGTCTCTAACCAAAACTACATTATAATAGATTAAAAATAAGATGCTTGAAATGCGCAAACAAATGGGAAATTTTAGAGCATAATTTCTGTTGAAGTTTGATTTTTTCATTTGAATTTAGATTAATATTGGCATGCTGATTCCAAAAGCTGGCAATCAGTTTTCTTCTACCACGCAAATTTTTTTTTTACTACAGCGTGTTAAGTATGCTGGCCGCCATCCCGTGGCCAGTTGCAAGAACTTAAGGTAAATTAAGTAATGAGTTTTATAGAATCCTTTGTAAGTGAATAAGTCCTGTGACATAGAATCCTTTTGGTAAGTTAATAAGTCCCTGTAGTATAGTGCTACGTTCGTCGTCAAGAAGATCCAAGTAGTAATGCTAGTATGACAGAAAGGTCAGTATAAAATAATCATATCAGCAGCAGGCATTGCCATGTGATTGGACAATAGAATCTTCCAGGTCACGTGCTTATAGGCGAGTTTTCTATAAGTAGAAAAGTGACCATTGCCCAGCCTTAATATTCTAAAAATTCCACACAGCGTACTCCCCAAATAGCAAATTGCATCCTTTATCGGTAAGTAATGGAATTGGTCAACTGATTGCGTTTTTGTTGTTTTATTGAAAATTAAAAAGAATTATTCACATCTGTTACCTAGGTTAATTCCCAGTTTGAGTTTGAGTTTGAGTTTTGTTTAACGCATATCAACTCTGTGTGTCATTTATGCCAAAAAAGGTTATTTTGTCTTTAAAGTAGTCGTTCTATGGAGATAATTGGTTATGTTCTGTTATATTTTGTTGAAAAGGTTGCTTTTTTTATAAAATTTAAATGTTTTCAGGGTTGTATTCTTAAAGATGTCTTTCAGGTTTCTTGCTTGATAGTAATTTGCGCGGATATGTTTAAGTCTGTTTACAATTTAGAAGGATATGCTTGGTTGTAAGTTGTAGCTTTGCATGTTGGGCACACTGGGGGCACCCTCCCTTTTAACAGGTACGAATGGGTAATGTGGGTGTGCCAATACGCAAATCTGGCGAGTATTACTTCTTCTCTTCTAATTCACAGTTTAAAAAAAACAAACATTTAAAGAAAATGCATTTGTGAAGCTAGTCTATTTTGCATATTTTGAATTAAAACGTGTCAAGACACGTCTTCGGTCCCTTACAAAATGTGAAAGCAGTTGTTGAGAATTTAAGGATGTGGATCAAGTGAACATGTGATAAGTTGGTATTTGGTATACCTATGATTTTGGTAAGAACCAAAATATAATTGCACAGATGTTACTTTTGTTTATTGAAAACTTCGCCATATAACAAGAAAAACAAATGTAGAATTGAGTATCCTAGTCTAGCCATCAGCTATAGGTTCAGTGTCTCATTCAGCTGAAATCCCAGTGTGGGGCAGTAGAGATTGAGAGAAGCATTGTGTGGAGAGGATTGGCCTCCAAGATCTAAACCTGTTGATCCCAACATTCTACATGAGCTATTTGTTGACATAAAGAAAATTATGTTCGCACTTGCACATGAAACTAGATCTCTTGAAGCAATTCATCAAAAGAATTGTCAATTGAAGGCAAGTGTTTCAAGTACCATATTTGGCATTTCTTGGCCTGACAATTGAAAAAAAATCAAGGCCAGTGTGTTTTGATGGTCTACAGATACTGGAAGTTGTCAAAGATAAACATTTTCATCAGGATAATATCAGAATTCGAAAGAAATGCTTGGTTCTTGACACGTTCTTTACCTTGTCAAAAAATTTATTGGAAATGCATGAACAATGAATTACATGGAATTGGATAGCTATAAAATGCTGATTGCAACATGAGCTGCAAGTTTCATTTTCTGCAAAGCCATCTTGCTATGAAACAAGATGAATGATTCCACCAAAATTTGGAATTCATGGAGGAATGGTATCAAAGTATATTAGATGTAAATATGATGGCTGACTATGGAGCATAAAGGGGAATTTTCCACTTATTGAACACTCTAGAAAAAAAAACTGTAAATTTTTACCTTAACTACTTGTACACAAGTTGACTTATAGTAACCATATCCATATAAATATAAACAAAATTAATTTGTATAAACATTACAGTCAAGCAATTTTCTTATCATTTTCCATTGTAAATTTTTAAAAACATTCTATAAAATAAGCTAACATTTGTCCCACGCACTATTTTAATATTTTTTGAGACCAAGCAGGATATCTTGTTACTTAAAAAGTTGACGTAATAGGGAGAAAAAAGGTGAATTCTTTAATTCAGAGTCCAAAGTTTGTCAAAAACAAGTGTCAGATCTATCTCAACAAAATTTGTGATGCCCAGTGTAATGTTTTATTATTTTTCATTATATAAAAAAACTTTAAAACCTTCATAAAATAAGTAAAAATTTGTTAGATGGTGTATTTTTTACGGTTTTTGAGAAAAATCGAGGGTATCCATAGCTCAAAAAGTTGAGGTGATACAGAAAAACTGGGGTCATTTTTCAATTCAGTGGTCATAAAATAGTCAAACACAAGTGTCAGATCTAATTCAAACATAATCGTGTTCTCCAGTGTTATTATCAAATAGGTAGTGTTACTTGAAAACTATATAACTATAAACAAATTATTTGTATCTAAGAATAGTTACTTGAAACTAATGTTTACCAATGATTATTATTATTAGTTACTTTAGAAACTATATAATTGTTTGTTGATGTTTAGTATTAGATTAAAATACTGATACCATATACTTGCCACCATGTAGAATAGGTCGACTTCACCTCAGCAGAGGCGTAAAATCACACAATGGGTACACTTGTTGGCCGTGGTTGGCGATACGCGAATTCTGGAAGACTTAGCAGTCCATGAATGCAACACTTCACTCTGACCCTTACTTGGCTAAAACAGGTGGTCGGAGAGGCCTCCCTCCGACCATCGGCTAGTCAGGTCGAGCCCTAGCACCTATATGATTGTTTAAAACCTATTACCTTTATAGCAAGCCCCCAACACTTTTTATCATATATGAGCCTTTATGCAGTGGTTGAGGGTCTTATTGTCTTGGGTTATGCTGTTAAAGTGCATTTAATGATAAAATTTTAAATTCTGGAGTTCTGGAGAGTGTGGATCATCTTCATCGAATTACTCCCAGGTCCACTCTGTCCCGGAGTGGTAATACTGTTAGGGTCCCATCTATGGGTTAATATAAAATTAGTTTAAAAAATGTGTTTGAAAAATTAAGTTCGAAAAAGAAGATTGAATACCATCAAGAATGAACCAAACAAACGTCTTCGGTATAAAATAACCCGACAAGTATTGACATGCCGTAAAAGCTAACCAACCAACCAACCAACCAACCAACCAACCATATACTTTTGTGCATAAGATCATTGTTTTTCTTTGTGTTTTAGCGGAGTTTGAAATCAGAGTTTTCTCTTTCCTTGACTTGGTGCCTAAACCGAGTCCTAGAAACCCCAGTCTAGCTGGGATGGGAGAATAGAGGCAAAAAGAATGCCCCATCCAGGATTTGAACTCGTATGTCGAGTCCATTTCTAAGACAATAAGATTGATGATTCTCCATCTGTGATATTTGAATTTGGAGCTTTGTTAAATCAACTTAGATTTTAAAGGCCCCAATTTTGGTCGAAATAAAATTATTTATGCCATAACCGTGTTGAGTCTTTCCTTCATTTCAAGGATATACAATAATATCATACAATAATAATCCAGTGTGTCCTTAGAAATCTATATAGAATCATCCTTACTACCAAGTTTTGGATATATATATTATATATATATATATATATATATATATATATATAGAGAGAGAGAGAAGAGAGAGAGAGAGAAGAGAAAAGAAGAGAGAGAGAGAGAGGAGAGAGAGGAGAGAGAGAGAGAGATCGGTGAATGATATCAAGTGTTTTTGTGATAGGATTTAACCAAAAATTGAAAGCTCAAACGTACATATAAAGATTTGCCTATATATACGGACCCTTAGAAAGAAATAAATAAATCAGTACCTTAATTCAGTATTTAATTCAGATTTATTTAGGCATTTTTGCCGCTTTCGCTCTGATTTTTAAGAATTTGACTGAAACGGTAAAAAATGTCAAAATGAATTTATATCCGAACTAAGGTATAATATAATATATATATATATATATATATATATATATATATATATATATATATATATATATTTATATATATAAATGGGGGTAGTTGTGTATGTTTTATTGTATTGCATGAGTTTCACATAATTAAAAATAATTAAAAATATGACTGATTAATTTGACTGAAAGAGGCAAAAGATGACGGAAATAAATTCATACTGAACTAAAGATATTCATTCAATATATATATATATATATATATATATGGTGTGTGGGGGTGGATGTGTGTTTCTCTTTCTTCTCTTTTTTTTCTTTTTTTCCATTTTTTGAGCAATTATTGAATTTGATGTTAGCAAAGTCGTTTTTTTATTATTATTTAGATTACTTTTTTTACAATTAAAAAAAAAATGGTTACGTGGTTTATATTTTTGTCCGTTAAAAAATATCAATTTTTAGAAATTGTTTTTTTATTTCTTTTTGCCTGTTTGTTTCTTTTTGGTTTGTTTGTTTTGTTTTTTATTTGGTTGTGGGGGGGGATGTATTTTTTTAATCAAATTCAGAGCGATGATGTCAATTATTCTGAAAAGCGTTATCCATCCCAATCATGAGAATTCATATTGCTGTCGTGTTTTCATCTCCGTTCGGGTAATTGACATGGTCACCCTTGAGATTTCCAGGGTATGGGAAGATGATATTACCATTGTATGAGCAATAGTAGCCTATACCCTCCACACAGACTCATCACAAATGGATACAGAGGAAGAGAAAGGGCGCATGCGTATACAGGCACATAGACAGACAGACAGACAGACAGGCAGAAAAGCCACTCAGACAAACATAGCCTCAACACACATAGAGAAAAAAACGCAAAGAAACAAAGAGATAGAATAAATAAAAAGCAACACACAACAAAGAAATACCAATAGATGGTTAAGACCAATTGTACTGGTAGCCAAAAACAAAAAAACAAAACAAAACAAAACAAAAAAAATAGAACAGCGGTACCAAGTTCAAGTTCTGGCTTTGCAGATAATTTCCCTTTGGCGTTAATACTCTTGGGAATTGGACGAATCCAATGTTCAAAGAACTCTGGCATATCGGCATTGTTAACAGCAGCGCCATTTTTATTAAGAGAGGAGAGAGAGAGAGAGAGGAGAGAGAGAGAGAGAGAGAGAGAGAGAGGAGAGAGAGAGAAATAAAATGGGGTGAGTAAAGTACTGAATGTGTATTGATATTGTAGTAATTCATTGCCCAGGCAATTGTATCAGCTGCTATATCTATTGTCAGTATGTCAAGGTAATAGTTATAATTGCCTAATAGAGTCACAGCTTTAAAAAATGTCATTGAAAATAGTTTTAACTATTTTCGTCGATATATATATATATATATATATATATATATATATATATATATATATATATTATATATATATATATATAAAGTGAGTTGCAAAGCGTATTAAATTTTTTTTTTTAAAACATAGAAATACGACCAGGGATAAATTTTTTTTAAAATCATTTTGTCAGAATTCTAAGAAAGAGAACGTGAAACCTAACTTAAAATTAAATTGACCTGATTCTTGGAAATGAGCAATGGGCTAGCTGCTTCTGAACTATATTTCACATACTCCAGTCACTCTATTTATCCTCACAGACAAACTAGCATATATAACGAGGAGGTATTCAAGATGCACAACAAGACATAGACACACACACACACACACACACAAACATATATATATAATATATAAAAAAGTAAAGTCGACGGGGCGCGCCTAAAGTCGGTATCAGCCAGTCAGCGAGGGGAGTCTATCCCCTTTCAATAGCGCTAGACAAGGAGATGTTTTAGCATCTGAGGTGGAGCGCCACACCTCCATCAGCTCCTTACTTTACCGCCAGATATATATTATTGTCCATCGTATCCAATGATGAACAACATGCGAATCTGTTTTCTCCATTTGACTCGATGTCTGTTTTTGCGTCTTGCAAACTTGTTTACGGGGATGTTCAAGTCCTATTTCTATTGATTTTGTCTTTGTGCTCAGCTTGATCCACGCGATCCTTCTCTCAAATTGAGACTACGGATTCCTGCTTTGCCAGTGTCAATCTTTAAGTGATCAGCCCATCTCAGGTTGTGCTGGACATGTATGTCCAGTTCTCTCAAAGATGGTTTGTTTAAACATGCCGTCAGCATTTGACATTTATATACTGTGCAAGTTACGCATCGTGTAGGTATGTAGTCTGTGGGCATCTGTTTTGTATACCGTTCAGTCTTCCGCGCCGTACCAGAGGGTTAAGAAAACTATGACAACGGTATACTGCACATTTAGTTTTCAATGAAATGTCTGTTGAAACCAACCGTCGAAGGCCTTCGAAGTATTTGACATTCGGAGATCAAGCTCTGCATCGATCTGTTGTTGATTGCAACTGTGAGCCCAGGTATCTGAAGGTAATTTACCTGAGGCTAGAATCTGACTCTCTATCAATATGCTTGACCAGTATCATGTGATGTCGGAGGGGGATGATACATAACCTCGATCTATTTGAGGTTATTTTCAGCTCAACTGCCTTTGCAGAGTTCCCGAATCAAGTGGTGTCTTTGGTGTGGTGGCCAGGAAGGCAGTGTGGTCTACATACACGAGTTCACACATCAGGGCGCTTTTGATCTTTGCTGCAGATTGAATTGTCTGATATTGAACAGATCTACCTCTGGTCTAGTTGTATCCATACTACATGGGTGGAGTTAGTGAAGGAATCAAATAGGACCAATGGGAGGAGAATTGAGAACAAAGGTGGTTCAAGGACAGCCCTGTTTCATCGCTCCCAACCTCAAATTACTTTGAGAGTTTTTACTTCATTTAAGTTAATTACCCTAAAACATTGTAGCACAATCATCTTTAAGAAAAATCTTAGCTGTAGCCGATATTTGGATTCCAGTTATTCTTTTCATAGTCTGCTGTAAATAAATGAGACAATTGTTTGTAGAAAAAAAAAACGCCAAAAAACGAATTATATACAAAATTCGGAAAAACATGTCTTAGTCAACATGATTATTAAGCCTATTTTTAAGAGATTAGAATAATATTCAATTAAAATATTTCATGTTGAATAAAGGTAGTTACTGAGTTTTTCTACATATCTAAAAATTATGGAATTTCATTCAAATGAGCAAACGTTGACTGCCCCCACCCTTTAAGTGAAAAAAGTTTTCTTCCAAGCCTAGTTTGTAATTGTTGCTACTGTACTATTGCACCACTTGGACACTAACCTAGCCTAGAGTAAGCTAGATGGAAACTGTCAAGACTGCATGTAATTTTAAAACAAGTTTGTGGAATAACACTCCACGAGAAAGCAGCTGTATAGACACTTGCCACTTATCATATCAACCATCCGAGCAAGATGAACTCATTCTGTATGCCAGGCAGATACTAGTTTTTGTGAAAGTTGTAAGGGCATTCTAGTCTCTGTAGGATGTCTCATAGCGCTTCTCTGTTCATTTCTCACTGGATGCGAGTATGCCTCTAAGAAGCTACACATGGAGACACAATGAAGTACTCAAGATTTTTGCGTAGGCGACGAAGAGATGTTGTGAGACTGCAAAATGAAGCTCTTAATAACATCAATAAAGAATGCATTTTGTTAAAGAAGAAAACATTTCAAAATTCTTTTGGCGTAAAATAGGCACATTTCGTCACTGTTTGATGGCTGCATGGACTGTCGCCTTGTATGTGATTTATGAACATCAACTCTTTATTTCAAACTGAAGTAACGTTAACGGCCCAGCATCCGATATTGTCAGCTGGTCTGTTTAATCCAAAAGAAGTTTTCTTCATTGAATTAAAACAATCTCTTTTAAGGAAAATCTTGACGGGGACATCAATGTTAGATTGGAACATATGAAGATCTACAAGAACAATATTATCAGAAATGGATGGATAGCTGATGTATTTTCCAAGCGAAGTAGATGCCAAGGTTTTATACCAACTTTACCTTTTTGACTAAACTTGGACTTTCTCCACCGGACAAGAGGAAATCACCAAAAGATCCAAGATAAAGCTCTGGATATGGCAATCCCACAGTGTGACAACAAACCCAAAGATCTAATGGTATTGTGAGATACTGGGCTGGGGCGTTCTAGATTAGGGTTAATGATGTTTGGAACCTGAAACCATGTCTGAAGCCCAGAGTCATCATCTGATGAAGACTTTCTTGGATGCAATGTTAGAGTTTCAACAGCATTTTTTGTATGAAGTTTTTATATATAATGACAATATATATAAAAACATTTAACAAGTGCAGATTTACTGTTTAGTAAAGTTTGGTGTGATATATCGTAAGGCTTTTGTGAAGTCGACAAAGATCATGTAGCGGCCATATTCTGTTCAATTAATTTCTTCTGAAATTTGTCTCAAGGAAGAGATGCCTGGTTGCGGTTCTTCGGTTTTCATGGAAACCGCACACTGTTCCTCGGGTAGAATTTCTCTCAGCTATGATTAATAGTTATGTTTGAAGCAATATGCAGAGCGAACATTTTCGTTGAAAGAGAATTCACGCGTTAGTTGCCACGACTCGTCTGTCTCCACCTTGAAGATGGTGACAAGCTGAGCATCACTCCAGTTTTCCCGGTTATCTTCACGTTGGGTGCTGAACCCTCGGTAAAGTCGAGTTTCTCTTTTTATGAGATCTGGCTGGCAGTCCGTCTGCACCAGGGGATACTTTCCGTCACGGGGCATGGAGAGGACCTAACTAACCTGCATCCAGCTTCCGGGCATTTACTCATCCAGTGCTGGGCCTGGTTTTTGTTTCGAGGTTTTTTCCTCTCATCCCACTTATGAGGGCGTGACACAAAGGATATTTTTTTTTATGTTTTTAGGGCCCACCCACAAGCCAAAGCTCATGGGTTGGTAGGCACAAAAATGCGGCCATTCCCTTCGCAAATTCCCCCTAAAGGGAGTGCTCAGGCACTGGGTATAAACCCGGCCTTGCCCCTTTAAATCAAGGGGCAAGTTATTGCTTGGCGGGATAGCTCCCTGAGATTCAACGCTGTTAATTTTACTTAGGCCGCTCCAAGAGCCGAAGCACTCCTGAAGCCGGCTCAGCAATGCAATTGGTCTTTGTTCAATGTTGTCAACCGATTCCTTAGTTTCTCAATGGCTGGCTGGTTGCGTTTTGATATTACGACTGTCAAAGCTTGGTTATGCCAAAGATATCTTGTAATACTTTCCACGTTAGGTTATCTTTATTTAGCTTATTTAACGCTTTTAAAACATCTTTCAAATCTAACACTAGATGTGACTCTCAACAGTTACTACCCTTTCTGGGTCAGGTGAACCTGAAGTAATGGCAATGAAGAGTACTCCACACTTCCTAGAGCTCCAGATTTGGAACTTGCCAAAAAGATGCATCATATTGTTGGAATAGTTTTTATAAATATTAGGTTGCTTGGGCACCAAAGCTTATACTTATAGACCCTTCGTGGGGCTGGCGTGGATTCAATCGGTCCAATCAATACGCGCGAAAATACGTGGTTGGTTTAACTATTTAAAGGCCTTCAATGGAAAGGGACCCAGTTGCTCGTGCTTAACACTGAGGAACAAAAGCGTTCTGCTTAAAGGCACAAAGAATTCTGCGTAGCATTAAAACGGCAAATAAAGGATTCTGCTTAACACTGATGGATACAGATTCTGCCTAACACTAAGGCATACAGGATTCTGCTTACACCTAAAGGGCTGTGCCTTAACACTAAGGACACAAGTAATTTTGCTTAGCAATTAAAGGGCATCAAGGATTCCTGCTTAAACAGTAAAGGACAAAGGATTTTTGCTTTAACACTGAAGGACACAAGGATTGCTGCTTGAACATTAAAGGACACAAGGATTCTTGCTTAACAACTGAAGGACACAAAAGATTCTGGCCTTACATTAAAGGACACTAAAGGATTTTGCTTAACACTGAAGGACAACAAGATTCTGCTTAACATTAAAGGACACAAAGGATCTGCTTAACACTGAAGGGACACAAGGATTCTGCTTGAACATTAAGGACACAAAGGAATTTGCTTAATACTGAAGAACACAAGGATGCTGGCTTAACATTAAAGTAACAAGGATTCTGCTTAAACTGAAGGACACAAGGATTCTGCTTAACAATTAAAGGAACACATGGATTCTGCTTAACACTGAAAGGAACACAAGGATTCTTCTTAACACAAAGGACACAGGATTCCAACTCAAACGGAACAAAAAGGCCACAAGAAATATAACACATTACTTAGGACCTTAGCCCCTCAATTTCTGTCACATATAATGATAAAGCGAACTGGCGGGTTGCCTTAAAGAGAATACTATCGAGAAAATTCAATAAATACTAAGGACTTCAAGTAACCTGCCGAGTTGGTCGGAGGTTTGGAAGGGGGGCCTTTCGACTGCCTGTCTAGGCCCCAGTAATGGCCAAAGTGGACACTATGTCATGGACGGCTCAGCCACCAGGAATTCTGTCCTTAAGTATCACTGGTCGACAGATACGACCAACGGCTGGTCCCATTGGGTACAGGGGCTAAATCGCTCTGCAGATCACTGCAGTTGGCCGTATTTTAATATTCCAACCATAGAGCGTGGGATTATGTTATTGCAATTTTTTAAAAACCAGAAATGACAGTCCTAAGCCTTGTCAGTCACGTGACTGAGCAATTATCCCCCCCACTTCTGGACAGCAAGAAAAATCATCTTTCTTTCTCTTTGCGTTCGTTCTTTTTTGTGGGGGAGAAAGGTTGCAAACTTATAGAATGTTCATTTCGCGATTGATTTAAAGCTTTTTCAATGGGATTGGGCGTAGATAATAATATTAATGAATTTTCTTAATTTGGTATTCATCAGCAAACGTGTGCAGTGTTATTTAAATATAGTAAAACATAGCCACTCCCCCAGGGGCAAGTATTTCAGTTTTTTTAATTGTAACAAATCCAATAAAGGTAATACTCTTGTTCGTTAAACGTTCCGACCAGTTATCATCTTGCAAACAGACTCTGGTTAAAAATCCGTTCCAAGACGAAATGCAAAAATGTAAATTCTGGATTATCTGGTGTTGCTTAATCTTTCGACCATTATCATCTTGTAACAGCCCTCTGGTTAAATTTAGTCCGTCCAAAAATCGGTCCAAGATGAAATGAAAAAATGTAAATCCTGATTATCTGGTGTTGCTTAATCTTTCGACGCATTATCATTTGGTAACACTCTGGTTAAAAAAATTAGTCCGTCAAAATCGTCCCAGATGAAAAGAAAAAATGTAAATCCTGATTATCTGGTGTGCTTAATGCTTTCGAACCATTATCATCTTGTAACACCCTCTGGTTAAAAATTAGTCGTAAAATCGTCCCAGAATGAAATTGAAAAAAATGTAAATCCTGATTATTGGTGTTGCTATAATCTTTCGACCCATTAATCATCTTGTAACACCCTCATGGTTAACAAATTGTCCGTCAAATCGTCGATGAAAATGCAAAAATGTAAATCCTGATTATCTGGTGTTGCTTAATCTTTCGACATTATCTCTTGTAACACCCTCTGGTTAAAAATCGACCATCCAATCGTCCAAGATGAAATGCAAATGTAAAATTCTGATTATCTGGTGTTGGCTATTGCAATGTTTTTATTTCTTATGGCGTTTCCCCTCCGCTACCTTAATGGACCATTCCGTTTTTATTAATAAAAGAAATAAAGGGAGAAAAAAGGACAATGCAACACAGAAATATATGATAAGAAAGAAAGAAGAAGAAGTGGGGAAAATAGAGAGACGGAGTGCGCACGGAAGTCATACGCTAATCTGTTTCGTCGAACATAAGAAGAAAGATGAAGAGAAAGGAAGAAAGAAAAAAGGGCGAGAGAGAGAGAGTAATTAATTATGAAATAGCTCTTAAGAAAAAACATATCAGACATTGTAATAATTAAATTATAATACTGGTGGTATATCTACATTATGGACTCTCTCGTCGGATTTTTCGACCATGAGGGTTATACACACAATGAATTTCCCACACAGTGATTTTGTTTTATTAGTGGTGAAGGCTTGCCGTTGGACCATCCACATTTTTTGACAACAGTCGATAGGAAAGAATTGTGCATCAAGGGTTGCCACAACGCAAATTCAACGACCGACCTCAGAATTTATTGAATTCAACGTTATCCCTCTCCTAGACTGGTTACCTACCCAAGGCGGAAGTGGCCAAGGTCTGACGCTAACTATCTACCCATAGCTGGAGGGAAATATATGGATTCATACCTTTCCCAAGGTAAATTAGCGCTATGTGAAATGCCAAACAGCTTCGTCTAAAGGAATTGAATCGAATCGACGAGTCCCATTTCCCACGACTCTACCACTAGCCCTACGCGCCTCCCATTTAAATCCACATATCGCAGCTTGTAAATATTAAAATCAGAAAGACGAAACCAAACTAACAAGAACGCATATAAAAAATATTACACTTGTTTATTGTTTTTATTTTAAAAATTTGATTCTACATAAAGATTAAACATATGTTCTTTAAGATAAACAATAATATTAGAAAATCAATAACACCAAGTATTATTTATCAAATTCGGTTTTGTTAAAACCAAAGTAATGCAAATTATCCACACCATATACTACTAAACCTTTATTTCTTATAGACATTGCAGGATTTTGAAACCGCATTCAATAACACGGGTGTTTTGAGAAACAATAAAGAGAAAAGTGGTAAGGGAAGAATGAGAAGGAGGAGAAGGAAAAGTGAAAGAGTGGAAGTTTTAAGAATAAGGGAAAAGGGAGAGAAGAAGAAGAAAACAAGAAAAGAGAAGGAATAAAAAGAAAAAAATTGAAGGAGGAAAAGGGAATGAAGCAAAGAGGGAAGAAGAAGAAAAAAGAGAGATAAAGAAAGGGAGAAAGAAAAGATAAAGGCAGAGATAAATGGATTCAAGAGAAAAATGTGAAGAAAAGAAGAAATGCTAGATTACAGAGAGAGAGAGAGAGAAGAGAGAGAGAGAGAGAGAGAAGAGAGAAGAGAGAGAGAGAGATTAATGGAGAGAGAGAGAGACTGAAGAAATAGAAAGATAGAAAAAGGGAGAGGTAAGGAATTGAATAAGCAGAACAATGAAAAGTCGAGAAAAAATAATATGAAAGAAAAATATAGTGTTGAGAGAGAGAGAGAGAGAGAGAGAGAGAGAGAGAGGGAGAGAGAGGAGAGAGAGAGAAAGTGACCTCAGTTTGAGTCTGGGATTCATTAGTAATTTACCAAGATTTTGTGGTTTGTTTGAAATATTATTAATTGTTACATAAATAATGAAAACATTTACTTGGTAAACTTTGACTATTGATTGAAAAGCTATGTCAAACCGTCGGGGGTTATTTCATGACTAGAGGTTAAGGAATCGCGTTCATTGTTGTCCATATTTAATTTATATGTAGTTGTTCTTTTAAAGAGATTTTTTGGCACATGGTCCTATCGAATACGATTAATTTTTAAACCAGATCCATTAACCTATAGATGGGAACCCTAACAGGTACTACCACTCCGGGTCAGAGTGGACCTGGGTGTATGCAATGAAAGGGACACTCCAAACACACCGCACAAATTCCAGAACTGGAGCCTCCTATCAGATGCAGTTTATGTTTTACCCAGGAAACGCTTTTTTGGTGTGGGGGCTTACCCCTCGGCAAGGGCTTCAGTCAGCTTATTCTACGCTCAGCAACCGAGGTCGATAAGTCAAAGTTCGACACGAGATTGATTTATACACGAGTGAAATATGATATTAGTGGAAGCGCGGTGGTGTAATGGGTTAAAGTCATGGGAAATGGACTCGTCACCCCGAAGTTAAATCCTGACGTGGAAATTGCGTTTCACTAGCGCTAAATACGCCTTGGGAAAGGTAGAATCCTACTCTCCTCCAGCTATGAGTAAATAGTGGCAGAACTAGCCCTTTAAACCCTAGGTTTAGGCAACGCCGGTCTAGGAGAAAGAAACTCTGAATTGAAACCTGTTAAACTCGCTTAATAAATTGACCTTGTGTCACATACTTGCTCGCGTGGAGGAGTTGGTAAATGTATATTATGATACTTTTGTAGTTGTCTTAATTGTTTGTTGTCCTGTAACGTTTTCGGTCTTCGCGTCCGCCAGATCAAAGAATCCCTTTAATGGGGTTCTCAGGTTAATCGGTTAATCAAGGCTAATTGGTGTGCTAAATCTCCTATCCAAGCGGTAGCGGACAAGGTTGCAACTGGTATCAAAGTAGCAGTGAAAAGACCTCTGCTGCGACAAAGTTACCCTATCACGCCAAAAAACATAGGTAGGGCTTTTTCCTCTGAGATCGGTAAAACTGAAGAAACCGGGTATCCCTACTAATTTACCCACAGCTGGATTGAGAAAAAAATAGATACGTGCTTTTCTCATTTATTAGCACGAAATAAGACCACAGCTGCGTCCAGGATTTGATTTTGAGATCACCCAAGTCGTTTCCTACGACGAATAACCATTACCAATTACAGGCCTGTCGGCTCGGCGTTAGAATAACGATAATGTACCATCTATAGAGTAGGTAAGAATCACCGCATGGGGGCACCTGTTAGCCGTGGATGGCAACCGGTGATGCATAGGATGTAACGCAAGATTGGCTGAGCAGTCCATTGACATCAACACTCTACTTTGGCCTTACTTGGTGGCTGAGCAGTCCATGACTGCAAACATCCACTTTGGTCCTTACTTAGACTACGACGGACGACCGGAGAGCCCCCTCCCGATTCATGCTGATCATGTCAAACTTAGACCTATTGATTGCCCCAACCTATTGCCCTTAAATGGAAGACCCCGCCTTTTTTTAATAATATGGATGCTAGATAAGCGGTAGCTGAGGTCTTTCCTGTCTGGCATGACGTTAAACTATTGATGGGAGGTCTGCGGAAGTGTGGAGCACCTCTTTCATCACATTGCTCCAGGTCCCTCTGACCCGGAGTGGTAGTAACCTGTTGGGTCTCATCTATGGGTTAAATAGAAAGATTGTTTATGAAATGTTTTTAAATACTTTTTCGACCAAACTATCGCTTATAACAAACTTGAACTTTAATTCTATAAACTTATCCTTAAACTGATTTACAATTCGACTAGCAACAAACAAGTGCAAAAACCTACTGCAAGATCATAAAAATCCTTGAAAACATCATTAACAATACATTTGACAATCCACAAACTACCGCTTGTATGAATAACCTGGTGGGTTGAATAAGCGTTAATGATCCAATCAATCAAATCTATCACGCCAAAACGTAGGTAGGGCTTTTTTTTCTTTTGAGATCGGTTTAAAGCTAAGAAACCTGGTCTGCCCTATTATTACCCACAGTTGGATGGAGAAAAAGATGATTACGTGCTTTCCCTGATTAGCATTTCGCGCAAACAATAAGACCACAGCTGCATACAGTATAAAGTCTTTTTCTTCTATGATAGCATTACACACACCCACAGGAAATATTTCTCCTGACCCGAGGTTTCATGTTGACGTGCCATTCCTTAAAATGAAAAAGAAACCAGTTTTTTCATTTTGTCTGACGAACATTGAACTAGACGAGCGGTGGTCACATCAAGCCTACATAATGATATATACTATATTATATATATATATATATATATATATATATATCTTATATATATATACGAATCCCTTCGCACACGAGCAGCGATACAATTCTTAGCGGAGTTTAACAGGTTGAATTCAGAGTTTTCCTTCTCATTGACAAATTACTAACAAGCTTGAAGCAGTCCAGTCTGTCCTACTATTTACACATTGCTGAAGGAGTATAGTCTGGATCATGACCTTTTCCAAGCTTAATAGCGCTATGTGAAATGAAACTTGCCTTAGTCCGGATTCTGAACTCGGGTCGACTAGTTCTTTCCTCGACTCAAGTCATTTGCCATACCTCCATTTGCTAGAAAGGCGGTGGCTTAGGCTCTCAATGCTTTGGTAATGACGTTAAGACTGTATCTGGTGGTGAGGCTTTTAGGTTTAGGTTTACCAATACCCAGTATGTTCGACTATTTACCCCATAGCTGGGGAGAGTATGTTTGGATGCCATTAACTTTCCAACGGGTATTAGCAATTGTGATGTAACATGCCTGTCCAAGATTTTGAAATTCGGGTCAACGGTTTATTATCCTGCGACTAATCATTACACTTGTTCTTTTCATTCTACTTATACAATATTTTTTCGTTTTTCATTTTATTCTTCACACAAATTTTTCAACTTAATTGTTTTCGCCCTTTCATTCTATCTTCCCGTTCTTTCACTTTCTTCATATGCATTCTTTTTCTTTCTTTTCTTCTTCCATACAGGTTCTTGCAATGATTATTTTCAATTCATTCAATCAATTCATACGTTTTTTCCTTCACTCAGTTTTTCTTTTCTTCTTCATCATGCATTTTTAATTTTTTTTTCTGTTTCGTTTCTTTGTTGTTTTTTTTGCTTTCTTCTTCGTGCAAGTTCTGTCAATTTAACTTATTTCATTCATTCATCATCATTCACATTTTTTATTGCATATGCTTCTTTGAACGCTTCTTCTTACTTTTTGTTTTTAATTTATCATTCTTTCTTCTTCGTAGCATGTTCTTTTCCAAAATGTAATATCTTCATTCATTTTTTATTTGCCTTTCATTATTTTCTTTTTTTCATGTGCATTCTTTGAAATTCTCTTTTTCCGGTTTTTTCATTTTTAAAGTTTTTTTCATCGCAACTGGTTTCTCAATTTAATACAGCCTGTCGGTGGGGGGTTTATAATGCACCAACTGCACATCTGCAGGGGGTAGACTCCCCAATGGCCACCGTTAGCCGTACGGGTGGCGACCGCGTCGATGCTTAAGGATAGAACTCAGGTGGATGAGCAGTTAATGACATGCCATGCTCCACTTTGCCCTATTCTTGGCTAACGGCGTCGAAAGTCCCCTCCAATCAATCCTGCTCACTTCAAGCCCTAGGCACCTATATGATTTCTCCCAACCCTATTGCCTTATGGCAAAGCCCCAACCGTTTTTTCATACTGTTGCAGAGCGGTGACGAGGTCTAACATTCTGAGATGCTTAACTCTATGATGGTAAGGTTCCAGTTTGGGAGGTTTGGGCATTGCTGGAGCACCCCTTCATACGACCATTTCTTCCAGACCAAGTGGTATACCGGTTAGCGTCCATCTATGGGTCTAAATAGAGAAAAATGAGGTTGAATAACAAAAATTTATTATGCCATTAAGAATGAAATTTATTTCACAACATTGTCGGCTATTAAATAACTCACCGAGGTTATATGTCGTAAAACAAACAACCAAACAATTCAATTTAATAGTTTCATTCGTAATTCATTCATTTTTCTTTTTTGTTTTCTCCTCTTCTGATATACAACATTAGACTTTCTTTATTCGAATTTTCTTCATTTTTCTTTCTTTATCTCTCATAACACGTTTCTCTTAATTTTCTTCTTGAATTCATCATTCATTCATTTTTCATTCCCTGTTTTCATTGTTTTCTTCATCCCATTTTCATTCATTTTCTTTTATTCGCTTCATGTAACAGTCTACTCTGAAAACCTTTTATGGTTATATAGAAAATTAAGTTTAAAAAAAATTGAACTCATCAAGAATGAATAAATGTATTTGGCATAAAATAACTCAACAAGGTGTGACATGCATAAAATCCAACCAACCAACAACAAATACTTGCTATGCAAAATATTGTTTTCCAGAAATAGAAGGACCTGTTCAATCCTGGACAAGGCTGTCTTACATTCCCTTTGTCTAGATGCCCTTGGGAAAGGAATGATTCCAAACATCTAGTAAAAATTATTACCATGTTAAAATTGACCCATTGGGTCTCCAAAATAATGCCTTGTCTCAACGACTGTCAATCATTATCTATCATCTATCTTCTATATATATATATATATATATATATATATAATATGTTAGAGGGTGGCGTCTTATGGTTAGAATCGTAGACATTCATGGATGAATCATGATGAAGCTGTTTGCATTTCACATTGCACATATACAGTGGTAAGGTATAATCCAACTATTCCCCTCCAGCTTATGGATTATATAGAGCAGTCTGGATCTTTAAACTTGCTAGGCAACCATTCGAGGAGAAGGATAACTCTGAATTCAAACATCGTTAAAACTCCGCTTACTAAATCGACTGTGTGATAAAACCTGCTTGTGCGGAGGGGTTTTCGTACATTCTATCTATTATCTATCTATCTATCTATCAATCTATCTATCTATCCTCTCTCTCATCTCTCTCTATATTACTATATATATATATGAATATATATATATATAATATATATATATATGTGTTGTGTGTGTGTGGTAAAGTTGTAGTCCCGACTGTTGTTCACGAACTCTTTCTAGGTTTTGGATATAGACTCCCCAATAACGTAATATTCTGAAACACATTTACAAATAGTATTGATAAATATATTTTATTTCGATGAAAAGGGGTTCTCCTCTGAAGCACATACCCACTACTGAGATGTTTTTTCCTGTTGATCATTATGTATTTAACCTAGGAAATGGGTCAGAAATATATGCTTATTTAAAAAATATCACCAAATTTTCAATAATATTAAGACACTCTCACCTGATGTTTCAACGCACCCCTTATGGGGAAATTTTGAAGCCATAACTTGAGTTACAGTCAACCCGTTTTTTCGAAAGATTTTTGTTTTCGAACTTTTCGGCTTCAAAGTTTTGACAAACTTTGGTCTCGTTTCAAACTTTGTATACGCTTTTCGAACTTATTTCCCAGCCTGCCATGAAAATTAGAATTTAATATTAAAATTTAAATTAAATTTAAATTTTAAAATAGAAGAAGAGCCTCCTAAAGACACAATTTGCCTAAAGTTTCTATGGGAGCGACTCTCCTCACCATTTTGAGTTTTTCACATTCAGCATTAGCTTATGGTCTTTCACTGAGTCTGAGTGACAGCTCAATCTCTTCAGGTCTCCAGGATTTCTAAGTATTCTGGCAGATTGCCAGCAGTGGCAGTGTTCTGGATGGTTTCATTCCTTCCTCTGGATTCCCAAACATTCAGACCCTTTTCCATCTTTTTGGACTGTTCCAAGTGCACAACTACATTGTATCACTTTGACTTTGCATATTCCATAACTTTTTCAGTTCTCTGCAAGGTCCAGTATTGCTATTTTTTCATTTCCTTTAGTTCACCCTGTGATCTGCTGGCACTGCAAATCCACCAGTTGACAATGTTCTTCTTTTTGTTATTCAACACTAGGTCTGGTCTCTTGCTGGGATATAGGTGACTCCGTTTTATTTCAAAGTCCAGAAATTTATGTCTTCGTCTTAACAAAAATTCTGGTTATGCATATACCATTTTTGTTGTATGGTCAAAATTTATTTTTTTCAATAATCCAGTGGATCATCCTTCCCAACCCAGTCGTATCGCTAGTTTTGTATTCTCGTTGTGCTAGTTTCCATAAATCGCAAGTATATGGTTACAGTCTCATCTCTATCTTCCAGCTTGCTCCTCACCACCATTCACTTACCGTATCCAAACATTAGCCACTAAAAAGCAAAGCGCTGTTTTAAATTTACTGTATTGTAGTCTAGTACTATGTTATTTATGTATCTATTATAATACTAGCAAAAAAAAAACACCTCCGGCGATGTAAATGGGATTTTTGTGAAACCATTTGCCTGGGGGTGGGAGTTAAAAATTCAATGTTGCGGTTCTGTACCCTAAGTAAGTAAATCATCATAATTATTCTTAAAGGATTAAAAAATAAAACAATTTGAAATGTAAACTTTAAATATATATTAAAATAAAACAAACTATATATAGATATAAATATAATACATCATGTATTTATTAAAACTTGTTTTTAAAAAACATGAGATCTGTCTAGGTTGCATGTTCAAATTTTGAATAGTATTATTTCTATGTATTACGATTTGGAATTGTGACGTATGCGAGTGACGTAGTTTTGTTAACAGACAAAAATGGAAGCGAAATCTCCCTATTAATTAAGAAGATTTATAATGCCTAATGTTGTTTAAAGAGTGTGTTTAACCACTTTTTCATAATATTGATTAAAGTAATTTGCCGTCGGGATAATAATTATTTGTTATTATTTCTTATGGGTAAGCTTGTCTCGTTTTCGAACTTTACAGTTTTCAACCATTTTCTTGGGAGAATTGAGTTCGGAAAACGAAGTTTGACTGATTGAGACCTCATTATAATGGTTTTTTTCATTAATTAACATTTAATCTAGAAAAGAATACCTCTCATTTAAAATAAGTTTGGGTAACTTTAAACCTTAAATTAAACATCACGGGAATGTATTGCAAACAGATGAATATTAGTTAACTAGCTTAAAAGCCGCCATTAAATTTAGTTTTATATTAATTGGCGACAATAAGCTAGTTTTTGTAAATATCGAAATAGCTTGAAAGAATCTAGAAGAGCCCAAAATTCTCTTGGCAAAAAGTAAAAGTAGTGAGAGAGAGACAAGGAAAGACAAGGAAAAGAGAGATAAAAGAAAAGAAGAAAAGAAGAAAGAAGAAAGAGAGAGAGGGGAAGCAGAATAAAAAAGTATAGAGAGAGAGAAAAAGAAAGACATGGGAGCATATTTCACAATAGAGAATCTAAGAGCCCAAACTATCGCGGCAGAAAGTAAAAAGTAGAAAGAAGACAAGAAAGAGAAAGAAAGAGAAAGACGGGGAGGGAAGGGAGAATAAGAAGATATATGAGACGAGGAGAAAAGAAAAGGAAAGAGGGGGGCATTTTCACAATAGAGAAATCTAGAGACCAAACTCTCGGCAAGAAAAGAAAAGTAGTGGAGAGAGACAAGGAAAGAAAAAAAGAGAAGAAGAAGAAGAAGAAAGAGAAGAAAGAGAGAGAGGGGGGGGAGAGAGGAGAATAAAGATATGATGAGAGGAAAGAAAGGAAATGAATGGGAGCATTATTCACAATTAGAATTAGAGAGCCCAACTCTCTCGGCAAGAAAAGAAAAGTAGTGAGAGAAGAACAAAGGAAAGAGAAAGAAAGAGAAGAAGAAGAAGAAGAAGAAGAGAAGAAAGCAAGAAAGAAGAAGAAGAAGAAAGAGAGAGGGAGGGAGAGGGAGAATACAGGTATATGAGAAATAAAAAAGGTGAAAGAATGGGAGCATTATTCGACAATAGAAGAATCTAGAGAGCCCAAATCTCCGGCAAGAAAAGTAAAGTAGCACTTGAGAGAGAGACAAGGAAAGACAAAAGGAAGAAGAAGAAGAAGAGAGAAGAGAAGAAGAAAAGAGAGAGAGAAGAGGGAGGAGAGAGGAGAATTAAAATATATGAGGAGAGAAAAAAAGGAAAGATGGGGAGCATGTATCGACAATAGAAGAATCTAGAGAGCCAAACTCTCCGCAGAAAAGTAAAATAGAGAAAGAGACAAGAAAGAGAAAGAAAGAGATAGAGAGAAGAGAGAGGGGGGAGACTGGAGTGGGAGAATAGAGATATATGAGAGAGAAAAGAAAGGAAAGAAGGGGAGCATTATCGACAATATAAGAATTCTTAAGAGCCCAAACTCTCGGCAAGAAAAGTAAAAAGTAGTGAGCAGAAGACAAGCGATTAAGAGAAAGAAAGAGAAAGAAGAAGAAAAGAAGAAGAGAAGAAGAAGAAGAAAAGAAGAGGAATAGAGAGGGCGAGAGGGAGCGGAGAATAAAGAATATGAAGAGAGAAAAAGAAAGAATTATGCGGAGCATTATTCGACAATAGAAAGAATCTAGTGAGCCAAACTTCGCGGCAGAAAAGTAAAAGTAGGAAGAGGAGACTAAGGAAGAGAAAAGAAAGAAAGAAAATGAAGAGAGAGAGACAAGAGAAGGAAGAAAGAGAGAGAGGGAGGGAGCATAAGAAGATATATGAGAGAGAGAGAGAAAAAAGGAAAGAAGGCGGTAGCATTTTTTAGAGGGTCTGGTAAGGCTGAAGTAAAGATTATACAGTGAGCAAACACCGGTAAATCAAAACATGGCTTTTTTGTACGAGAGGCCAAACAGACAAGCAGACACGACTGACGACAATTGATTCATCATAAGGGCAGCACTCCCCACCTGACCAACGAGCTGACGAGTCACCCATCGCTTTTTCCAGCAACAGAAGAAGAAAAAAAATTCTCTACTTGCAAACACGCCTTTTCGATTTCTAATCTCCCTGATTCTTCGCCTGATTTTCCAGTCTTTCTTTCTTGTACATTTTGCTCCTTTTTTTTTCTTGGCACTTTCAATTCTCTTTTTATGATTCTTTTTTTTTTCACGTTCTCTTTTTTTCTTCTTCTTCTCTTCTTCTTCTTCTTCACTTCTGCCGTGCTCATCCTTATATTTCTTCGTTAGCTTCTTCTTCTCTTCTTCTTCTTTTCATCTGTGCTCATCCTATTATTCTTCTCGTTTATCTTCTTCTTCTTTACTTCTTTCTTCTCTCTTCTTCTTCCGTCTTTCTTCTTTCTTATTTATTTCTTTATTTTCCTCACTTATTTCTTCTGCTCCTTATACTTCTGTTTTTCATTCCTCGTGTCGATCCTTATTTCTTTCTTCTCTCTTTTTCTTCTTCTTCTTCTTCTTCTTCTTCTATCTTAACTTTCTTCTCTTCGTATACTTCCTTTTCCATCGCGTGCTCATTCCTTATATTCTTTTCTTCATTATCTTTCTTCTTCTCTTCTTCTTTCTCTTCTTCTTTCTTTCTTCTCTTTTCTTTATGGCCTTCTAAACTTTTTTTTCATCTCGTAGTCATCCTTACTTCTTCTCTCTTTTCTTCTCTTCTTCTTCTTCTTCTTCTTTCTTTCTTTCTTTCTTTATTTCTTTCTTTCCTTTCTGCCTTCTATAACTTCTTTTTTCTCTCGGAGTCATCATTATCTTCTTCTTCATTATCTTTCTTCTTCTTCTTCTTCTTTCTTCTTCTTTATACACTTTTCAATGTAATTTTTTTTTTCTTCAGTTTCTTTAGTTTCTCTTCAAATCCCATTGTTCTTTTCTTTTCTTCGTACGTTTTCTTCAAATTAACAATTCACTCTTTTCTTTCTTCTTTCATTATTCATTCTTTCTTCTAATTTTCTTCTTTCCTTTTGTTTCTTTTCTCGTTCCTTTTTCATGTTTCTTTTTTTCTTATATCTCATGTAACCAATTTTTCTCAGTTATTCACCTTCTTCATCTTTCATTCTTCTTCCTTCATTTACTTTCTTTTCTATTTTTTGTTTTTTGTTTTTTCTTGATTTCATTTTCGTTCATCGTCCATTTTTAAATTTTCTTCATATGCGTATTTCAATTCATTCTATATTTCATTCATCGTCCTCTTTCTTTTCTTCTCTTTCATTCTTATTCCTTTCTTTCTTTGTCCTTCATTTTTGTTTCTTTCTTTTTTGTCTCTTTCTAATTTCTTTTTTCATCTTTCTTCCATTTTTTCTTTTCTTCTTCTCATGCCTACTCCGAATTTCTTCATCATTCATTTAATAGACCACCGTTCTTCTTTCTTTTCTGTTTCTTTTTTCTTATTTTCTTTTTTCTTTTTCTTTTTTTCTTATTTTTCTTTCTTTCTTTTTATTCATTCCTCCCTACTTTTTATTCTTTCTATTTGTTCTTTCTATTATTTTCCTTTCTAGATTTTATTCTCTTCTTTTCTTCATTTTTTCTTTTCTTCGTATTAATAATTTATTTTTTCTTTCCTTTTGTTTCTTCTCGTTCTTTCTTTTTTATTTTCTTCTCTACAGCTTTATTTTAGCTTATTTGTATCATTCATCATCATTCCTTACTTCTTTTCTTTTTTTCTTTCTTTAATTTTCCTTCCTTTTCTTTTCTTCATACTTTTCTTTACCTTCCTTCAATACACATTTCTTATTTTTCTTATTTTTTTATTTCTCCTTTCTCGATTTTTCCTTTTGGTTTTTTATTCTGCTCTTTTCTTCTTGCCCCCTTTCCTCTCTCTCCTCCTCTCTTCTCTCTTCTCTCTCCTCTCTCTCTCGTTCTTCTTTCATTCTATTATTTCATTTCTCTCTTTCTTGCTTTTCTTCAGTTAATATATTCATTTTTTTCATTATGTTTCATGTACATTCATTTATCTTTTCCTTTTACCTCTTCTTTATTTTTTTTTTAAGTTGTTTTTCTTATATTTTTCTCTTCTTCTTCTCTTCTTTCTTCTCTTCTCCTTCGTGTATTTCCTTTCCTCATTGATTTATCTCATTCTTTCTTTTGTCTTTTCTTTTTTTCCTTAAAAGTATCTTCCACATTCTCTCATTTTTTATTCCCCTTTCTTTTATTATTTTCTTTCTTTGCATTACTTTTCCTTCTTTGTTATATTTTCTTTCTTTCTCATTTTCTCTTCTTATTTTATTTCTATTATTTCTGTCTTTCTTTCTTATTTCCTTCTCATTTTATTTCTTTCAATTCTTTTTTCTTTCTTTTTTCTTTCAATGATTCTTTTTCTATCCTTTTTCTCCCCATTCATTCAATTCCCTTTTTCCTTTATATTTCCTTCTTTTTCATTCATTAATTCTATGTCATTCATTGTCTTCTTCGCTTCTTACTGAATATCTTTTCATTGTTATCTCATTCTTTCCCGCCCTATCTTCAATTCTTCTTCTTCTTCTTTCTTCTTCTTCTTCTTCTCTTCTCTTCTTCTTCTTCTTTTCTGTATAATTCTTTTTTCTATATTTTTATACATACTTTTCTTTTTTCCTTTTCTTTTCCTTTCTTCTTTATTCATCATTCATTTCTCCTTTTATTTCATTCTATCTTTCTCGCTTATCTTTTCGAGTTGTTCATTCTTTCCCTTTCTTTAACACTTTTCCCACCAATTTCCCCCAACGGCGGTTACAAATTTACTTGGTAATTTTACCTGGATGATGGGATATTTCAAAAGGATCAGGTACCCAGGTTTGATTCACAGACAAAACAAAAAATGTCAAGGCTGTTCATGTAGTGATTTTTGAGTGTAAACAAGTGACACATTTTAGAGCCGCCGCCAGTGGCTTATGGTTGGATAGCAGTGGTATGAGAGCAGCTATGATCGCTTTAAAGTAGCCAAAGAGTAAACATTAATTTCTTATCTTTTTCATGCTTCTTCTTCCTTCTTTCTTTCTTTTATTCTCTTTTATTCTTTTCTTGCTTGCTTTTTCTTCATGCTTTCTTCTTCCTTCTTTCTTCTTTTATTCTTTCTTTCTTGCTTTTCTTTCCATACTTCTTCCTTCCTTCTTCTTTTTTTATTCTTTCTTTTTGCTTTTCTTCATACTTCTTCTTTCTTCTTTCTTTTATTCTTTCTGCTTGCTTTTTTCAACTTCTCTTCCTTCTTCTTTCTTTATATTCTTTCTTTCTTGCTTTCTCATGATTTCTTTGCCTTCTCTTTCTTTCTTTCTTTCTTTATTCTTTCTTCTTGCTTTTCTTCATACTCTTTTCCTTCTTTCTTTCTTTTATTCTTTTCTTGACTTGCTGTTCTTCATGTTTTCTTCTTCCTTCTTTCTTTATTTATTCTTTCTTTTCTTGTTTTTCTTATGCTTTCTTTTTTCCTTCTTTCTTTCTTTATTCTTTCTTTTTTGGTTTTTCTTTGATGCTTTCTTCTCATCCTTCTTTATTTTATTCTTCTTTCTTGTTTCTTCATGCTTTCTTTTTCCTTGTTTCTTTCTTTTATCTTTCTTGCTTGCATTTCTTCATGCTTTCTTCCGTCATATCTTTTTCTTTCTTTTATTCTTTCTTTCTTTCTTTCTTGTATTTTCTTCATACTTTCTTCTTCCTTCTTTCTTGCTTTTATTCTTTCTTTATTGCTTTTTCTTCATGTTTTCTTCTTCCTTCTTTCTTCTTATCTTCCCTTCATACTTGTTTTTCTTCATCTTTCTTCTTCATCTCCTTTTTCTTTTATGTCTTTTACTTGGCTTTTCTTCTGCTTTCTTCTTTCTTCTTTCTTTATCTTTCTTTTATTTCTTCTTTCTTGCTTTTCCTCATTGCTTTCTCTTCCTTCTTTCTTTCTTTTATTCTTTCTTCTTGCTTTTCTTCATGCTTTCTTCGTTCATTCTTTTCTTTCTTTTATTCTTTCTTTCTTTCTTGTTTTTTCTCATCTTCTTCTTTTTCTTTACTTTTTAATAAGCCCTTTTCTATCCTTCCTTGCTTGTTTCCTTCTTTCTTTCTTTCTTTTATTCTCTCTTTCTTGTTTGTCATTTTATGCGTCTTCTTTCATAATTCCTTTTTTATTTCTTTTTGTCTTCATTTCTTCTTTATTTCTTCTTGTTTTACTTTCTATTCTTCTTCCTTCATTATTTTCATCTTTATACGACTCATTTCCTCATTCATTCTTACTTTAATTTCATCATTTCTGTTTTTTCTTTCTTCAACATACGTCTTCTTTCATAATTACTTCTTTCTTTCTTCTTTTTGTTTTTCTTCTTCTTCTTCTTCTTGTTTTACTTTCTATTTCTTTCTTCCTTATTGATTTCCATTCTTCTTCATGCGACTTTCATTTCTCATTCAATCTTACTTTAATTTCAATCTTTCTTGGTTTTTTTTCTTTTCTTCAACATACGTCTTCTTTCATATTTCTTCTTTCTTTCTTCTTTTTGTCTTTATTTCTTCTTTATTTCTCCTTGTTTTTCTTTCGATTTCTTCTTCATTTACTTCTTTTCTTCTTCTTACAACTCATTTCTTTATTCTTTTATTTCTTTTATTTCTTTATATAAAACCATTATGCTTTTCTTTTTTTCATTCTTTTTTCATGTTTTCATTCTTTTCTTTTCTTCTGCATATGCCTTCAATCCTCCTCACTCTTAGTCATTTCATGCATCAAATATGCCTTCTTCCTTTCTTTCTTCTTTTATTTCTTCTTTCTTGCTTTTCTTTCAAGTTTATTTTCTTTATTCTCTTTCTTTTCTTCTTCGTATGCCCTCTTTCATCATTTCTTTTTCTTCCTTTGTTTTTTTATTTCTTTCTTCCTTTTCTTTCAAGTTCTTATTTCTTCATTCATTTCTTTTCTTCTTAAAATGCCATACTTCCTCATTTATTCTTTCTTTCTTTCTTTCTTTCTTTCTTTTCTTTCTTTTAATTCTTTTTTCTTGCTTTTCTTTTAGTGTTTATTTTTTCATTAATTTCTAGTCTTCTACATACACCTTCTTTCTTTCTTTCTTTCTTTCTTTTCTTTCTCCTTTCCTTTTTTCCTTTTCTTTCGAGTTCTTCTTTCATCATCCCTTCCTTCTTTTCTTTCTTTTCTTTCCACTTTCTTCCTTTTCTTTCAAGTTTTCTTTCTTCATTCATTGCTTTTCTTCTTAAAATGCCTTATTTCCTCATTCCTTCTTTCTCCCTTGCTTTCTTTCTTTCTTTCTTTCATTTCTTTTAATTCTTCTTTCTTGCTTTTCTTTTGGAGTTCTTCTTTCATTTTCTTTTCTTTTCTTCTTCTTACGCATTTATTAATTATCAACTTCTCACCCTAGAAATATTCATTCCATATTCTCTTGTCCTTTCTTTCTTTCTTTCTTTTACCAACTCACCTCCCTTTCACGGGAAACGCCTTATTCCCTTCTCTCTTTCTTTTATTTCTTCATTCTTGGTTGTTTTGTTGTTTGTTTTTTTTTCGAGTTTTTATTTCATTCTCTTTCTTTTCTTCTTCGTATGCCCTCTTTAATCATTTCTTATTTCTTACTTTCTTTCTTTTATTTCCTTCTACATGCTTTTCTTTCAACTCCTTCTTTCTTCATTCATTTCTTTTCTTCTAAAAAACGCCATATTTCATCATTGATTCTTTCTTTCTTTCTTTCTTTTCTTTCTTTTCTTTTTTTTTCCTTTAATTCTTCTTTCTCGCTATTCTTTAAGTGTTTTTTCATTCTTTTGTTTCTTCCCTTTACGCCTTCGTTCATCAATCTACTTCTCACCCAAGAAATGTTATTCTTCTTAAAACACCATATTTCATCATTCTTTTTTTCTTTCTTTCTTTCTTTTCTTTTCTTTTCTTTTTTCTTTTCTTTTTTTAAATTCTTCTTTCTTGCTTTTCTTTTAGTGATTTTTTTTCTCTTACGCCTTCATTCATCAATCTACTTCTCCCCCAAGAAATGTTACACCATATTCTCTTACCCTTTCTTTCTTTCTTTCTTTCTTTTCTTTCTCTCTCTCTTTTCTTTCTTTCTTTCTTTTCTTTCTTTCTTTTTCTTTCTTTCTTTCTTTTTTCTTTTTCTTTCTTTCTTTCGCTCTTTTCTTTTTTTCCTGTCGCTCTTTTCTTTCCTTTCTTTCTTTCTTTTTTTCTTTCTTATTTTCTTTCTTTCTTTTTTTTATTTTCTTTCTTTCTTTTCTTTCGCTGTTTCTTTCTTTTATCTTTTTTTCTTTCTTTCTTTCTTTCTTTTCTTTATTTCTTTCATTCTTTCTTTTGCTCTTCTTCTTTTTTTCTTTCTTTTTCTTTCTTTCTTTTTTCTTTCTTTTTTCTTTCTTTCTTCTTCTTTTCTCTTTCTTTCTCTCTTTCTTTCTTTCTTTCTTTCGCTTCTTTTCTTTCTTTCTTTCTTTTTCTTCATTTTCTTACCGTTCTTTCCCAACTCACCTCCCTTATCCAATTCACGGGAAATGTATCATTGCATCAAATATGAAAAGCTACACACAAAAGCAAACACAGCCCTATCGTCTGCTTTGGCTATGTGTCAGCCTAATGCATGATTCAAACGCCCCCGTCCCCCTCCAACCCCCTCCTCTCTCCACCGTTAAACAAACCCTCTCGTATAAACAAACACAGACATCAGATTCTTGTACACATCTCCCGCCAAAATGATGGCCATTCACTCATATCGAAGAATGTGCACAAGTAAAAGGGGACAAATTGGCCGAGATTAATACAGCTGTCTATATTTTTAGTTTTATAACTTGCTGCGGGGAGCGGGGGAGGGGGGTAAGTGATAGCAAATGCTTTTACAAATAGAACCGCCCCCCCCCCCGAAACTGTCAGTGGTGTGTATCAAAAGTGTTTTCGGTTTTTAATTCAACTGACAATTCAATGGGCATCCTATCGAGTCAGAATGACCATTTTATTTTAGATTAAACAACTACAGATACAGAATCCAATCCATAGATTGGTTGGTTGGCTGGTTGGTTGGTTGGTTGGTTGAATTTTAGTCCTGGAGATATCTGAAATGTGGACTTCCTTTTCAGTGCCATTACTTCCAGGTCCACTCTGACTCGGGGTGGTAGTACCAGTCAAATTCTCATCTATATGCTCAGATAGATCTGCTTGAAATCATAAAACTGTGCAAATTATAACTCTCTCTCTCTCTCTCTCTCTCTCTCTCTCTCATATATATATATATATATATATTATATATATATATATATATATCATACATATTATATATATATATATATATATATAATATATATATATATAAATATTACTCTGCGGACTATCTCTTTATTGCCATTACTATATGCTCAATAGATCTGCTTTGAAAATTATTTTGTATGAGGCGAGCACTTGAAACCAAAAAACTGTGCAAATTATAACTCTCTCTCTCTCTCTCTCTCTCTCTCTCTCTCTCTCTCTCTCTCTCTCTCTCTCTCTATTTATTTATTTTTTACTCTGCGGACTATCTCTTCATTCCCATTATGAAAATTCAGAATTCAAAATACTTTTATTACGCTAAAAAATTGACCCTGTGCTTCTGTATGGAGCACCCAGCGAGGATCGAAAACACTATTCAGTTGAATGAATCTATGTCGCTAATTTATTAACACTTACACCGGATGGGACACCTTACCCTAGGGAAAAGGTATTAATTCAAGTGTTCTTCCTCCAGCTATGGGTGAATAGTTGGACATACTGAGCTCTTTAACCTCGTTATAGCAACCAGTCTAGGAGAAGGAAAAATTTGACAGACTCCTTCATGTCCAAGTCAGATTACATAAGTAGCACCCCCATGACAAAGCTAGTTTATGGGATTAGTCTTTTATAGAATCAAAAATGGTTAGAATTTGACAGGAATTCTAAAGTGAATAGTAAACTCTCAGAGTTGAAACATACAGTGAGGATGAATCTTCTCCCTCAGCTATGGGTAAATAGTAGGGCAAAATGGGCTATTAAACCTTGGTATGTTAACCTGTCTAGAAGAAGGACAACTCTTGGTTTGGTTTGGGTTGATTTGTTTTACGGCATATAAACCTCAGTGGGTCACTTAATGCCGACAAAGTTTAGAATAAATTCATTCTTAATGGATATTCAATTTTTTTTACAAACTCATGTTTTTCTATTTAACCCATAGATGCGGCCCCTATAGGTACTACCACTCAGGGTCAGAGTGGACTTGGGAGTAATGGTGATGAAGGAGTGCTCCACATTCCCCAAACCTCCAAAACTGGAACCTCACCATCAGATAGAGTTTAACGTCATTCCCAGAACATGAAGACCCTCGGTCACCGCTTTCTAGTACCCATATGATAAATGGGTTGAGGCTTGTCATAAGGTCGATAGGGTTGGGGCGATCATATAGGTGCTAGGGCTTGACGTGACCAGCCGATTGTTTGGTGGAGGCTTCTCCGAACGACGGTCTAGCCCAAGTAAGGGCCAAAGGGGAGTGTTGCATGTCATGGAATGCCCAGCCACCTGTGTTCCATCCTTAAGCATCACGGTTTGCCACCCACGGCCAACAGGTGACCTCATTGGAGAAGTCTTACTCCTCTGCAAAGGTGCAGTCCGTGTATTCTAACGCCCCAGCCGACAGGGCGGAAGGAAAACTGTATTCTAAGTAGTTAAACTCCGTTTAAAAAAAGAACGTGTGTCGTATCCCGATCAGGCTTGTAAATTAGATAAATAAATATATCACGTCACTAAAGCAGTTCAAGCAATGGTAGGTACTCGCTGTGGCTGGTAGTATCGAGGTAGTTTGTGCGCTCACTTGTTGTACATGGCTTTGCATTTCGCTTAGTGCCAATATCCTTGGAAAGGGTATTAATCTAATTATTCTCCCCCCAACTGTGGGTAAATAGTAGGGCAGACTGAGCTCTTTAACCTTAGTACAGCAACCGGTCTAGGAGGAAGAAAACTCTGAATTCGGAATTCAAAATTTGGAGGTATGGTTACTGTTGTAGGAAATGCACGTGGAGAACCAAGTTAGAATACTGGAAATGGCTGTTTGCATTTCATTTAGTGCTAATACCCTTGGGAAGGGTATGAATCCAATTACTCTCCCTCTGGCGGTGGGTAAATAGTAGGACAGACTGAGTTCTTTAACCTTATTACAGCAACCAGTCTAGGAGAAAGAAAACTCTGAATTCAAACTTGTTAAACTCCACTTAAAAAATGACAGTGTATCTCATCCTGCTTGGGGTTTGTAAATTCATATATCAAATAGGCAAAGCAGTCGGTTGGTAGTATTGTGGTAGTTGGTGTGTTGACATGTTGTGCATTGTTTCACTCTGTGTGTGACAAATCTAATTCAGGAACTTATGTTTTATGAAAAGTATGAATCCAACTGTTCTCTCCTCATCTAGGAGTTAATAAATAGTAAAGCAGACTGGGCTCTTTAACGTTGGTTAGGCAACCAGTCTAAGAGAAGGAAAACTCCATTTAAGAAATTGATATTTTGTCATATCCTACTTGTACAGAGATGTTGGGTAGATATATATATATATATTTATCATGTGAACAAAGCAGTTCAAACCATGGAAGGTATCCACTGTGGTTGGTAGTATTGTTGTATTTGGTGCACTGACATGTTGTGCATTGTTTCACTCTGTGTGTGATTTGAAAGCCGAACAGATGAACGTACAACGTAGTCTAATTTACGAACTTATGCTTTACGAGTTCGAACTCGACAATGACGTCGCTAAAACAATCGAAAACATTTCTTGTGCGAAAGCTGAAGGCACATTTGATAACAGCACAGTAACCAGATGGTTGGAGAAATTTCACCCGGGTTTCGAAAGGAACTGCACCGTCAGGCATAAAACCGTTGATTCCGAGGCTGTTCTTCTGTTGCATAATCTATGTGGTAGCATAGATTATTGGTAACACCCTGTAGCAGTTTTGCGGGTCCCGTTTTTCATATCACGAAGTGGAAAATCACTGGACAGTTGAAATCTCGCAGGTCACGTGATTTTTACTTAGTTAATCAGTTGCAGCCGAGATGTGAAGTAGGATAGACGTGTCCTACTTCGGTTGGACTCCCTCCACACGATGAGTTATGGGAAAATAAAACTTGTGCAAGAAAATAAAAGTCTTGTAGTTAATTAGTTGCATGACGAAAGAAGCCCTTAGAGTAAAGATGAAGCAGCCAGATTCAGCAGAAAGCAGTAAAGGAAGAAGTAACAAACAAGTGAGTCTCAACCTCTCTCTCTCTTCTCTCTCTCTCTCTTCCTCTCTCTCCTCTCTTCTCTCTCTCTCTATCACGGAGTCTCTCTCGATTATGTACTCGATGTTGAGTATATATATGTACCAACTCCACCGCACGAGCAGGATACGACACAAGGTCAATTTCTTAAGCGGAGTTTAACAGGTTTGAATTCAGAGTTTTCCTTCTCCTAGACTGGTTACCTAGCCATGGTTAAAGAACTCAGTCTGTCCTGCTATTTACCCATAGCTGGAGGGAGAGTAGGATTCATACCTTTCCCAAGGGTATTAGCGCTAAGTGAAATGCAATTACCATGTCCAGGATTTGAACTCGGGGCGACGAGTCCATTTCCCATGACTTTAACCATGACACCACGCGCTTCCTTCCGATGTTGTGTATATACGACGATGGCTATACAGCACTTAAAGCCATAGATACAATTCTGGTGGTTAACGCTTGGAAAGTATCAGGCAAGCTCGAGGCATCTCAAAGTGTACTTTGTCACCTTCCCGACCTCAGCAAAGACACCCAAAGCAGCCGAATTTTGCCCTAGCACCTATATGAGTGTCCCAATCCTATTGCCCTTCCCAGCAACTCCTACGCCGTTGCCAAACCGCATTAGCAACCTACCTTTCCTTTGGACCACAACGGCTGTGTGGAGAGGGAGGATCTGCTGTTTGGCGACAGCTCATCCTCCATAACAACCTACCCATGCTGCGTAGTTTCCACTACAAAAATGATGCCTGCAAGAGGCACATGAATACATGCCACATCGGCACAAACGCATGGGAGGCTTGTGCAGAAGAACGTGCGATCTGGCACATCCTCGTCAAACAAGGAACGAAAAGGAGTGAAAAAGAGAGGAAAGAAGCCGCCACAGAAAAGAGCCAAAAGAAAGGAGACATTAACAACTCCAGTAAGCGTCACCGTTTGTTCGCGGTCACTGCGCCAGAGATTGGCCTTCAAAATTTTGTCAGGAAAGAAAGTGGACTCTACGCCATCGTCTTCAATAGACGGAGGGATGCGAACATTGCCCTTATGAAAAGCCCGAACCCGTTTTATCATATATGTGCTAGAAAGCGATAGCTAAGGGTCTTAGTGCCATGGGCATGATATTAAACTACATCAAATGGTGAAGTTCCAATTTTGGAGCTCCGAGGAGTGTAGAGTACCCCTTCAACGCCATTACTCCCAGGTCCACCCTGATAGTTAGTAACTGTTAGGGTGCCACCTATGGATTAAATAGAAAAAAGAGTTTTAAAGATATTTTAAAAATTGAGTTTTAAAAAAGAATTGACTACCAATCCAACATAAATAGAACAAAACGTCTTCGGCATAAAATAACCCAACAAGCGTTGACATGCCGTAAAATCCAACCAACCAACCAACCTACCAACCAACCAACTAACCAGCCAGCCTAACTAAAAGCCGTGGATTTTGAATTCTGATTTTTCGACAGGCAGATTATCGTAACAATATCTCTTCTCTCCACCTCATTTGACCCTGTACCGTACAGTAGGGTGGAGGGCTTAGCTTTCCAAATATGAAGTATCTACAGGCCTCCACCAGTGTGGGTGGGTGCGTGGAGTGGGTGTGTACTTTCCAATTAGTCGACACCATACGCTTCGTTTGGTTTCTCATTAGCTGGTTAATCCCGACCACTGGGCATTGCCCCTGTCCGCTGACCCCTGACCGATTTTTACCCCACCCCCCAAATCTCACCATCTTCTTTACGGGCGATGTGCCGCTAAGGCTCGAGCTGACCCTTACCCTTCTACATCTCTCTGGCTCCCAAAACTCAACCGCTTGATACCAGTGCGAGCAATCGATGAGGCTGTTACTTTTCTTAGTTGTTGCTTTTAGGGGCCAATCAATTACTTGATAACCCCTACCCACTTACCATATGCCTGACGCCTAACGAAAAACCGGGCAGTTTTTAGCCGTTGGATAACACCATGCGCCATCACCGCTGGCTTTCCAGAGACAAGTGTGAAGGTGCTGCCCAGTTGGGGTTGAATCACTATTGACTAATCAGAAACAAGCGGGATTATATGAGGGTAATCCAAAAAGTAAGGTCTCCAAACCGCTAAGGGCACAGGGAAACTGTTCGTGCGGCTTTGTGGAACATTGCTTTTTGTGCATGTACCTGTGCATATCTCGTTGCCTTGCATAATCTTGGCTTGGCAGTTGTTTCTGATGGAGCCCCCGATTAACGATACTTCCAAATTGTGAAGTCGTTCAAGCGGATTATATGAGGGTAATCCAAAAAGTAAGGTCTCGAAACCGCTAAGGGCACAGGGAAACTGTTCGTGCGGCTTGTGCAACATTGCTTTTTGTGCATGTACCTGTGCATATCTCGTTGCCTTGCATAATCTTGGCTTGGCAGTTGTTTCTGATGGAGCTCCCGATTAACGATACTTCCAATTATGAAGGTCGTTCATTTATTCTATTCTTAGACGCAAAAGGCGTATAAGAATATTAAACTGATAGAAATGCATCACTAATAATGAAAGTGTATGGAGAGTCATTAATGGATCTCAAGAAACATTCGCAAGTGGTGTAGGGAACTTTCAACGACGACGAGGTTCAGCACTTCCTCAATGACATGCCAGCTAGCTGGTGTGAAATAGGCATACAAAAACTGCCGCAGAGCCTACAAAATGCATAAACCGAAAAGGTGATTATGTAGAAAATAAATATATTTTCAAACTTTAAAATGATGTAAACATCATTGAGAATAACCAATAAACGTTTCTGTGATTTCTAAATATTTTGTGGACTTTATGTTTGGAATTGAAGTTGATAGTATCAGCCGGTCATCGTGGAAATCTATCCCTTTTTCGCTAGAGCTAGACCAGGAAAATTTTTTTTGCTGAGGTGGAGTGTTACACCTACCATCAGCTTCCAGATGCTTTACCGCATAAATCAGACACAATTTCTGCTACTCATGCATTAAGTTGGTGGCACGAGGTTCGTATCCAGAACCTTGCGATTCGTAGGCGGGTGTTCTACCGACTGAGCTTGATAGACCCATCATTATTTATATTAGATTAAAAAAAGATACTTGAAATCATACAACTAAGTACAAATTATTCGTATAATTGATATCATATAACTGTATGCAAAATAAAATCTCAAGAAATTGATTTGATTGATTGATTGATTTTAACGGCATGTCAACCCATCCAGTGTTATTTTATACCAATATCTCGCAAACCTTCTCTATCATTCATTGTCACAGGGAGGTCATCTACGCAGCATCCAGTATCCTCGCAGAGTTGGTCAAAATAGATCTTTGGTGGGCGGCCCACATTAGTATGTCCATGTGTTGGCTTCCACAGGAGAACGTCTCTTATGAGTTCGTCCTTGCTTTTCCAGCAGTGTCCAGCATGCCTTGTTCGTCTCACTTAGGTGGTTTGTGAGATGGGGGACAGGTGGCCGTACAGTTGCTTCCTTCTGGGGTGATGTTTCCACGATTTGTTCAAGACCGCACGCAGCATTCTTGTGCAGCTCCCATCTAGCTTATTCTCAAGGCGCCACGTTAGGGTCCAAGTGGTGCAGCCATACAGCAGCATTGATACAACCACAGCGTGGAAAAATTCTCGCTTTAACTTGTCAATGAGATCGAATTTCCATATGACTGATAATCTGTTTGTGGTTGACCATGCCTTTCCTATTCGTGTATTAACATCGCTTTCTGTGGATGAGATATTACTACCTTGGTATGTGAATTGTTCTACTGGCTTTAGAGGCTTACCGTTGAGTGTGGAGTGGAATCGTGTAGTTATTTACCAAACGGAATCACTACGGGTAGGATGTTACACAAAGTTTCAATTATAGGGCATCGAGCGAGGATCGAACTCGTTATTCAGTAGTAACGGATTTGCAAGACTAACTTGCTAATCATTAAACCGCGACAGTACACCTATAGAGAATAAGGAAGAATGAAAATTGAAAAAAAAATACGTGTCGTTCATCTTTCTACCTTGGTAAGTACAACTTCAGTCTCGATACTTTTTTAAAATGAATTTCGTTCTACCATTTCGGGAAACTAAAGGGCGAGAAGTCTTAACATTTCTAGTAGTCAACCCCTGACGCTAAACAGTCTTTAAAAGATTAATTTGATATTGGTACATTTATCCCATCCCTCGGAGCGTTTTATGAGTGCATTGTATGTGAAAATACTCTAGACACTAGGAAATGAATGAACAGACATCCAACATTGGATTACTGCCCATGAAAAGATAAAGTTTTGTTTGAGAGTAAATCACGTGACTCAGACGTACACTTGCAACGATCCCAAAACACACACACACACACACACAGACACACACACATTATATATATATATATATATATATATATATATATTATATATATATATACATTTATTTCGCTTGGTCAGCATATTTATCTTATATTCCTTTTGTTTCTTTTTCTATTTTCTTTTTGATTATATTCCGTTTTTTTTTTCTTTCATTCATTCTTTCTTTCTCTTTCTTAGCTTTTTTCTTTCTTATTTTCTTCTCCTTTAATACATTCTTTTCTATTTTCTTCTGATTATATTTTCCCGTCTTTTTTCTTTCATTTCATTCTTCTTTCTCTTTCTAGCTTTCTTTCTTATTTTTCTTCTCCTTAAATACATTCTTTTTCTATTTTCTTTCTGATTATATTTCCGTCTTTTTTTTTCTTTCATTCATTCTTTCCTCTTCTAGCTTTTTTCTTTCTTATTTTTCTTTCTTCCTTAATAACATTATTTTTCTCATTTTCCTTCTTATATTTTCCTTTTTTCTTCATTCAATCTTTCTTTCTCTTTCTAGCTTTTTCTTTCTTATTTTTCTTTCTCCTTATAACATTCCTTTCTATTTTCTTTCTGATTATATTTTCCCGTCTTTTGTTTTTCATCTTTCTTTCTTTTTTCCTTCTTATCTTTTATTGTTTTCCTTCTTTTAGACAACTCTGTTTTTTACTTTCATTATTTTAAATTTTCCTTCTCCTTAAATCCTTTCCCATTCACCGAATCATTCGTTCTTTTCTTTCTTTTTCTTTCTTCATTCGTCGTTCTTAAAACTTCTTTCATCGACAGGTTTTTTTTTCTTTTTATTTTCTTTCTTTTATTCTTTACTCACTCCTGTTTTATTGACTCTTTCTTTCTTTCTTTCATAAATTCTCCTTCATCGATTAATACTTTTTTTTCTTGCTCACTTACTTTTTCCCTCTCCTTTATTTATTTTTTAATTTTTTTAATTTTTTATTTATATTCTCTTTCGTTTTATTTATTTATTTAATTATTTATTTATTCATTTCTCTTTCATTGCTGCTTTTGCTCCCCTTTTATATCTTCCCATTCATCGACTCTTTGATTCCTTTTTCCTTTGTTATTTTTTTTTTATTTTCTCTTTCATGTTTTGACTTTCTTTCTCTCTTTTTCTCGCTTTATTCTAAAATGATTTTCTTCTCCTTTTATACTTTCTTATTCATCGAATTTTTCCTCCCTACATTTCTTTCTCTTTCTTCTTTGTTTTTACCACTGATTTTATACCGAATCTTTCATCAACTCTTTTTTTTTTCCTTCTTTCTTGCTTGTTTCTTCTCCTTTTATACATTCTCATTCGTTGAATTTTTCGTACTTTCTTTCTCTTTCTAGCTTTTTTTCTTTCTTCTCCTTTTGTACATTCTCCATTGATTTTTTTCTTTCATTCATTCTTTCTTTCTCTTTCTAGCTTTTTTCTTTCTTATTTTTCTTCTTATTTTATACCATTTCTCATTGATTTATTCTTTCTTTTTGTCTTCTTTCTTTCTTTCTTTCTTCTTTTTCTAGCTTTTTTGTTTCTTATGTTTCTTCTCCTTTTATACATTCTCCATTGATTTATTCTTTCTTTCTTTCTTTTTTCTTTCTCTTTCTAGCTTTTTTCTTTCTTATTTTTCTTTCCCTTTTATACATTCTCATTCGTTGATTGTTTCTTTGTTTCTTTGTTTATTTCTTTTATTCTTTTTTCTTTCTTTCTTTCACAATTCAGTTACAATATCCATTTTCCTTTCTTTTTCATTTCATTCTCCACGTTTTTCTTTTTCTTCTATTGTTACATATGCATACATTTTTATTTCGTTTCGCTTATTTTTATCTCGTTTTTCGTTTTAGATTCCTGTTTTTGCTTTCATTCTTCAGTTATCTTTATTTTCTTCTTTCTTTCTTTCTTTCTTTCTTTCTTTTCTTGTTTTTCTTTTATACATTTTCATTTATTAATTTTTCTTTCTTTATTTCTTAATTGTTTTCTTTCCCTCTTTATAGATACTCATTCACTGATTTTTTCTTTCTTTCTTTCTTTCTTTCTCTTTCTAGCTTATTTTCTTTCTTATTTTTTTCTTCTCCCTTTATACATTCTCATTCGTTGATCCTTTGTTTATTCATTTGTATCTTTGTTCTTTTTTTCTCACTTTTATTTCATTCCTTCTTTCTTTCACAATTATGATATCTATTTTCCTGTCTTTTTCATTTTATTCTCATCGTTTTTATTTTTCTACTGTTTTTATACATTTATACTTTTTTTTATTTCGTTTCGCTTATTTTTATCTCGTTTTTCGTTTTAGATTCCTGTTTTTGTATTAATTCTTTATTTATCTTTATTTTCTTCTTTCTCTTTGTTTTATCCTTTTGTTTCTATTCTGTACATTTCATCGAGAGTGACTTCGGATCTCTCTACCTCACTTTCTTTCTTCTTCTCTTCCTTCCTTTCTTCCTCTCTTCCTTCCTTCCTCCCTCCCTCCCTCCCTCCCTCCCTTTATTCACCCATTCCTTTCTTTCTTCCTTTCTTTCTTTTTCCCTAACTTCTCTATGTTACCTCTTTCCCCCTTCCATTCTTTTCCTTTCTCTCCAAAACGTACCCACATAAGTCCTCTGCCAATTCTCCTTCTGATTCCATATCATAAGCCGAATGCTGATTATAACAATATTCCACCCACCACCACCCTCACATACCAAATTTGACCGCCAATCCACAGATCACATGATAAGCTAAACTGACCATCTGGTGGATTTTACACTCATCATCCGGGGACCTATCAAACACCAAAATATAGCCGAAATGCTTATTGCTATGTTGAAGAAGCCAGCTACGACTGGTGGGGTTGCAGAATAAGATTTTATGTCGACCACATGACCACATTTAGCCAGGAGACAAGCAAACTTTCTTTCTATTGTGAGCACCCTCTCTCTCTCTCTCTCACACACACACACACACACACAACACACAAAACACACACATACGCGCACATATATGTACATATATATATGAAATTAACTAAACATGGAAACATGTACATATGCATATAGATATGCATACATATGCATTCATATATATATATATATATATATATATATTTAAGTATGCTTACACACACACACACACACCACACACACACACATATATATATATATATATATATATATATATATATATATATATATATATATATATATTGACTTGGTGCGTGATTCTGTGTGTGTACTTTTAGCGTCTTTTATCTCTCTCTCCCTAACCCCCTCTCTCTCTCTCTCTTTCTCTCTTTCTCTCTCTCTCTCTCTCTCTCTATATATATATATATATATATATTCCCATCATATGCTACTAGATTTTGATCCTCTACTGCAGGAACCAGGATTTCAATCTACATGGGGAGTCGTGAACCTCACACTAATATACTGTGCCATGACATATTGGTAGCGGGTTTGAATTCCGGTGTCCCTTCTCTTGAACGGATTTCCCTACCAAGGATAGAGAATCGAGTCTGTTCTACTGGTATATATATATATATATATATATATATATATATATAATATATATATATATATGGGTAGATAATATGAAAACAATTCCGTCTATATGTAAAGAATTTTTTTTAAAGTTTTTCTAAAGATAAATGTATAGAGGGTGAGTAAAAAAAGTAAAGTGGCCTAAAGTCGGAATCAGACAGACAGCGAGGTAGTCTAGCCCCTTTTTTTACTAGCTCTAGACCATGGAGATTATTTTAACGTCTGAGGTGTAGCGCCGAACCTACCATCAGCTCCTTCCTTTACCGCACAGATCCCTGTCCTACACATACACTGAGTTGGACGGTATGGAACCTGGAACCTTGTGATTCCTAGGTGGACGCTCTACCGACTGAGCTTAACAACGACAAACGTTTCGGTTTTTATTCAGACCTTCATCAGGACATAAGGATGATAAGAACTGTTGTCTAAACAGTTATGTAAGTATTTTCACAATGAAAAATAAGAAGAAACAAAAAAAATGTTCTTTTCAGATAGCTGCGTAGTTTTTTTTAAATTCTCATCTCTTATTTCGGATGATGCACAATCACGGATGATGCAATATTATTCGAGGCCAAACAAATTTCATCATAAACCCGAAAATAGATTCATATTACTGCACACCACTGCAAATGACCTAATCTGAGGAAGAAAATAGAAATCGATTACACTCTGTCACTCTAGTGTGTCTAATACTAACCGTATTGTGAAAGAAAGGAAACTAAAAAAAACTTGCTTCAATTTGTTTGTACAGGGGTGTAAATCAACAAAAATATGCAGGTGTAAAGAAAAAAAATAGTAATACGGTAACAATGGTGTTGTGTGTTAACCTGTATTTTATTCTTGAATTTTCGAGATAAAAATCTATTTTTCCAAAGATCACTGGAACTAACAAAAAAAACGCATTCACGTAAACATGCAACACGAGAATACAGTTATATAAAAAATACCATCATTTTCCAAAAAAAAAAAAAAATTAATCTAATTAGAAATGCCATAACTAGACTACTTCAGTTCCAGTGATCTTTTGAAAAAGAGATTTTATCTTGAAAATTCAAGAATAAAATACAGGTTAACACACAACACCATTGTTACCGTATTATTTTTTTTCTTTACACCTGCATTGTGATAGCCTTCAAAATAAACCTCCAAACCAATATATATACAATGCTTCAAGCAAATTATAAAACTCTCAACAAAAATATATTTTATAGTATCATTTGGCTAATTTAGACATCTTATCTAAGGCAAAGAGTTGCAAAAATTAAATTCTATGCAAATAAATAGATATTAGTTAAAAATAATAACTCACTATACTCCATCTAATGAAAATTAAATATAAAATTAAAACTAGTTTAAAACAACTAAAATCATATTTATTTACCAACCCCTCCGCACGAGCAGGATGCGACACAAGGTCAATTTCTTAAGCGGGGTTCAGCAGGTTTGAATTCAGAGTTTTTCTTCTCCTAGACCGTTTGCCAAACCAAGGTTAAAGAGACCAGTCTGCCCTACTGCCATAGCTGGAGGGAGAGTAGGATTCATACCTTTCCCAAGGATATTAGCACTAAATGAAATGCAATTACCACATCCAGGATTTGAACTCGGGGCGATGAGTCCATTTCCCATGACTAAAATTATAAACAACTAAAATTATAAGGGGGTCGACCTAGTGTGTGCAGCAATTGTTAGAGTTGTCGACGCGATTTCTAATCCTGGACAAGACTATTTGCATTTCACATAGCGCTAATACCCTTTGGAAAGGTATGAATCCACCCACTCCCCCTCCAGGTATGGGCAAAAAATAAATACTAGTTAAAAATGAATAATGACTGACTATTCCCCATCTGATAAAAATTAAATATACTATTAAAACTACTATAAAAAAACTAAAATAAAAATGACAAAATAGTTGTAAAAAAATGAATAATGGCTGACAATAATTAATCTAATAATAAAATTCAAAATAATATTATTATTAATACAACTAATGTAAATAAAACAATTAAGATTGAGATGAAATAAATACTAACCAAAAATGAATAATTATTGACCATACTTCTACTATGACAAAATTCAAGAGAATATGATTATTAATACAACTATCGAAAATTGCCCACCGGGCGGTGTAAAGATAATTTTTTGAAAGATATTGCCTGGGGATGGTAAGAAAAAATAAACAAATACAATAAAACGTTTAATATATTAAAAAAATGAATTACTTACTTAAAAAGCATCATATTCATTCCTCTCCGCTGGGATATTTGTTTAGTTTTACGACAGTAGGACCCCCAAAATGTTTTAAAACATTTCTGATTTAATTATTCAGACTATTATCTTTATAGAAAAATTTTAAGATAAAACGAGTAAAATATATTTTGTTTGAATTTCATAAAATGAAATAAGGGGTGATGGTCGACCTAGCAAAAAAATATTTCCCCTAATATATTTTAGGAAAAAAATTTAAACATAAATTCATCTAATGGTGAATAAGTGTCAAACTTTTCATGAAAATTTTACTTTTAATTGATTTTTCATTTTATTTTAATGACTGTGATATAAGCAATGAGGCCATGTCGGTTACAGACAAAAAGAGACCAAATCTCAATTATTAATAGATCTCCCTCCAGCTATGGGTAAATACTAGGGCAGACTGGGCTCTTTAACCGTGGCTAGGTAACCAGTCTAGGAGAAGGAAAACTCTGAATCCAAACCTGTTAAACTTCACTTAAAAGACTGACCTTGTGTCACGTTCTGCTCTTGTGTGTGGGGGGGGGGGTAAATATGTATATATCATAATGCTCTTTCTCTTGGGCCGTAGACAGAGGGAATTTTCTTTTCAGATGTCCTCTGCAAAACCATGTCTTAGATCCTTACTGCCCAGTCAGTATACCAGGCATAGAACTGAATGTCTTGCAGAGGAGTAAAACCCCTCCACCGAAATAGGTATCTTAGGTATGACTCCAAACTGCACCCGGTGGTGAGGTCTGGTCAGTTTGGAGTCACCCTTTGTTATCATTACTCCCAGGTCCACTTCAAACTAACCTGTTAAGGTCCCATCTATGAGTCAAACCGATCGAAAATTGTTATGATGAATGAAAACTGATTCGAGCAATCGGTTTCCCAACTTCTAAAATCTGATAACAAAGTCTCTCCACTCGTAAGAATATCTGGACGATTTCTAAATATTTGGGAGACCTTACGTTTTGGATTACTCTCGTAAATATAATGGCACTAAAACATCTGGGACCAGCAGAATGTGCTCACAATTCAGCATCTTGCAAGACACCAGTCATTAGTCGGAGTCTACCTTCGTGGAGATGCACCATTGCATTTCTCATATCCGCAATACCACGTTCCAAAGCATCTCGCCCAACTAGCATAATCAACTGGCAAAGATTCTCCAAGCTGAACAAAAAATAACCCCCATCCCCTCCCCGAGTAAGACTGCCTCAGCTTTTATCTCTCTTCATTGGCCCAACCATTACAACAACCAGGGGTGAGAGGATACTTACTAAGAAACATTACTCATAACCTGGAGGTTGTGAGTTCAATCTCTGTACTGGACAGTACTGTCCATTCAGCTTATCTCTTATAAGTGGTTGACTCTCCTTGAGAGAAACTGCATTGGCTTTTATCTCTCTTCACTGGCTAAACTATTCCAACCAACAGGGGTGACAGGATGCTTACTAAGAGACATTACTCATAACCTAGAGGTTGTGAGTTCAATCTCTGTACAGGACACTACTGTTCATTTCACTTATCCTCATGAAGCAATTCTTGCTGCAGCATTAGTTAGGCATACTTGAAACCATAAAACATTCTATGTTGTTTTCATCGAGATACGATTAAACCCCAAAAACAAATCAGAAGCCGGAGTTCCTAAGCTGGTGTGATACTGAAATCCAGTGCTAACCAGCAACTCCCGCGACACTACCGCTGCCAAATTGGTTCCTTACCTTTTCTTTGGATCACAGTGGTGGTGAGGAGAGAGGAGATTTGCTACTTGGGCAACAGCTCATCCTCCACATGAACCCGCCCAGGCTACGTAGTTTAATAAGAAAGAAATTGGACACTACTCCATCGTCTCTCGTAGACGGAAGGATGTCAACACAGACGGTATCATGCTGGTTATCCTCAAGAAAAAGAAAAATGACGAGTGTTGGAGTTTTTCATATATATAGTTATTTACTAAGCTTAGCTTAGATATGGCACAAGGCCAGAAGTATGGGGCACCCAGTGAGAAACGAACTCACTAACAATGGTCTGCAAATCTACCTTGCTAACCATTACACCACGTGAGGTGCCCGTTTTTCATATATATAGTTATTTACTAAGCTTTGCTTAGATATAGCACAAGGCCAGAAGTGTGGGGCGCCCAGTGAGAATCGAACTCACTAACAATGGTCTGCTAATCTAGCTTGCTAACCATTACACCACGTGAGGTGCCCGTTTTTCATATATATAAGGTGTGTGCCAGTTCCCCGCTTATACTTATAGACTGGCCAAGGTCACGTGATTGACTCTTCTCACCAATCATTGGCAGTACTGGTGGCCTGATAAGATACTTAAAGTCCCCCATGTTGGTCACAAATCAAATACACACTCTTGGACGACGCACATAGGATTGCCTGGATCTTTACCAATACTCTCGAAGGACTTATACGATTGCCAGTAACTCGGGACACTTTAGTAACCAAAGGATTCTCATTGTGGTCGGGCTCTTTATCAAGGATTCCACCAGATAAGCGCTTCTGCTATAAGACCAAGGAATGGTCCTTAAAAACTTAACAACGAGTAGGGTTCAAATTTAGACCGAGGATTTTATTGTTTTATTCTATTGTTCATAAAATTTCCCGCCTATTCTCCTTCCACTATTCCCCTTTCATTCTCACAAACTTGTGAGCCCCCCCTCCTTTAAAAATCTCTACTGCTATCATTGTTTGAACCTACTACCAATTTCTACTACCTCCCACTACCAATTCTTACTACCTCTCACTACCAATTCCTACGTTACTGCTCGTTGTTTTAAAAACGAGACACCTGAAGATGGCAGATGGACATGCCGAAAACGCTTGTAATTAAACATTTGGTGGATTGCAACAGCAGTTCCACCCTGACATTAAAAAGATGGCCAGAAAATTAGAAAGGGTCGAACAAAAACTCGTCCGACAAGAATCGTCAGTACAGTTTAACGAAACACGCATATATATATATATATATATATATATATATATATATATATATACATGGGAGAGTGAGTGAGAGAGATAGAGACTGACAAACAGTAAAAGGCATAAACATATATGTTTTCCCTGTCGTTGTTAAAGGTAAAAAATGTTAAAATTTAATGAAAAAATCTTGAGCAGACTTGGTTCTTTAGCTTTGAATTGGAGCCAGTAACATTTACTTCTAGTTTAGCCTTGGAAGATAGAAAATTAAGGGAAACAACTCTTAACGATCCGTGGCGCATCTCATTGAAGGCAGACTCCGACTAATGACTGGTGTCTTGCAAGACGCTGAATTTTGTACACATTCTGCTGGTCCCAGATGTTTTAGTGCCACTATATTTACGAGGGTTATTCCAAAGGTAAGGTCTCCAAAATATTTAGAAATCACAGAAATGTTTATTGTTTATTGTCAATGATGTTTACACCATTTATGAGGGTAATCCCAAAGGTAAGGTCTCCAAAATATTTAGAAATAACAGAAACGTTTATTGTTTATTGTCAATGATGTTTACACCATTTACAAGGGTAATCCCAAAGGTAAGGTGTACAAAATATTTAGAAATCACAGAAACGTTTATTGTTTATTGTCAATGATGTTTACATAATTTACGAGGGTAACCCCAAAGGTAATGTCTCCAAAATATTTAGAAATCACAGAAATGTTTATTGTTTATTGTCAATGATGTTTACACCATTTACAAGGGTAATCCCAAAGTTAAGGTCTCCAAAATATTTAGAAATCACAGAAACGTTTATTGTTTATTGGCAATGATGTTTGCACTATTTACAAGGGTAATCCCAAAGGTAAGGTGTACAAAATATTTAGAAATAACAGAAACGTTTATTGTTTATTGTCAATGATGTTTACATAATTTACGAGGGTAATCCCAAAGGTAAGGTCTCCAAAATATTTAGAAATCACAAAAAAGTTTACTGTTTATTGTCAATGATGTTTACACCATTTTCGAGGGTAATCCCAAAAGTAAGGTCTCCAAAATATTTAAATATCATAGAAACGTTTATTGTTTATTGTCAATGATGTTTAAATCATTTATATTTTCAAAATGTATCTATTTTCTAAATAATCAACATGTCGGTCGCCCATGTCATTCTAGATCACAACCATGTCGTTGAGAAAGCGTTGAACCCCACTGTCGCTGCAAACTCTGAAACTCTGGGAAGTGAGGAGTACCCCTTCATAACCACTACTCACCGGTCCACCCTGACCTGGGTCGGGAGTACCTGCCATATTAGATAGATGAAAAAAATGAGTTTTAAAGATATTTATAAAAATATGTTTTTAAAAATTGAATACCCAATAAGAATGAATAATACAAAAACATCTTAGGCATGAAATAACCCAACAAGGGTTGATACGCCGTAAAATCCAACCAATCAACCAACTACTTTATGGTCTCTTCACAATAACGAATTTGTGGTTGGCTGATTCGGAGTCTTCCTTATCCTATGACGAGGCACGTGGTGTAATGGTTAGAGTCGTAAGAAATGGACTTGTTGACCCGAGTTCAAATCCTGGACGAAGCCACAGTTCACATAGCGCTAATACCATTGGGAAAGCTATGAATCCAACTATTCTCCCCCCCCCAACTATGGGTAAATAGTAGGACAGACTGGATCTCTTTAACCTTGGTTAGACAACCAGTCTAGGAGAAGGAAAACTCAGAATTCAAAACCTCTTAAATCTCCGCTTGGAGTGGCCACTACTAGAATAGGCCTACTTAGTGATCTATTTCATTTTTTTTTTTTTTAATTAATTTTATTTTTAATTTTTAGACCGGTTGCCACACCAAGATTGAAGAATCCAGTCTCTCCTACAATTGACCCATTGTAATTTCAATTAGAGTGTTGATGGGGTGGGATGGCTTGAACTTTATTTTTCTTAGTTGTGTGGTGAGCAGTCATCCTGTCCGCACCACCTAAATTTGCGACCCACCGTATCATTGGTGACACCTCTCTCCTTCCCTTGCCCCTGCCCCTGCCTCTGCCTAATACCCTCCGACACACCCTCCTTTTCCCCATCCAGGTCTTCAACTCTCCGTTTCACCTGTCCTTCCGTCAAACTTTTCAGTATATATATACACACCTGTTTCAAAATAATTTTTAAAAAATCTGATGAAGCTTCGTAAATACATATAGGCGAAATATTAGCGGGTGGTGTAATGGTTAAAGTCATGGGAAATGGACTCGTCGCCCCGAGTTCAAATTCTGGGCGTGTTAATTGCATTTCACTTAGCACTCATACCCTTGGGAAAGGTATGAATTCTACCCCCCTCCAGCTATGGGTAAATAGTAAGGCAGACTTGGTTAGGCAACCGGTCTAGGAGAAGGAAAACTCTGAATTCAAACCTGTTGAATTCTGCTGAAGAAATTGACCTTGTGTCACATCCTGCTCGTGCGGAGGGGTTGGTAAATATATATAAGCGAAATATTAATTGATTGAAATTGTTTGTGATTTATCCACTTTTGTTCCTCACTCTTAATCACACACACACACACACACACACACATATATATATATATATGTATAAATATATATATATATATATATATATATATATATATACATATACATGTGTATATATATGTGTGTGTGTGTGTGTATTCATCTCATTTATATGTATGTTCATGTTATTCAATTTTTCTGTCTATCTATCTATCTGACTATCTATCTATTTATTTGTATACATTTATTTCTATGTATGTATGTATAATTGAATGTGCCGATCTATCTAGTCCCAACCTTCTACAATGTATATCTATACACATATAAAAAGACGATCATAAAAAAAATCTGAAGATAATTAAAACCACCAAATTTTAAAATAGGGTAATATTTTTTCATAATTT
>CM042163.1:45299443-45311943 GCA_023376005.1 Doryteuthis pealeii
TAGATATTAATAAGATGTTTGTTTTGGTTTTTATTTACCGAAATTGGCGCGTTTAATAAATTTTGAAAATACAATAAAATTTCCAATCCAACCACGTGAATCCAATCACGAAACGGAGAGCAAATGAAGAAAAGAAAAGCGAATCATTTTTTAATGAATTCAGTAATTAAGATATAATTAATCACTTTAATTACATTAACCCTTTCATTGCGCATTGCGTCTGATTAGTGGCCACCGCCGCCACCACCATTTCCACCACCATCGCCATCTTTGCCCACGTTCGTTTTCCCCTGTTTCAATATCTATTTGATATTTCAGCATTGTTTACTTTTTAATTTACGGATAGGGTGGTGCGGCTGGTTAAACCGATTTCAATTTGATTGCTGTCTTCTATATTTTGTTCTGGGTCAGAGAAGGAAAAAGCCACCGGTTGGGCAGGGGTTAAAGATAATTTATAAATCTGATATTAAAATATGAACCTTACAATATGAATATTGTTTTAGAATTATTTTATAATATACGACAGGAGATTATATGATGTTTCAGAGCCAACCAAGCGGAAAATGAATTTCTTTCTCCGTTTTAATGAATTTTTAAAAAGTTAATATTTGTTTAAAGAGGTAATAAACCTGAGAAACAATAGATATTTACCCAACCTGTTCGCCACGGGTAGGATGTGACACAAGATTAAAAGTATAGGGCAATCATCGAGGATAAAATTCGCTATTCAGTCATAATTGATCTGCGAGACTAGCTTGCTAAACATTAAACAACCTGGGATGCCCATAGGTATACCCCAACCCGTTCACCACGGGTAAGATGTGACACAAGAACAAACGTGTGGGGTACCCGGTGAGAATCGAACTCGCTAATTAGAAGTAATAAATTTGCGAGACTATCTTGCTAGCAATTAGATAATGTTGGGATGCCCTTTTTTCCCAACCCGTTTGCCATGGTTAGGATGTGACACAAGATCAAAAATAAGGGGTATCTAGCGAGAAGCGAACTCGCTATTTAGAAGTAAAAGATTTGCGAGATCATCTTGCTAGCCATTACACAAGGATGGGATGCCCTTTTACCCAACCCCTTCGCCACGGGTAAATGTGAGACAAGATAATTGTCTTGTGGCATCCAGCGAGAATAGAACTTGCAGTTCATTAGGATTAATGTGCCAATAGAATTAAAAAGTAAAATGGTTCTGTCCAATGAGTTTCATAACTTTTTCTGGGTCAGACTAAGAATTATTCATCATTCAACCTACAATTACAGACATACATTTATATATATATATATATATATAATATATATATATGTGTGTGTGTGTGTGTGTGTGGTGTGTGTGTGTGTATGTGTGTGTGTATGTGTGTACAAGGTGAGTATTCATATATGTATATAACGACTTTATGTTTTAGTGCATTACCATCGGACTATCTCTAGAATATACAGATCTTGTTTTATATATATATATATACTAGCAAATATATGCACCCTCCGGGTGCAAGTATTTTAGTTAAATTTTATAATAAAATATCATATTAAATTAGAAAGGCTAATGAAGCTGAATAAGAATGTAGATAAAAAGATTTTGAACAGAGGGGGTATGATTGAAAAAAAACTTTGAAACTAACTCTTCCATTATTTTCCGTTACTCCCATCTTTGATTGGTAAATTTTCCTAATTAAACTGTTTAGTTAAAATAGGAAGTAAAGAATAATATTACAGTTATTTCTTCTTGTTAAGGGATTTCTTTTAAGATTTATTGAAGAGATTTTTGCTCATATTCAATAAGATAAAACCAAACAATTAGAAATCAATAATACTAAGCATATATTTATTAAAATCAAATTTTTAAGATCAATATGCAAATTAGCCTTCCCATTCATACTGTGAACCTCTATTTTGTTGTATATATAAATACAATTGCATATTATTAGTATGTAGATAAGGTAAACAGTGTAAGTGATGTAAAACAATTTTATTAATAATTGAGGTTTAAATAAAAATAAAATCATGGAGAATATGATGTAAATAACTAAAGGAATTGTGACTTGTATAGTAATATAGTTTCGGTTACAGACAGAAAAACACACAATCTCCATTATAATAAGATAAGATATATATATATATATATATATATATATATATATATATATATAAGAGAGTTTCATTATTTGCTTGAAGCATTGTGTATGTATTGGTTAGGAGGTTGAATTTAGAAGGCTATCACAATGCAGTTTGGAATAAATAAAATAATAATACGGTAACAATGGTGTTGTGTGTTGACCTGTATTTTTATTATTTCTTGAATTTCGAGGTAATACCTCTTTATCAAAAGAATTGAATTGAAGCAGTCCAGCTATGGCATTTCTTCCCAATTCTTTTGATAAAGATGTATTACCTCGAAAATTCAAGAAATAATAAAAAATACAGGTCAACACACAACACCATTGTTACCGTATTATTATTTTTTATTTATTCCAAACTGCATTGTGATAGCCTTCTAAATCAACCTCCTAACCAATATATATATATATATAAATATATATATATATATATATGTGTGTGTGTGTGTGTGTGTGTGTGTATTTGGGCAGCATTCTTTCATTTATACATATAGAATTAAACAAAAGGCACGTCTCCTGTTTAACAATTTTATTACCGATTTTTTCAAGCTTTGTAGCCAACCATTTTGCATTTGGATGGAATCCGTGGATTAGTCCACCAAAGTTTTTTATCCCAAGTGCTTTCGGCACTTCGAAGTGCCATCATCGGGGGTCATGTGTTTGTGTTAATTTTTTTTTTAAGTTGGTAGTAGTGAGATTATCTAGGAGGGGAAGTCGTAGAAATTATATCAAGGGGTGTGGGGACTGGAAGGATTAGAATATATATATATATATAAGAGAATTTCATAATTTGCTTGAAGCATTGTGTATGTATTGGTTAGGAGGTTGATTTAGAAGGCTATCACAATGCAGTTTGGAATAAATAAAATATAATAATACGGTAACAATGGTGTTGTGTGTTGACCTGTATTTTTTATTATTTCTTGAATTTTCGAGGTAATACCTCTTTATCAAAAGAATTGAACTGAAGCAGTACAGCTATGGCATTTCTTCCTAAATGAATTTTTTTTTTTTTTTGAAAATGACGTTATTTTTTAAATAACTGTATTCCCGTGTGAGCGTGAATGCGTTTATTTTATTTTATTTTTTTTTTGTACGTGTGCGTATGTTGTAATGCGCGTGACATTGAAAATGCCGTGTTGGTTGTGACGTTAAGACTGTATCCTAGCGCGATATATATATATATATATATATATATATATTATATATTATATATATATATTATATATTGTAAAAATTGTCGCAACGAAATGTAGGTATTTATCCAACCACTTCGCCGCGTGTAGTATGTGACACAAGGTCGTAAGTATGGGGTCTCCAGCGAAGATATATATATGTGTGTGTGTGTATGTGTGTATGTTTCTGCATGTGTGTGTATGTGTGTGTGTGAGTGTATTGTTTTTGTCTAAGAAATTTCAATGGGCGTATGTATTTGTGTATGTTCTAGTAGATGTTTTTGTGAGGGTGTACATATGCAAGTGTATAATGTTGAAAAATCCGAAATGCACTAAATATAAATATACAAAGAAATAATATATATATATATATATATATATATTATTGTTATTATTTCTATATATATTTATATAACGTCATATATATATATATATATATTAGGACCATTCATTCCGGAGTCGAATCCGATGTAGAGTTCAATATACATATAAAATAAGACGGGCAGTGGGAAAATTATAGATAATAAAAGCTATGGGTTAAATAGTACCACTACTGTTCCTCTACAAGGATGGCTTTCGAATTAAAGTCTCATCAGATAGCCTACTACATAATGACTGAGAAAACAAACTAGAATAGAGAAATTTTTTCTTTTTTTATACTAGACCAGTGAAAACTCTTCTCTTGAATACACCTACAGAAAACCTTATATATGATGACAATTATAACAGTAACTACAGAAAAGCAATCAAATACATTTTTTTTAAATTCTGACTGAAAATGCACACACACACACACACACACACACACACAGACACACACACACACACATATATATATATATATATATATATATATATATATATATGTGTGTGTGTGTGTGTGTGTGTGTGTGTGTATGTGTGTGTGTGTGTGTGTGTGTATAATATGCCAAACCTATTGGTAAACCTTTGCAGTAAGAAAAAAAAACGGCAAATATTTGATTGTAAAAATATACAACCAAACTTCACCCGGGGAAAAAAATGAAGAAAGAAAAGACAAGAGGGACGTACCAACCGAAAATAATCGTTTAATACTATAACACTTGGCCAAAAGAAAATTATATATATATATATATATATTATATATATTATATATATATAAACCGCTAGGATTATTTAAAGCTAAGAAATAAAAAGTGCTCAATACCTAAGTATACTAAACGCTGGCGATAGAATATATTTGCTAGTATATATAACGACTTTATGATTTAGTGCATTACCATCGGACTATCTCTAGAATTTGTATATATATATATATATATATATATAATATATATATATATATATATATCGCTAAAAGTGGAGGAAACATATGTAATTAGGGGAATATTTTTATTAATGAATAAAATATAAAATAAAGGGGGGGATACACGAAGGCCTTTTCAACCGGTACTTTTCAAGTGATACACCGGCGATGAATAAAAGTCAGATTTTATAGGAAATTTATAAGAAACCAATGGGGGTGAGCCAGAGGGGGACAAATAAAAAAAAGAAAGGGGGAAAGAGGAGGGGTATGTAGGTTGAAACAGTATCGGTATTTGCAAAGTATGATATGAGATAGGTGGGAGATTTAGGGTGTATAATAGGGTAAAGATAGAAATATGAAAATTAGATGAATAGGGAAAAAAATTTTTTAGAAATAAATAATGAGAAATAAAAAACGAAATTTGTTTTTTTTTCTTTTTTATTGGTTTGTTTAGTTCATGCTAATTTATTTGGACCACGGTGGGACTAGTTTTTGTATAAAAGTACGATTTCTCCAAGTCTTTTTAGTCAGATTCTTGCCCTGATGAGCTACTAATCGAAACTGTTAGTAGGTATATCTGACTCATTAGGTTTAACTTTGTATATATATCTGCTGATGAGGCCTAATAGGCTGAAATGTACATAGAGAGATCGAATTTCTCTCGATTTGTTTACGCTTTACATTTAAACCGATGTGCACGCCTAATTCATTTAATTATAATTAATTAATTAACAAATTAGGCATGACTTTAATTAAGTACATAATCTTCCCAAAAATTGTCGGCCTTTGCCATTTCAAACACATTGTTTGTCCACTTCATATATATATATATATATATATATATATATATATATATATGGTGTGTGTGTGTGTGTGTGTGTGTGTGTGTGTGTGTGTGTGTGTGTTTGAAAATTGAGGAAAAAGCGGATAAAACAACACAACTAAATTTAAATGACATTTTGCCTCGGTATTATGCGAAGCTTTGTAAAATTTACTCAAAATTTTCACAGCCGTCTGCTTTTATACTGAAAAGGTAACCTGGCCTCTGTGCCACAACTTTTGCTTTTGCAATGAGTGCAAAATTCGTGAAACAGAAGCCAAGTGTCTGCCACCTGGCAACAGCTATCACAAAAAATCATAATTCATGAGAACAAAATCAAAGAAGCGGACGCATAAAAAATAGAAAATCGATTCAAAATATCACAATATATCTAGAATATACCTAAACTTACTACTCGGATAAATCCCCAAATGGATTTGAAGGGGATCCTTAGCCTTGGTCGAAAATAAATCAGGAGCCGGAGTCCCTAAGGTGGTATGATGCTGAAATCCAGTGCTACCCATTAACTCCTGCGACACTACCGTTGCCAAACCGCATTGGTCCCTTATCTTTCCTTTGGATCACAGCGGTAGTGTGGAGAGCTGGATTTTCTGCATGGGCAACAGCTCATCCTCCATATTAACCCGCCCAGTCTATGTAGTTAAAAAAACAAACTTGACACTACTCCATCGTCTCTTGTAGACGGAAGGCTGCCAACTATACATAAACTTAGAATATTCCATTCCCCCAGCTTCACAAACCCTTACAGACAATAGTCTGTACACACTAATTCTCATCAGGCTATCAAATTTCTTCAATGGCAATAAATGACCCCATATAAATTTCCCTTCTTTTCCCCTGCCTCACTCCATACCACACATCCAACCCTCCCTTCTTTCCTTTCATCTCACATCTTATCACCCAGTACCGTGCCCTTCATCCTCAGCCCGCTCCAAAATTACCTTTTCAGTATAAAAGCAGAATGCTGTGAAAATTTCGAATAAATTTTACAAAGCTTCGCATAATAGCGAGGCGAAATATCATTTAAATTTAGTTATGTCGTTTTATCCGCCTTTTCCTCTATTTTCAACCACATTGGGTCGGATTCGCTCAATCCTCTACTCCTCATAACATACATATATATATATGTAAGTATATATATTTATATATACATACATAGTCATCCAGAGACACATGTTTAGACTTATCAAGTCTCTTCAGTGTGGCTACACATTTGTAAGCTACCTAAAACCGGGATAGAAATCCGATCGATTCAGCATCAGTCGGACAGCTTAACCGCTCGGCTATCGTTACCTACAGAATGGGAAGGGGATTTTAACTGTTTTAGTACACACATCTGTATGTATGTAAAGGTCGCCATAGAGTGCTCCATCCCTTTTATAGGAGAGCGTTGCGTTTACGCTTTAATTGACGGTCGTCAGCGAAATCCCCTCCAAAGTGCTCAATCCCCTGGAGAATGGGGAGCATATATAGTCATGTATGTGTGTATGAGTGTGTGTGTGTGTGTGTGTGTGTGTGTGTGTGTGTATGTAAGTATTTATTTATATAAGTAAGTTCCACAGTGTTTATCTGTATAAGTGGATATTTATTTATTTATTATCTTAAAACCAAAACCAAATTTGAACTGCGGAAGAAAAGATCAAAGGCAATAAATAAGAAATTGATACCAAGTAATTTTCATGTTATGTGCACGGACTAAAAAGATAAACGTGTTAATGGGTGAGTGCCAAATGCACACTAAATCACAAAATGCAAATAATTATATATATATATATATATATATATATATATATATATATATATATATACACCTTATGAAATATATATATGTATATATACAAGGTGTGTTACAAAAGTACCGGGATTGAAGTTGTATTTACCAGGATAGAGATGAACAATGAATGGAACGTTAATTTTTTTTCAGAATACAAGGTGTGTCATAAAAGTGTCGAGTTCGAAGCTGTACTTACCAAGATATGAATGAATAATGAATGGATCGTTAATTTTTTTTTCATAATACAAGGTGTGTCATAAAAGTGCCGACTTCGATGCTGTATTTACCAAGATATAAATAAACAATGACTGGAACGTTATTTTTTTTTTTCAGAATACAAGGTGTGTCATAAAAGTGTTTAGTTCGAAGCTGTATTTACCAAGATATGAATGAATTATGAATGGATCGTTAATTTTTTTTCAGAATACAAGGTGTGTCATAAAAGTGTCGAGTTCGAAGCTGTATTTACCAAGATATGAATGAATAATGAATGGAACGTTAATTTTTTTTCAGAATACAAAGTGTGTCATAAAAGTGCCAAATTCGAAGCTGTATTTACCAAGATATAAATGAACAATGAATGGAACATTAATTTTTTTTTCATAATACAAGGTGTGTTATAAAATTGCCGAGTTCGAAGCTGTATTTACCAAGATATAAATGAACGCTGAATGGAACGTTAATTTTTTTTTCATGATACAAGTTGTGTTATAAAAGTACCGAGTTCGAAGCTGTATTTAACAAGATATAAATGAACGCTGAATGGAACATTAATTTTTTTTTTCATAATACAAGGTGTGTTATAAAATTGCCGAGTTCGAAGCTGTATTTACCAAGATATAAATGAACGCTGAATGGAACGTCAATTTTTTTTTTCATAATACAAGGTGTATCATAAAAGTGCCGAGATCGAAGCTGTATTTACCAAGATATAAATGAACGCTGAATGGAACGTTTTTCAGAATACAGGGTCAAAAAGTATAATCTCGATAATTTCGATATTTTTTGACACATGTTATATATATATATATATATATATATATATATATATATATATATATACGATTAAAAGCGAGTGGTTCAAAACAGACCGACTCGAGTTTCACGCAAATCCCGAATATCTTTTGGTCCTCTATCGTTCTACAATACAGAGGTGAGTTGTTCATTTTCGATGTGGTGGGTATATTATTCACCCATCCTTATTCCCGAATACATGGATTCACAAGGTAGAGGTTGTGCTTATTTTTATGTCTGCACTTATCCAACTCGGAGCTTTCTCGAACTCGGGAACCTTCTTTTCGGATAAAGGCGTTGGGTTCTAAGTCACAGTTATCTCTGGGCTGCAAGTTCAATCCTGGTCAAGAGCCACAGTAACATAGAATAATAATTAACACAGCTTAACACTTATACCACAGCGGAATGAAAACAGGATACCCCTGTGGATTGAATTAAGGGCTGGGTTAAAGTTCCGTGATAGCTCTCGATTACGATAATATGTTTCCCGAGTATGGGAAACATAGTTACAACCAATTTTGCGAGCTAAGTTTTTGCAGTTGAAATAAATTATTACATGAAGCAAGTTTAATGTTTATTTCCTTCCTTTATTCATTATAATACTCTGTACGTTCACACATCTGGAACAACTCAAATCGAGCTCTCACTGTGGATGACCTGTATCACAACGGATGAACTCCACATAGAATAATCCTCAACATCAAGAGTATATATATATATATATATATATATATATATATTATCATAAAGGTACACGGTAATAACCTACTCGAGTTTCAACATAAGGATCTTCAGAGTTAAATCAACTGGATTAATCAAGATATTGATTAAGTGCAGTAGATTTCACGTGTGTATTTTTTCGCGATAAACGGTATATATATATATATATATATATATATATATATATATATATATATATATATGGGGGGTGGAGGCGAATGGTGTATTGGTTACTGTCGTAGGAAATGACGACGACCATACCATATGAGTTCAAATGAGGCTATTTGCATTTCGTATAACGCTAATACTCTTGAGAAAAGTATTAATCCAACTAATCTCCCCCAGCTATGGGTAAATAGTAGGTCAGACTTGGCTCTTTAACTTTAGTTAGGTAACCATTCTAGGAGACGAAAAACTCTGAATTCAAAACCTGTCAAACACAGCTTAAGAAATTGACCTTGTGTCACATCATATCCGTGCGGAGGTTATATTTTGACTATATAACACAGTTATATGGTATTATCTAATTTTTTAAAAATTGCACACACTTGTATGGTTTCAAGTATTCCTATTCAATACTTATGTTTATAAGGTTTCAAGTAATTATTTCTGTTTAATAATTGTCAATTGTCTAGACACAGTTATATGATTTCAAGTAACTAATAATAATCCTTAGTAAACTATTACAGCTTCAAGTAAGTATTCTTAATGTCTCATAGCCATTTTTTAAATCGATGTATGAATATATCTAGACGTATGTTGTAGCGCAGGCATGTGTGCGGAGGGGTTGGTAAATATATATATATATATATATATATATATATATATATATATATATATATATATATAAACACCTGCACAGGCCGAATCCATGTTACACAGCCTAGAAAGGGCAGCATGAAATATCGGCCTACACGTGAATTCCCATAAAACTGATTTCATGTGTTTAAGAAATGAAGGAGGTATCTCCACACTCGATGGTAAACTCCTAAACTCGGTGAAACAATTCACGTATCTAGGCAGTAATATCTTATCAATAGAAAGCAACGTTAATGCACACATAGGAAAGGCATGGTCTGCTATAAACAGACTGTCAGCCATATGGATATCGGATTTCACTGTTAAAGGGACAGTTCTTCCAAGCCGTAGCTGTGTCAGCGCTACTGTACAGCTGCACCACTTGGACCCTAACAAAGTGCCTAGAGAATAAGCTAGATGGGAGCTACACAAAAATGCTGTGTGCAATCTTAAACAAGATGTGGAAACAACACCCCATGAAAAAGCAGCTGTACAGCCACCTGCTCCATATCACACAAACCATCCGTGTGAGGCGAGCAAGATACGCTGGACACTGCTGGAGAAGCAGGGATATATTTACCTCATACCCCACTTGTAGGGGTTGGACACAAGGTCTCGTTTTTACGTGGGACCACCCACAGGCCGAGACTCATGGGTGGCAGGTGGAAAAAAATTGCGTCGATCCCGTCGGCATTGCCCCTCAAGGAGGGAGGTGGCGCCTCAGGCGCTGGGCAATAAACCCAGCCCTGCCCCATTAAATCAAGGGGGCAGGTATTGCCTGGGGGGATAGCCCCCTGGGATCGACGCTATTAATTAAACCTCCGGCAGGTCCAGCCGGCCGGGACCGGAAAGCAGAGCTGCTGGAGAAGCAGGGTGGACTCATAAGTGACGTTCTTCTGTGGAAGCTATCACATGAGCAAACCAGTGTGGACCGTCCAGCAAGGATGTACATTGACCAGCTCTGTGCGGATACTGTATGCTGGATGCTGTGCAGAGGACCTCCCGGAAGCAATGAATGACTGGGAAGGTTGGCGAGAGATTGTTATGGATGTGTGTGCTGCTACCATGATTATGTTAATGATGATGTGTTTTTCATTTACACCGTCAATATCCGGTCGTTCTAACAGACGATCTTTAGATTTTTTTAAAATTATAAAACTAACCCCTAACCCTAACCCCTAACCCTAACCCTTAACCCTAACCCCTAATAAAACAACCGGATATTTACGGTGTAAATGAAAAACATGTTCTTTCTTAATCGAGATCAAAAAGGGGTGCCTAAAGGTAATATTGTCCCAGATTTCTTTCGTTTCAAAGGCTGGCTGGCTGGCTGGCTGGCTGGCTGGTTGGTTTTTACTGCCTGCCGAAGTCAGTCTTTTTATTTTTGCAATCTATTGTATGATTTCAAGTAACTAATGATGATAATCTACCTATGCGTATATAAAGGGCAGGTGTATGTATGTATATATGTGTGTATGTCCGGAGGAAACTATGAAAAGAAAATAATTAACGACAGAGTAAATATATATAGACATTAACTATCACTACATCTTGCTTTTTTGTGCAAAAATAAAGAAGATATTATTTATAAATAGGAAGATATCTAGAAATTAATATTAGTATAGTTGTTGTAATGGTTATCGTCATAGGAAATGGACACGTCGAGACGAGTTCAAATCCTGGATGCGGCTGTTTGCTTTTCACATATTTGTGAAAGGTACGAATACAACTAGTAGGGTAGTCTGGGCTCTTTAACCTTGATATGGCAACTAGTCTAGAAGAAGGAAAACTCTGAATTTAAACGAAAGAGGCTCTCTTCTTGTTAGTCAAAACTATTTTGAGAGCTACTATTTGCTTGCTGCTAAAAAATTCGAATTCGATAAATTGGTCCGTAGATCTCCTAGGCGAGAGACCGTCAGTTACCAAGCATCGTTGACTGTTTAGGTTTTAACTTAAATATGCTCTATCACTGATATAGCATAGAGTGCTCATTACTTTATATATATATATATATATATATATATATATATATATATATAAGGTTAAGTAAACAAACAAATGTGTTTATTTTTATATGGCTTTAAGCCCACAATTTTTGGAGGATATGTGCTTAATTGAAGTCATACATAATTTTTGAGAATTAATTAGTTAATAATTAATGAATTTAGGCGGGCATATATGTTCAAATGTAAGGCTAAACAAATCGAGAACATGCCAATGTCAAAGGTCGAAATGTACATTCAGGGATTGACATTCTCTCGATTTGTTTAGCCTTACATTTGAACCTATATGCCCACCTAAATTCATGCTTTATTAACTAATTAATTTTCAAAAATTACGTATGACTTCAATTAAGCACATATCCTCCCCAACAAAAATATATACATATATATATATGTGTGTGTGTGTGTGTGTCTCTCTCTCTCTCTCTCTCTCTATATATATATATATATATATATATATATATATATATATATATATGCGGATATGCGTATGTGTATGCATATAAAAATATGGAAAAAAAAGTACAACAAATATTCAGAGAATATGTTTATCAATGAATGAATGAATTGTCTTACCCTGTTTCGAACGTTTTGGTTTTTATATATATTAGATATATCAACCACCATCAGAGCAATATTAAGGTGCGATATCAGGTATTTCCTTGAAAATGTTATTTTCAAATGAGATGAAACGGTATATTGTGATAAATTTATTTGGTTATCATTTTTCCAAAATATGGTGACGTCATGATAGCATTTGAAAATTT
>CM042163.1:45316943-45319443 GCA_023376005.1 Doryteuthis pealeii
TCTTCCGTTCTGTTGAAGGTGACTCACCCATGACACGAACATGGACTTACCCAAAGGGTATATATTTAACAGGTAAAGCTACTCAAACGAGTAGTACCAGATACAGTTCTTTGTGTAAGCTGAAACAAGGAAACCCTTCCATTGTACGTTGATATATATTGCTGAATACAATCTGTTCCCTACATTTTATACCCGTGTTGAGTTATTATTTATTGACCCTTAAACAGGTCATAACACGTTCAGAACTGTTTTTAAGCACATTGATGGCAGCACAGAAGTCCAAAATCATTTTTTGGTCTACTTAAGAGATTGTGTGCAAATGGCTATAATAATTTGCCCCAGGTCAAATTTGTACCGATAGTTAGTCCTTCAGAGAGCCAATATTCTTGCAGCAAACAGATAGATGATTTGAGGAGTGATCAGATACTTCTTCTAGAATATGCAGTAGGGATTTCACGAAGGAAAGTCAACCCTAGGTATGCTACATGGAACATTTGGCAAGATAGTTTATGTTAGCCACTAGACTAATGTATTTGTGGATTCGAAGCATTTACCCTGGAAATATATCAAAACTACACATCCTAATCCAGTTTATTGTTGACGTGTATGCTAGTTTGAAATTTAAAGAGACAATAAATCTCATAAACTAGCAATTGTATAAATAAACAATATTTTCAATATGCTGCAAAGAGTCAAAGAACTACCACCTGAAATTCAGGAGCATAATGGTTTTGGTCTCCTACCAAAAAATATGTTGTTTTCAATACTTAATTCTGGAAATGAATCTATAAAAAATAAATTTTATCCATTCTAGTTTCATTTTAAAGTAATATCTTAATTTTATAATATAAAGAAGTATGGTTATATTTTCAATTTAATTCAATAAATTGATTCTTTTTTATTCAGAAGGGAACCAGCCAAAAAGAGGCTAAAAAGTACAAAAAATAGATTTCGATTGGTCTCAATTGATCGACCTGTCTTAAGATAGAGTTTGTGAGCCTGGATTAACAGAAGAATTTTCAGATTATGAACTTCTGGATTCATCAAAGAATGGAAAAATATTAGAGTTGCCTGATTTGCCTTCACACTCACAGTGTTGAAAGGGCAGTAACATTATCAACTGCAGCTTCCCAATTGGTCTATGGAATTGAAGCAAGTCATAGGCATATCATTACAAAAGTTTTATGTCATGACATGAGGCCTTTCTTTGTTTTTAAGAGTTCTTATGTAGAGCAGTTTTAATAATACATAATACATAATACAATGTGCTGTTATTCTTACAATATTCATGTATTTTTGTCATTCTTTTATAACTTATGCCTTACAATTATTACATAAAATAGAAACTTAAAAGACCCGCTATTTGTAACCAGTAGATATTTAGAGGAGTGTTCAATTATAATGGTAGCTTATATTAAAATCATCATCCCTAAATTTGTTCCTAGCAGAGTTCATATTTGTTTGCTTTTGATCCATTGATAATAGAAAAAAATAACGCGACAATATCTTCTAATGTTATTACTGATGTATCTCAATTAATGTGGTCAAATGCAGCTTGTCTAAGTTGTTATGTTGGGGTGGGGGTTATAAATTCGCTTTAAATCTCTATTAATAATGGAGATTCGCTTCCGGTTTTTGTCTGTAACAATAAATATGTCACTGCTTACGTCACTATACCCGAAATCGTCATAACATAGTCAAAATTGTTTCTAAAACAATTTTTAATAGATACATCCCCAGTATCATATATTTATATATAGTTTGTTTTATTTTAATAGATATTCAAAGTTAATAGAACTTAGTTTCGATTTCAAATTGTTTTACTTTTTTAATAAATTTGATGATTTCATGATTTATGGTTCAAACTCTCCGACATTTAATTTTTAACTTCCAGCTCCTCAAGCAATATCTTTCAAAATTATAATTTTACATCGCCCAGGGCGTTTTTTTTTTTTGCTAGTTATTTCTAATATATTTTATTCATTTTATTTGAATAAAATAGATTGACAAACTTTTCTGGATTAAGATTATAAGATTTTTAAGCAATTTCATATGTAAATGTATCAAAAAAAGGATTTTAGAGGGGCTTCATATTAGAAAATCTTTAGTTAAAACTAAATGCTCAAAAATTGGTGCAAGTTAGAAAGCTGCTTTTAGGTGTCAGTATTTATCATAGCAATATCCAACTTTCTCCAGTTGAATTATTTTGATATTCAAATGAAAATTGACCTACCCTAATATATATATATATATATATATATATATATATATATATATATATATATATGAAGTAGACAAACAATCTGTTTGAGATGGCGATAGCCGAAAATTTTCAGGAGAATATGTGCTTAATTGAAGTCGTACCTAATTTGTAAATTAATTTGTTATAATTAAAGGAATTAGGCGTGCATATCGGTTTAAATGTAAGGCGTAAACAAATCGAGAAAAGGTCAATCTGTGTACATTTCAGCCCATAAGGCCTCATCAGCAGAGTTATAGA
>CM042163.1:45324443-45329443 GCA_023376005.1 Doryteuthis pealeii
TCGTTAAGACACTTACAGAACAGAGCATCGATATAAATCATGGATCGCTGTTACACCATTGACACAACGCGTATGCATTTTGTCTAGTTTGGTACGGAAACGGAATTCGCTAAATGTAACAATTATCATGAGAGTGAGGGTGTATTTATCTTCAAATATATTCTACAGAATTATGTTGTTGTGAAAAGATGGTTATTTTCAGATAGACTTGGTAATTTGATAATATATATATATATATATATATATATATGTCTGTTGTGTGTGTGTGTGTGTGTGTGTGTGTGTGTGGTTTTGTGGGTGTGTGTGTGTATGTGTGTGTGTGTGTGTGTGTGTCTGTCTGTGTCTGTTTGTATGTATGTGCGTATAGGTGTGCACATCGACCTAAATAGATATGTATAATGCATACTCATTTATATGATATATTTATATTTACATACATACACACACATATATATTGATATATAGATATATATAAATATAGTAATATATATGTATTTATATATACATATATTATATATATGAAAAATATAGAGAAGATATATATAGATATATGTACATACATAGATATATATTTATATATATGTATGTATACTGTATATATATATATTATATATTATAATATATATATATATATATATATATATATATATATATATATATATATTTATAAAAAGGAAGGTCCGCAAAATGTATTTTGTTCTCAGAAAAAAATTTGTTATTCTTTTTGTTTTACATGTGCTATTATATGTATATATATGTATATATATTCTTATTTGAAACCGGTAATATGTATCAATAATTTTATAATCCGGTNGGAGATGTACCGAGAGTTGTTCTGATAATATATATCCTAGTGAGTAACTTACTGGGACTTTTTTATAGGCTGGGTTTTAAAAGTTGTAAAGTTTTTGGCACGTTATAGATGTACTGAATTTTTGAAAGGCAAACGTATTTTATATTATTAGATAGGCGCGAGATTTAAATGTTCCTTGAGACAGAACCACATACATCTCATATTTATTTTGTGAAATTAGAGTCCCCAAGGAGATATATATATTTATTGTGTGTATTTCTTTTTTTATAAAAATTAAAAATCAAATATGTATAAATGATTTGTGTCGAAACATAAACTTGCATTATTTGCTACTCTAACAACATAAATATCGTTTATTACATTTTAATGATTAATGCAGCTTCTTTAGTAACAGCACACTACCTTGTATAAATTCATGTTCACTATAAAAAATCTTTATATATATATATATATATATATATTATATATATATATATATATATATTTCTATAATTTGTCTGATGGCTAAAAGTGAAATTTTCAGAAGAATGAATGCGAAGCAAGTTTTAGTAAAAAATATAAAGTTTACAAATGGGCTAAAAAGGTTTTCTAACGTCGCTTTTGGTTAATATTAATATTAGATATTACTGTCTAGGTATGTGAATTGTTTCACCGAGTATGGAGATGTCTCCTTCATTTTTTAAAACGCATGAACTAATTTATGTGTTAAGAATAGTTACTCGAAGCTATAATTGTTTACTAAGGATTATTATTAGTTAATTGAAACCATATAACTGTGTGCAAATATTGTTGTATACTCTCATTCCTTACTTTCTTACTTCTATTCTTCTAGCGTCTCTTCTAGCGTCTGGATTTCGTCTTGTGGACTTCGTGTCTGGTCTTCCATTGGGGATTTCTCTTCATCAGAAGCCCTGCGTCATTGGTAGTTTTTAGATAATAACACAAGACTTCGATTTAACTTAGATCATATTTTATTCTGAAATCCCCACCAGACTACCTGCGCAGATTGAATCGGCAGCGTGCATAACACGACTTACCAACGTCGTGGTTTTGGCCGATCTGACTAAAACTCTCTCTAATCTAAACCGGAAAAGGGTCTTCTCCACCGATTCTCACGGTATCCACCGGAAGGGGGATCATGACTGAGGTCAAGCCTTGTCATTCAATCCTTCAAGGCCGCCGGCTGAACTTATAACAGCCATTTTGGTTTCTACACTACTGTACATAAGTATTAGGAATCTAATAATTATGTAACAATATATATATATATTGACTTTGTCGTTAATTGTTTTGTTTTCATAGTTTCCTCTGGACATACATACACACAAACTGCCCTTTATATATGTATAGATGTTCATGAGTAAACTGTACAACAGTCATGTGAAACTGAGTAGCCCCCTAGCGTCGCATAGATTACACATGTATGTCAGGGCCACATGGATTACATATGTCTGTCATAAAGGTCGCACAGTACAACTAAGTATTTAAATACTTCTTCTATATTAATAGAATAAAGGGATTGATTTATTTATTATCAACTAAAAGTCAATGAATGCATATATAAACACATTTTTGTTAAAAAGGAAAAAAAAAGAATATTACTGGCCGAGTTCAAATAATAAAAAGTACAAGTGTCACTGTCACTTTCAATTATAGCCATGTGATGATTGAAAGTAGAAGGCAAGATGTAAGTCTCACTCCTTTTCATTGACTGAGTTAGCCTCATCCTTCCGTAACGCAAAGGAAGGGGTGAGATAGTGCGATGATAACACTCTGTTTCTTAACAACACATTACCCTAATTAAAATAAACGACCGTTTTCGCTCATTTATTTTTGGAAAAAAAACTTAAAAATACCTGGGATATTGTAAAAGCGCCGTATGAGAGCACAATCTGCCTGTTTGTTGAAGGACGCATGCGGCCCGCCGACTGTATGTCTGACATGCCTGTGCTTCAACATACGTCTAGATATATTCATACGTCGATTTAAAGAATGGCTATGAAACATTAAGAATACTTACTTGAAGCTGTAATAGTTTACTAAGGATTATTATTAGTTACTTGAAATCATATAACTGTGTCTAGACAATTGACACTTATTAAACAGAAATAATTACTTGAAACCTTATAAACATAAGTATTAAATAGGAATACTTGAAACAATACAAGTGTGTGCAATTTTAAAAAAATTAAATAATACCATATAACTGTGTTACATAGTCATATATAACCTCCGCACGGATATGACGGGACACAAGGTCAATTTCTTAAGCTGTGTTTGACAGGTTTTGAATTCAGAGTTTTTCGTCTCCTAGAACCTGCCCAACCAAGGTTAAAGAGCCAAGTCTGACCTACTATTTACCCATAGCTGGAGGGAGATTAGTTGGATTAATAGCCTCATTTGAACTCATATGGTATGGTCGTCGTCATTTCCTACGACAGTAACCAATACACCTTTCGCTTCCACCACCCCATATATATATATATATATATATATATATATATATATATATATACCGTTTATCGCGAAAAAATACACAAGTGAAATCGACTGCAATTAATCAATATCTTGGTTAATCCAGTGGATTTAACCCTGAAGATCCTTATGGTGAAACTCGAGTAGGTTATTACCGTGTACCTTTATGATAATATATATATATATATATATATATATATATATATATATTCTTGATGTTGAGGATTATTCTATGTGGAGTTCATCCGTTGTGATACAGGCCACCCACAAGGAGAGCTCGATTTGAATTGTTCCAGGTGTGTGAACGTACAGAGTATTATAATGAATAAAGGAAGGAAATAAACATTAAACTTGCTTCATGTAATAATTTATTTCAACTGTAAAAACTTAGCTCGCAAAATTGGTAATAACTATGTTTCGCATACTCGGGAAACATATTGTCGTAATCGGGAGCTGTCACGGAACTTTAACCCAGCCCTTAATTCAATCCACAGGGGTATCCTGTTTTCATTCCACTGTAGTATAAGTTAAGCTGTGTTAATTATTATTCTATGTTACTGTGGCTCTTGACCAGGATTGAACTTGCAGCCCAGAGATAACTGTGACTTAGAACTGATTTAACCCAACGCCTTTATCTGAAAAGAAGGTTCCCGAGTTCGAGAAGGCTCAGAGTTGGATAAGTGCAGACATAAAAATAAGCACAACCTCTACCTAGTGAATCCATGTATTCGGGAATAAGGATGGGTGAATAATATACCCACCACATCGAAAATGAACAACCCACCTCTGTATTGTAGAACGATAGAGGACCAAAAGATATTCGGGATTTGCGTGAAACTCGAGTCGGTCTGTTTTGAACCACTCGCTTTTAATCGTATATATATATATATATATATATATATATATATATATATATATATAACATGTGTCAAAAAATATCGAAATTATCGAGATTATACTTTTTGACCCTGTATTCTGAAAAACGTTCCATTCATTGTTCATTTATATCTTGTTAAATACAGCTTCGAACTCGGCAATTTTATGACACACCTTGTATTCTGAAAAAAAAATTAATGTTCCATTCATTGTTCATTTATATCTTGGTAAATACAGCTTCGAATTTGGCACTTTTATGACACACCTTGTATTCTGAAAAAAAAATTAACGATCCATTCATTATTCATTCATATCTTGGTAAATACAGCTTCGAACTAAACACTTTTATGACACACCTTGTATTCTGAAAAAAAAATTAACGATCCATTCATTATTCATTCATATCTTGGTAAATACAGCTTCGAACTAAACACTTTTATGACACACCTTGTATTCTGAAAAAAAAATAACGTTCCAGTCATTGTTTATTTATATCTTGGTAAATACAGCATCGAAGTCGGCACTTTTATGACACACCTTGTATTATGAAAAAAAATTAACGTTCCATTCATTATTCATTCATATCTTGGTAAATACAGCTTCGAACTCGACACTTTTATGACACACCTTGTATTATGAAAAAAAATTAACGATCCATTCATTATTCATTCATATCTTGGTAAATACAGCTTCGAACTCGACACTTTTATGACACACCTTGCATTCTGAAAAATAATTAACGTTCCATTCATTGTTCATTCATATCGTGGTAAATACAGCTTCGAACTCGGCACTTTTATGACACACCTTGTATTCTGAAAAAAAAAATAACGTT
>CM042163.1:45344443-45361790 GCA_023376005.1 Doryteuthis pealeii
ATATATATATATATATATATATATACATACATATGTGTGTGTGTGTGTGTTTCGTTAAACTGTACTGAGGATTCTTGTAGGTCGAGTTTTTGTTCGATCCTTTCTAATTTTCTGGTTATCTTTTTAATGTCAGGGTGGAACTGGTGTTGCAATCCACCAAAGGTTTCATTACAAGCGTTTTCGGTATGTCCATCTGCCATCTTCGGGTGTCTCGTTTTTAAAACAATGAGCAGTAACGTAGAAATTGGTAGTGGGAGGTAGTAAGAATTGGTAGTGGGAGGTAGTAGAAATTGGTAGTAGGTTCAAACAATGATAGCAGTAGAGATTTTTGTAGGTGGGGTGGGGTGGGGGGTCACAAATTTGTGAGAATGAAAGGGGAATAGTGGAAGGAGAATAGGCTGGAAATTTTATGAACAATAAAGTAAAACAATAAAATCCTCGGTCTAAATTTGAACCCTGCTCGTTGTTAAGTTTTTAAGTGCCATTACAGGGCCTTATAGCAGAAGTGCTTATCTGGTCGAATCCTTGATAAAGAGTCCGTCAACAATGTGAATCCTTTGGTTACTAAAGTGTCCCGAGTTACTGGCAATTGTATAAGTCCTTCGTGAGTATTGCTAAAGATCCCGGCAATCCTATGTGCGTCGTCCAAGAGTGTGTATTTGATGTGTGACTAACATGGGGGACTTTAAGTATCTTATCAGGCCACCATTACTGCTAGTGATTGGTTAGAAGAGTCAATCACGTGACCTTGGCCACTCTATAAGCATAAGCGGGGAACTGGCACACACTTTATATATATGAAAAACTCCAACACTCGTCATTTTTATTTTTCTACGAGAGACGATGGAGTAGTGTCCAATTTCTTTCTTTTTTAAATACGTAGCCTAGGCGGGTTCATGTGGAGGATGAGCTGTTGCCCAAGTAGCAAATCTCCTCTCTCCACACCACCATTGTGACCCAAAGAAAAGGTAAGGAACAAATTTGGCAGCGGTAGTGTCGCGGGAGTTGCTGGGTAGCACTGGATTTCAGTATCACACCAGCTTAGGAACTCCAGCTTCTGGTTTGTTTTTGGGGTTTAATCGTATCTCAATAAAAACAACATAGAATTTTTTATGGTTTCATGTATGCCTAACTAATGCTGCAGCAAGAGCGGTAATGAATTGCCTCATGAGGATAAGTGAAATGAACAGTAGTGTCCAGTACAGATATTGAACTCACAACCTCTAGGTTATAAGTAATATCTCCTAGTAAGCATCCTGTCACCCCTGTTGGTTGGAATAGTTTAGCCAGTGAAGAGAGATAAAAGCCAATGCAGTTTCTCTCAAGGAGAGTCAACCACTTATAAGATAAGCGGAATGGACAGTACTACCCAGTACAGAGATTGAACTCACAACCTCCAGGTTATGAGTAATGTTTCTTAGTAAGTATCTTATCACCCCTGATTGTTGTAATGGTTGGGCCAATGAAGAGAGATAAAAGCTGAGGCAGTCTTACTCGGGGAAGGATGGGGGTTATTTTTTGTTCGGCTGGGAGAATCTTTGCCAGTTGATTATGCTAGTTGGCGAGATGCTTTGGAACGTGGTATTGCGGATATGTGAAATGCAATGGTGCATCTCCACGAAGGTAGACTCCGACTAATGACTGGTGTCTTGCAAGATGCTGAATTGTGTGCACATTCTGCTGGTCCAAGATGTTTTAGTGCCACTGTATTTACGAGAGTAATCTCAAACGTAAGGTCTCCAAAATATTTAGAAATCATCCAGATATTCTTACGAGTGGGGAGACTTTGTCATCAGATTTTAGAAGTTGGGAAACCGATTGCTCGAATCAGTTCCCATTCATCATAACAATTTTCGATCGGTTTGACTCATAGATGGGACCTTAACAGGCCAGTTTGAAGTGGACCTGGGAGTAATGATAATAAAGGGTGACTCCAAGCTGACCAGAGCTTCAGAAACGAAGCCTCACCACCGAGTGCAGTTTGGAGTCATACCTGAGATACCCATTTTGGTGGAGGGGTTTTACTCCTCTGCAAGACATTCAGTTCTGGGCAGTAAGGATCTAAGACATGGTTTTGCAGAGGACATCTGAAAAGAAAATTCCCTCCGTCTGCGGCCCAAGAGAAAGAGCATTATGATATATACATATTTACCAAATCCCTCCGGAAGAGCAGGATGTGACACAAGTCAGTCTTTTAAGTGAAGTTTAACAGGTTTGGATTAAGAGTTTTCCTTTTCCTAGACTGGTTATCTAGCCACGGTTAAAGAGCCCAGTCTGCCCTAGTATTTATCCATAGCTGGAGGGAGATCTATTAATAATTGAAATTTGGTCTCTTTTTGTCTGTAACCGACATGGCCTCATTGCTTACATCACAGTCATTAAAAAAAATTCAATGAAAAATCAGTTAAGAGTAAAATTTTCATGAAAAGTTCACCATTAGATGAATTTATGTTTAAAAGATTTTTTCCTAAAATATATTAGGGGAAATATTTTTTTGCTAGGTCGACCATCACCCCTTATTTCATTTTATGAAATTCAAACAAAATATATTTTACTCGATTAATCTTAAAATTTTTCTATAAAGATAATAGTCTGAATAATTAAATCAGAAATGTTTTAAAACACATTGGGGGTCCTACTGTCGTAAAAATAAACAAATATCCCAGCGGAGAGGAATGAATATGATGCTTTTTAAGTAAGTAATTCATTTTTTTAATATATTAAACGTTTTATTGTATTTGTTTAATTTTTCTCACCATCCCCAGGCAATATCTTTCAAAAAATTATCTTTACACCGCCCGGTGGGCAATTTTCGATAGTTGTATTAATAATCATATTCTCTTGAATTTGTCATAAAGAAGTATGGTCAATAATTATTCATTTTTGGTTAGTATTTCATCTCAATCTTAATTGTTTTATTTACATTAGTTGTATTAATAATAATATTATTTTGAATTTTATTATTAGATTAATTATTGTCAGCCATTATTCATTTTTTTACAACTATTTTGTCATTTTTATTTTAGTTTTTTTTATAGTAGTTTTAATAGTATATTTAATTTTTATCAGATGGGGAATAGTCAGTCATTATTCATTTTTAACTAGTATTTTATTTTTTGCCCATACCTGGAGGGGGAGTGGGTGGATTCATACCTTTCCAAAGGGTATTAGCGCTATGTGAAATGCAAATAGTCTTGTCCAGGATTAGAACTCGCGTCGACAACTCTAACAATTGCTGGCACACACTAGGTCGACCCCTTATAATTTTAGTTGTTTATAATTTTAGTCATGGGAAATGGACTCATCGCCCCGAGTTCAAATCCTGGATGTGGTAATTGCATTTCATTTAGTGCTAATATCCTTGGGAAGGTATGAATCCTACTCTCCCTCCAGCTATGGCAGTAGGGCAGACTGGTCTCTTTAACCTTGGTTTGGCAAACGGTCTAGGAGAAGAAAAACTCTGAATTCAAACCTGCTGAACCCCGCTTAAGAAATTGACCTTGTGTCGCATCCTGCTCGTGCGGAGGGGTTGGTAAATAAATATGATTTTAGTTGTTTTAAACTAGTTTTAATTTTATATTTAATTTTCATTAGATGGAGTATAGGGAGTTATTATTTTTAACTAGTATCTATTTATTTGCATATGATTTAATTTTTGCAACTCTTTGCCTTAGATAAGATGTATAAATTAGCCAAATGATACTATAAAATATATTTTTGTTGAGAGTTTTATAATTTGCTTGAAGCATTGTGTATATATTGGTTTGGAGGTTGATTTTGAAGACTATCACAATGCAGGTGTAAAGTAAAAAACAATAATACGGTAACAATGGTGTTGTGTGTTAACCTGTATTTTATTCTTGAATTTTCGAGACAAAATCTCTTTTTCAAAAGATCACTGGAACTGAAGTAGTTTAGTCATGGCATTTCTATTTAAATGATTTTTTTTATTTTGAAAATAATGGTATCTTTTTTATATAACTGTATTCTCGTGTTGCATGTTTACGTGAATGCGTTTTTTTTTTGTTAGTTCCAGTGATCTTTTGAAAAAGAGATTTTATCTCGAAAATTCAAGAATAAAATACAGGTTAACACACAACACCATTGTTACCGTATTATTATTTTTTTTCTTTACACCTGCATATTTTTGTTGATTTACACCCCTGTACAAACAAATTGAAGCAAGCGTTTTAGTTTCCTTTCTTTCACAATACGGTTAGTATTAGACACACTAGAGTGACAGAGTGTAATCGATTTCTATTTTCTTCCTCAGATTAGGTTATTTGTAGTGGTGTGCAGTAATATGAATCTATTTTCGGGTTTATGATGAAATTTGTTTGGCCTCAAATAATATTGCATCATCCGTGATTTTGCATCATCCAAAATAAGAGATGAGAATTTAAAAAAAAACAACGCAGCTATCTGAAAAGAACATTTTTGTTTCTTCTCATTTTTGATTTTGAAAAGACTTACATAACTGTTTAGACAACAGTTCTTATCATCCTTATGTCCTGATGAAGGTTTGAATAAAAACCGAAACGTTTATCGTAGGTCCGGTTAAGCTCAGTCGGTAGAGCGTCCACCTAGGAATCACAAGGTTCCAGGTTCCATACCGCCCAACTCAGTGTATGTGTAGGACAGGGATCTGTGCGGTAAGGTAAGGAGCTGATGGTAGGTTCGGCGCTACACCTCCGACGTTAAAATAATCTCCATGGTCTAGAGCTAGTAAAAAAGGGGCTAGACTATCTCGCTGTCTGTCTGATTCCGACTTTAGGTCACTTTACTTTTCTTACTCACCCTCTATACATTTATCTTTAGAAAATTAAAAAAAAATCTTTACATATAAACGGAATTGTTTTCATATTATCTACCCATATATATATATATATATATATATATATATATATATATACCAGTAGATCAGACCCGATTATCTATCCTTGGTAGGGAAATCCGTTCAAGAGAAGGGACACCGGAATTTAAACCCGCTACCAATATGTCATGGCACAGTATATTAGTATGTTGTTCATGACTCCCCATGTACAGTGAAATCCTGGTTCCTGTAGTAGAGGGATCAAAATCTAGTAGCATATGATGGGATATATATATATATATATATAGAGAGAGAGAGAGAGAGAGAGAGAGAGAGAGAGAAAGAGAGAGAAAGAGAGAGAAAGAGAGAGAGGGGGGTTAGGGAGAGAGAGATAAATACGCTAAAAGTACACACACAGAAACACGCACCAAGTCATATATATATATAATATATATATATATATTGTGTGTGTGTGTGGTAAGCATACTTAAATATATATATATATATTATATATATATATATATATATATATGAATGCATATGTATGCATATCTATATGCATATGTACATGTTTCTATGTTTAGTTAATTTCATATATATATGTACATATATATGCGCGTGTCTGTGTGTGTGGTGTGTGTGTGTGTGTGTGTGAAAGAGAGAGAGAGAGGGATAGAGAAAGAGAGAGAAAGAGAGAGAGAGAGAGAGAGAGGGGGTGTGCTCACAATAGAAAGAAAGTTTGCTTGTCTCCTGGCTAAATGTGGTCATGTGGTCGACATAAAATCTTATTCTGCAACCCCACCAGTCGTAGCAGGCTTCTTCAACATAGCAATAAGCATTTCGGCTATATTTTGGTGTTTGATAGGTCCCCGGATGATGAGTGTAAAATCCACCAGATGGTCAGTTTAGCTTATCATGTGATCTGTGGATTGGCGGTCAAATTTGGTATGTGAGGGTGGTGGTGGGTGGAATATTGTTATAATCAGCATTCGGCTTATGATATGGAATCAGAAGGAGAATTGGCAGAGGACTTATGTGGGTACGTTTTGGAGAGAAAGGAAAGAAAAGAAAAAGAATGGAAGGGGGAAAGAGGTAACATAGAGAAGTTAGGGAAAAAGAAAGAAAAGAAGAAAGAAAGGAATGGATGAATAAAGGGAGGGAGGGAGGGAGGAAGGAAGAGAGGAAGAAAGGAAGGAAGATAAGAAGAAAGAAAGTGAGGTAGAGAGATCCGAAGTCACTCTCGATGAAATGTACAGAATGGAAACAAAAGGATATAACAAAGAGAAAGAAGAAAATAAAGATAAATAAAGAATTAATACAAAAACAGGAATCTAAAACGAAAAACGAGATAAAAATAAGCGAAACGAAATAAAAAAAAAGTATAAATGTATAAAAACAGTAGAAAAATAAAAACGATGAGAATAAAATGAAAAAGACAGGAAAATGGATATCATAACTGAATTGTGAAAGAAAGAAGGAATGAAATAAAAGTGAGAAAAAAAGAACAAAGATACAAATGAATAAATAAAGGATCAACGAATGAGAATGTATAAAGGGAGAAGAAAAAATAAGAAAGAAACAGAGCTAGAAAGAGAAAGAAAGAAAGAAAGAAAAAATCAATGAATGAGTATGTATAAAGAGGGAAAGAAAACAATTAAGAAATAAAGAAAGAAAAATTAATAAATGAAAATGTATAAAAGAAAAACAAGAAAAGAAAGAAAGAAAGAAAGAAAGAAGAAAATAAAGATAACTGAAGAATGAAAGCAAAAACAGGAATCTAAAACGAAAAACGAGATAAAAAAAAGCGAAACGAAATAAAAATGTATGCATATGTAACAATAGAAGAAAAAGAAAAACGTGGAGAATGAAATGAAAAAGAAAGGAAAATGGATATTGTAACTGAATTGTGAAAGAAAGAAAGAAAAAAGAATAAAAGAAATAAACAAAGAAACAAAGAAACAATCAACGAATGAGAATGTATAAAAGGGAAAGAAAAATAAGAAAGAAAAAAGCTAGAAAGAGAAAGAAAAAAGAAAGAAAGAAAGAAAGAAAGAATAAATCAATGGAGAATGTATAAAAGGAGAAGAAACATAAGAAACAAAAAAGCTAGAAAAAGAAATAAATAAATAAAGAAAGAAGACAAAAAGAAAGAATAAATCAATGGAGAATGTATAAAATAAGAAGAAAAATAAGAAAGAAAAAAGCTAGAAAGAGAAAGAAAGAATGAATGAAAGAAAAAAATCAATGGAGAATGTACAAAAGGAGAAGAAAGAAAAAAGCTAGAAAGAGAAAGAAAGTACGAAAAATTCAACGAATGAGAATGTATAAAAGGAGAAGAAACAAGCAAGAAAGAAGGGGAAAAAAAAGAGTTGATGAAAGATTCGGTATAAAATCAGTGGTAAAAACAAAGAAGAAAGAGAAAAAATGTAGAGAAGAAAAATTCGATGAATAAGAAAGTATAAAAGGAGAAGAAAATCATTTTAGAATAAAGCGAGAAAAAAAGAGAAAGAAAGTCAAAACATGAAAGAGAAAGTAAAAAAAAATAACAAAGGAAAAAGGAATCAAAGAGTCGATGAATGAGAAGATATACAAGGGGAGCAAAAGCAGCAATGAAAGAGAAATGAATAAATAAATAATTAAATAAATAAATAAAACGAAAGAGAATATAAATAAAAAATTAAAAAAATTAAAAAATAAATAAAGGAGAGGGAAAAAGTAAGTGAGCAAGAAAAAAAAGTATTAATCGATGAAGGAGAATTTATGAAAGAAAGAAAGAAAAGAAAGAAAGAGTCAATAAAACAGGAGTGAGTAAAGAATAAAAGAAAGAAATAAAAAAAAACCTGTCGATGAAAGAGAAGTTTTAAAAAGAACGACGAATGAAAGAAAGAAAAAAAAAGAAAGAACGAATGATTCGGTGAATGGGAAAGTATTTAAGGAGAAGGAAAAAGAAAATAAATGAAAGAAAAAACAGAGTTGTCTAAAAAGAAGGAAAAACAATAAAAGAAATAAAGAAGGAAAAAAGAAAGAAAAAAATGAAAAATAAACGAGAAAATATAATCAGAAAGAAAATAGAAAAGAATGTATAAAAGGAGAAGAAAAATAAGAAAGAAAAAGCTAGAAAGAGAAAGAAAAGAATGAATGAAAGAAAAAAAAAACGGTAAAATATAATCAGAAAGAAAATAGAAAAAGAATGTATTAAAGGAGAAGAAAAATAAGAAAAAAAAGCTAGAAAGAGAAGAAAGAGGAATGAAAGAAAAAAACGGGAAAATATAATCAGAAAGAAAATAGAAAAGAATGTATAAAAGGAGAAGAAATAAGAAAGAAAAAAGCTAGAAAGAGAAAGAAAGAAAGGAATGAAAGAAAAAAAACGGGAAATTATAATCAGAAAGAAAATAGAAAAAGAATGTATAAAAGGAGAAGAAAATAAGAAAGAAAAAAGCTAGAAAGAGAAAGAAAGAAGGAATGAAAGAAAAAAAACGGGAAAATATAATCAGAAAGAAAACGAAAAAGAATGTATAAAAGGAAGAAGAAAAATAAGAAAGAAAAAAGCTAGAAAGAGAAAGAAAGAAGGAATGAAAAAAAAAAAACGGGAAATATAATCAGAAAAGAAATAGAAAAGAATGTATAAAGAAGAAAAATAAGAAAGAAAAAAGCTAGAAGAGAAAGAAAGAAGGAATGAAGAAAAAAAACGGGAAAATATAATCAGAAAGAAAATAGAAAAAGAATGTATAAAAGGAGAGAAAAATAAGAAAGAAAAAGCTAGAAAGAGAAAGAAAGAAGGAATGAAAGAAAAAAAACGGGAAAATATAATCAGAAAGAAAATAGAAAAAGAATGTATAAAAGGAGAAGAAAAATAAGAAGAAAAAAGCTAGAAGAAGAAAGAAAGAAGGAATGAAGAAAAAAAACGGGAAAATATAATCAGAAAGAAAATAGAAAAAGAATGTATAAAAGGAGAAGAAAAATAAGAAAGAAAAAAGCTAGAAAGAGAAAGAAAGAAGGAATGAAAGAAAAAAAACGGGAAAATATAATCAGAAAGAAAACAGAAAAAGAATGTATAAAAGGAGAAGAAAAATAAGAAAGAAAAAAGCTAGAAAGAGAAAGAAAGAAGGAATGAAAGAAAAAAAACGGGAAATATAATCAGAAAGAAAATAGAAAAGAATGTATAAAAGGAGAAGAAAAATAAGAAAGAAAAAAGCTAGAAGAGAAAGAAAGAAGGAATGAAAGAAAAAAAAAAACGGGAAAATATAATCAGAAAGAAAATAGAAAAAGAATGTATAAAAGGAGAAGAAAAATAAGAAAGAAAAAAGCTAGAAAGAGAAAGAAAGAAGGAATGAAAGAAAAAAAACGGGAAAATATAATCAGAAAGAAAACAGAAAAAGAATGTATAAAAGGAGAAGAAAAATAAGAAAGAAAAAAGCTAGAAGAGAAAGAAAGAAGGAATGAAAGAAAAAAAACGGGAAAATATAATCAGAAAGAAAAGAAAAAGAATGTATAAAAGGAGAAGAAAAATGAAAGAAAAAAGCTAGAAAGAGAAAGAAGAAGGAATGAAGAAAAAAAAACGGGAAAATATAAATCAGAAAGAAAATAGAAAAAGAATGTATAAAGGAGAAGAAAAATAAGAAAAGAAAAAAGCTAGAAAGAGAAAGAAAGAAGGAATGAAAAGAAAAAAACGGGAAAATATAATCAGAAAAGAAAATAGAAAAAGAATGTATAAAAGGAGAAGAAAATAAGAAAGAAAAAAGCTAGAAAGAGAAAGAAGAAGGAATGAAAGAAAAAAACGGGAAAATATAATCAGAAAGAAAATAGAAAAAGAATGTATAAAAGGAAAGAAAAATAAAGAAAGAAATAGAAAGAGAAGAAAGAAGAATGAAAAAAAAAACGGGAAAATAATCAGAAAGAAACAGAAAAAGAATGTATAAAAGGAGAAGAAAAATAAGAAAGAAAAAGCTAGAAAGAGAAAGAAAGAAGGAATGAAAGAAAAAAAACGGGAAAATATAATCAGAAAGAAAACAGAAAAAGAATGTATAAAAGGAGAGAAAAATAAGAAAGAAAAAAGCTAGAAAGAAAAGAAAGAAGGAATGAAAGAAAAAAAAACGGGAAAATATAATCAGAAAGAAAAGAAAAAGAATGTATAAAAGGAGAAGAAAATAAGAAAGAAAAAAGCTAGAAAGAGAAAGAAAGAAGAATGAAAGAAAAAAAACGGGAATATTAATCAGAAAGAAAAAGAAAAAAGAATGTATAAAGGAGAAGAAAAATAAGAAAAGAAAAAGCTAGAAGAGAAGAAAGAAGGAATGAAAGAAAAAACGGGAAAATATAATCAGAAAGAAAACAGAAAAAGAATGTATAAAAGGAGAAGAAAAATAAGAAAGAAAAAGCTAGAAAGAGAAAGAAAGAAGGAATGAAAGAAAAAAAACGGGAAAATATAATCAGAAAGAAAAAGAAAAAGAATGTATAAAAGGAGAAGAAAAATAAGAAAGAAAAAAGCTAGAAAGAGAAAGAAAGAAGGAATGAAAGAAAAAAAACGGGAAAATATAATCAGAAAGAAAAATAGAAAAGATGTATAAAAGGAGAGAAAAATAAGAAAGAAAAAAGCTAGAAAGAGAAAGAAGAAGGAATGAAAGAAAAAAACGGGAAATATAATCAGAAAGAAAAAGAAAAAGAATGTATAAAAGGAGAAGAAAAATAAGAAAGAAAAAAGCTAGAAAGAGAAAGAAAGAAGGAATGAAAGAAAAAAAACGGGAAAAATAATCAGAAAGAAAACAGAAAAGAATGTATAAAAGGAGAAGAAAAATAAGAAAGAAAAAGCTAGAAAGAGAAAGAAAGAAGGAATGAAAGAAAAAAAAAAACGGGAAAATATAATCAGAAAGAAAATAGAAAAAGAATGTATAAAAGGAGAAGAAAAATAAGAAAGAAAAAAGCTAGAAAGAGAAAGAAAGAAGGAATGAAAGAAAAAAACGGGAAAATATAATCAGAAGAAAATAGAAAAAGATGTATAAAAGGAGAAGAAAAATAAGAAAGAAAAAGGCTAGAAAGAGAAAGAAAGATGAATGAAAGAAAAAAAACGGAAAAATGTAATAGAAAGAAAATAGAAAAAGAAGCAAAAAGGAATATAAGAATAAATATGCTGACCAAGCGAAATAAATGTATACAAACACAGATATATATATATATATATATATATATATATATATATATATATATATATATATATATATATATATATGTGTGTGTGTGTGTGTGTGTGTGTGTGTGTGTTGAGATCGTTGCAAGTGTACGTCTGAGTCACGTGATTCACTCGCGAACAAAACTTTATCTTTTCATGGGCAGTAATCCAATGTTGGATGTCTGTTCATTCATTTCCTAGTGTCTAGAGTATTTTCACATATAATGCACTCATAAAACGCTCCGATGGATGGGATAAATGTACCAATATAAAATTAATCTTTTAAAGACAGTTTAGCGTCAGGGGTTGACTACTAGAAATGTTAAGACTTCTCGCCCTTTAGCTTCCCGAAATGGTAGAACGAAATTCGTTTAAAAAAAAGTATCGAGACTGAAGTTGTACTTACCAAGGTAGAAAGATGAACCACACGTTTTTTTAAAAAATTTCATTCTTCCTTATTCTCTATAGGTGTACTGTCGCGGTTTAATGATTAGCAAGTTAGTCTTGCAAATCCGTTACTACTGAATAACGAGTTCGGTCCTATCTCGATGCCCTATAATTGAAACTTTGTGTAACATCCTACCCGTAGTGAATGCGTTTGGTAAATAACTACACGATTTCACTCCACACTCAACGGTAAGCCTCTAAAGCCAGTAGAACAATTCACATACCAAGGTAGTAATATCTCATCCACAGAAAGCGATGTTAATACACGAAATAGGAAAGGCATGGTCAACCACAAACAGATTATCAGTCATATGGAAATTCGATCTCATTGACAAGTTAAAGCGAAGAATTTTTCCACGCTGTGGTTGTATCAATGCTGCTGTATGGCTGCACCACTTGGACCCTAACGTGGCGCCTTGAGAATAAGCTAGATGGGAGCTGCACAAGAAATGCTGCGTGCGGTCTTGAACAAATCGTGGAAACATCACCCCAGAAGGAAGCAACTGTACGGCCACCTGTCCCCCATCTCACAAACCACCTAAATGAGACGAACAAGGCATGCTGGACACTGCTGGAAAAGCAAGGACGAACTCATAAGAGACGTTCTCCTGTGGAAGCCAACACATGGACATACTAATGTGGGCCGCCCACCAAAGATCTATTTTGACCAACTCTGCGAGGATACTGGATGCTGCGTAGATGACCTCCCTGTGACAATGAATGATACAGAAGGTTTGCGAGATATTGGTATAAAATAACACTGGATGGGTTGACATGCCGTTAAAATCAATCAATCAATCAAATCAATTTCTTGAGATTTTATTTTGCATACAGTTATATGATATCAATTATACGAATAATTTGTACTTAGTTGTATGATTTCAAGTATCTTTTTTTAATCTAATATAAATAATGATGGGTCTATCAAGCTCAGTCGGTAGAACACCCGCCTACGAATCGCAAGGTTCTGGATACGAACCTCGTGCCACCAACTTAATGCATGAGTAGCAGAAATTGTGTCTGATTTATGCGGTAAAGCATCTGGAAGCTGATGGTAGGTGTAACACTCCACCTCAGCAAAAAAAATTTTCCTGGTCTAGCTCTAGCGAAAAGGGGATAGATTTCCACGATGACCGGCTGATACTATCAACTTCAATTCCAAACATAAAGTCCACAAAATATTTAGAAATCACAGAAACGTTTATTGGTTATTCTCAATGATGTTTACATCATTTTAAAGTTTGAAAATATATTTATTTTCTACATAATCACCTTTTCGGTTTATGCATTTTGTAGGCTCTGCGGTAGTTTTTGTATGCCTATTTCACACCAGCTAGCTGGCATGTCATTGGGGAAGTGCTGAACCTCGTCGTCGTTGAAAGTTCCCTACACCACTTGCGAATGTTTCTTGAGATCCATTAATGACTCTCCATACACTTTCATTATTAGTGATGCATTTCTATCAGTTTAATATTCTTATACGCCTTTTGCGTCTAAGAATAGAATAAATGAACGACCTTCATAATTGGAAGTATCGTTAATCGGGAGCTCCATCAGAAACAACTGCCAAGCCAAGATTATGCAAGGCAACGAGATATGCACAGGTACATGCCACAAAAGCAATGTGCACAAGCCGCACGAACAGTTTCCCTGTGCCCTTAGCGGTTTCGAGACCTTACTTTTTGGATTACCCTCATATAATCCCGCTTGAACGACCTTCACAATTGGAAGTATCGTTAATCGGGGGGCTCCATCAGAAACAACTGCCAAGCCAAGATTATGCAGGCAACGAGATATGCACAGTACATGCACAAAAAGCAATGTTGCACAAGCCGCACGAACAGTTTCCCTGTGCTCTTAGCGGTTTGGAGACCTTACTTTTGGGATTACCGTCATATAATCCTGCTTGTTTCTGATTAGTCAATAGTGATTCAACCCCAACTGGGCAGCACCTTCACACTTGTCTCTGGAAAGCCAGCGGTGATGCGCATGGTGTTATCCACGGCTAAAAACTGCCCGGTTTTTTCGTTAGGCGTCAGGCATATGGTAAGTGGGTAGGGGTTATCAAGTAATTGATTGGCCCCTAAAAGCAACAACTAAGAAAAGTAACAGCCTCATCGATTGCTCGCACTGGTATCAAGCGGTTGAGTTTTGGGGAGCCAGAGAGATGTAGAAGGGTAAGGGTCAGCTCGAGCCTTAAGCGGCACATCGCCGTAAAGAAGATGGTGAGATTTGGGGGTGGGGTAAAAATCGGTCAGGGGTCAGCGGACAGGGGCAATGCCCAGTGGTCGGGATTAACCAGCTAATGAGAAACCAAACGAAGCGTATGGTGTCGACTAATTGGAAAGTACACACCCACTCCACGCACCCACCCACACTGGTGGAGGCCTGTAGATACTTCATATTTGGAAAGCTAAGCCCTCCACCCTGCTGTACGGTACAGGGTCAAATGAGGTGGAGAGAAGAGATATCGTTACGATAATCTGGCTGTCGAAAAATCAGAATTCAAAATCCACGGCTTTTAGTTAGGCTGGCTGGTTGGTAGGTTGGTTGGTTGGATTTTACGGCATTTCAACGCTTGTTGGGTTATTTTACGCTGAAGACCTTTTGTTTTATTTATGTTGGATTGGTAGTCAATTCTTTTTTAAAACTCAATTTTTTTAACTCAATTTTAACATATTTTTAAAACTGCTTTTTCTATTTAATCCATTGGTGGCACCCTAACAGATACTAACTATCCGGGTCAGAGTGGACCTAGAAGTAATGGCGTTGAAGGGGTACTCTACACTCCTCGGAGTTCCAAAATTGGAACTTCACCATTTGATGTAGTTTAATATCATGCCCATGGCACTAAGACCCTTAGCTATCGCTTTCTAGCACATATATGATAAAACGGGTTTGGGCTTTTCATAAGGGCAATGTTCGCATCCCTCCGTCTATTGAAGACGATGGCGTAGAGTCCACTTTCTTTCCTCCTTTGATCTACAACTCGAGTTGCTGAACAGACAAAATTTTGAAGGCCAATCTCTGGCGCAGTGACCGCGAACAAACGGTGACGCTTACTGGAGTTGTTAATGTCTCCTTTCTTTTGGCTCTTTTCTGTGGCGGCTTCTTTCCTCTCTTTTTCACTCCTTTTTGTTCCTTGTTTGACGAGGATGTGCCAGATCGCACGTTCTTCTGCACAAGCCTCCCATGCGTTTGTGCCGATGTGGCATGTATTCATGTCCCTCTTGCAGGCATCATTTTTGTAGTGGAAACTACGCAGCATGGGCAGGTTGTTATGGAGGATGAGCTGTCGCCAAACAGCAGATCCTCCCTCTCCACACAGCCGTTGTGGTCCAAAGGAAAGGTAGGTTGCTAATGCGGTTTGGCAACGGCGTAGGAGTTGCTGGGAAGGGCAATAGGATTGGGACACTCATATAGGTGCTAGGGCAAAATTCGGCTGCTTTGGGTGTCTTTGCTGAGGTCGGGAAGGTGACAAAGTACACTTTGAGATGCCTCAAGCTTGCCTGATACTTTCCAAGCGTTAACCACCAGAATTGTATCTATGGCTTTAAGTGCTGTATAGCCGTCGTCGTATATACACAACATCGGGTATATAATCGAGACTCCGTGATAGAGAGAGAGAGAGAGAGAGGGGGGGGGAGAAACAGTTGAGACTCACTTTCTTGTTACTTCTTCCTTTACTGCTTCTGTTGAATCTGGCTGTTTTCCTTCTCCTAGACCGGTTGCCTAACCAAGGTTAAAGAGCCCAGTCTGCCCTACTATTCATCCATAGCTGGAGGGAGAGTAGGATTCATACCTTTCCCAAGGGTATTAGCGCTAACTGAAATACAATTACCACATCCAATATTTGAACTCGGGGCGACGAGTCCATTTCCCATGACTAACCATTACACCATGCGACAGATAAATATATAACTTACTTGCTGTTCTTTGCCTCATCGCCATGTTGAATTCTATCTTGTCTAGTCTTCTTTTTTCTACTTCGGCCGTGATGTCTACATCTAGTCTGGTTTCTCTTGTTAGTTCTTCATTACTTCTAAGGGCTTCTTCTGGGCTAACTCCTTTCGTCATGCAACTAATTAACTACAAGACGTATTTTCTTGCACAAGATTTATTTTCCTATAACTCATCGTGCGGAGGGAGTCCAACCGAAGTAGGACACATCTATCCTACTTTACATCTCGGCTGTAACTGACTAACTAAGTAAAAATCGCGTGACGTGCGAGATTTCAACTGTCCAGTGATTTTCCACTTCGTGATATGAAAAACTGGACCCACAGAACTGCTACAGGGTGTTGCTAATAATCTATGCTACCACATAGATTATGCAACAGAAGAACAGCCTCGAAATCAACGGTTTTATGTCTGCCAAACTTAGCCTGACCGTGCAGTTTCTTTCGAAACCCGGGTGAAATTTCTCCAACCGTCTGGTTACTGTGCTGTTATCAAGTGTGCCTTCAGCTTTCACACAAGAAATGTTTTCGATTGTTTTAGCGACGTCATCGTCGAGTTCGAACTCGTAAAGCATAAGTTCGTAAATTAGACTACGTTGTACGTTCATCTGTTCGGCTTTCAAATCACACACAGAGTGAAACAATGTACAACATGTCAGTGCATCAAGTACCACAATACTACCAACCACAGTGGATACCTTCCATGGTTTGAACTGCTTTGGTCACGTGATAAATATATATATATATATATATATATATATATACCCAACATCTCTGTACAAGTAGGATGTGACAAAAGATCAATTTCTTAAATGGAGTTTTCCTTCTCTTAGACTGGTTGCCTAACCAACGTTAAACAGCCCAGTCTGCTTTACTATGGAGAGAGAACAGTTGGATTCATACTTTTCATAAAACATAAACTCCTGAATTAGACTTGTCACACACAGAGTGAAGCAATGCACAACATGTCAGCACACCAACTACCACAATACTACCAACCAACTGATTTGCCTATTTGATATATGAATTTACGTTTCAAATGTTGACAATTTTTAACTATTAATAAATCATCCTCAAGTCTCATTTTTAACTTTTATTTATTACTTTTTCGCATATTAATGTAGGGAAAGTATAAATAATTACCTCCCTTAATTAAAAGTCATAAAGCATAAGTTCCTGAATTATACTATGTTGCACGTTTATCAGTGCGAATTTCAAATCACACACAGAGTGAAGCAATGCACAACATGTCAGCACACCAACTACCACAATACTATCAACCAACTGCTTTGCCTATTTGATATATGAATTTACAAACCCCAAGCAGGATGAGATACACTGTCATTTTTTAAGTGGATTTTAACAAGTTTGAATTCAGAGTTTGCTTTCTCCTAGACTGGTTGCTGTAATAAGGTTAAAGAGCTCAGTCTGCCCTACTATTTACCCACAGTTGGAGGGAGAATAATTAGATTAATACCCTGTCCAAGGATATTAGCACTAAGCGATATGCAAAGCCATGTATAACAAGTGAGCGCACAAACTACCTCGATACTACCAACCACAGCGAGTACCCACCCTTGCTTGAACTGCTTTAGTGACGTGATATATTTATTTATCTAATTTACAAGCCTGATCGGGATACGAGGCACGTTTTCTTTAAACGGAGTTTAACTACTTAGAATACAGTTTTCCTTCCGCCTTGTCGGCTGGGGCGTTAGAATACGCGGACTGCACCTTTGCAGAGGAGTAAGACTTCTCCGTGATGCTTAAGGATGGAACACAGGTGGCTGGGCATTCCATGACATGCAACACTCCCCTTTGGCCCTTACTTGGGCTAGACCGTCGGTCGGAGAAGCCTCCTCCGATCAATCGGCTGGTCACACCAAGCCCTAGAACCTATTGATTGCTCCAACCTAATTGCCCTTTTGCCACTTCTGTCCCGATAGCCCGTCAACCCTTTTTTAT
>CM042163.1:45361856-45381856 GCA_023376005.1 Doryteuthis pealeii
CAGGCCCTGAAAAAAAAAATACTAAAAATCAGGGGAATTAAACCAATAATTGAATTATAGGGTGATATAAATCTTATCCATAATAAGAGCTATATGTGTGAATCTGTACTGTCCGGAGGAAACTTCGAAAAGAAAATCATATAACGACGAAGTAAAATTATATATATATATACACATTAAATATTCACAAGGGCTTGTTTTAGAGCAAAAAATAATATAGATTTGATTTATATCGCTAAAGATAATCAAAAAATAAAATTTTAAATCGATAACAACATGGATTTTTTTTTTTTCATTTATATTTTATGATAGTGGACATTAAACATTTTTCAGAGTAGCTGGATCAATGCAAGGTCTATTTTTTACATGGAGATTTAAATGTGGGCATTCCCTCCAGAATTCAACTCACGATTCAGAAAATGTATCTGCGGGACTAACTTAAAAAAACCCCCCCCTTCTACCCAGCGCGACGCCATGGTTAGCCGCTGCCTAGTTAATAGATAAATATATTAACTGCACAAGTTATTTTTATTTAAAACTTTATACATTTTTTTTTCAGGACAGTTAACTTGCGTACCCACGTTTCTTTGGAGAATCTGTGTTAAATCTTTTAAAAATGAGACTGATAAGGAAGGTGAGAGGCATTCGTCTAATTCTCTCCCAATATTTTAAAAGCCCTTTATCTCATTACATACGCTGATTATGTAGTTCGGGTAGCTTGCTTGCCTAGCTGATACATTTCTAAAAGTTTCTGGTCTGACTTTATTTCTTCTTTCTTTTAGTTTCTGGTTCTGTAGAAGCTGATTCGATATTAGTTCACAAAAACGACATAAGCTTAATTTTAAGAGTGGCTATTTACAAACATTAGGACTGTTCTCTGCGTAGCGAGACATTCTATAAAGATTTCTGCGTCTGACTTATATTATCTTACTTATCTTAGTTCTGGTTCTGATAGAAGCTTGATTCGATTGATTAGTGCACAAAAACGACATAAGGTTATATTTTAAGTGGCTTTTTATAACAACATAGACCTGTCTCTGCGTAGCTGAGACATTTCTACAAGGATTCTGGTCTGACTTATTTCTTCTTCTTAGTTCTGTTTCTCGTAGAAAGCTATTCGATATAGTTCACAAAAACGACAAAGCCTTATATGTTAAGTGGCTTATTTAAACACAGGACTGTCTCTTGCGTAGCGAGACATTATCTAAAGATTTCTGGTCTGACTTTATTTTTCTTCTTTCTTAGTTCCTGCGTTCTGCTAGTAAGCTGGATCGCATTACGTTCACAAAGACACATAAGGCTTTATATTTTTGAAGTAATCATATCTTTCTATTTCAACCAGCCTCTCAACTGAGCTGGAGTGATAAGCAGAGCAAACAATATCTAATTTCATGGTGTCTCTCCGCTAGCTGCTGGACTAACTAAAGCTAAACTCTTTTCACGTTTCCCAGTTGGCGTGAAGCCGGGGTCAACTGTGTTATCGAGTTTCAATCATCTAACCCTTCAAATCTGAATTTTCAATGACATTTTAATTCAAAATCTAAACCACACTACAGTCATAATAATCGTAGTCAACTACGAAAGTATGCCAAACACTTTTAACTCAACCTGTGTATGTAACCTCCTTCGTCAACATTCATGTTTACTTCTGCGTTTCTACTCTCACCGGTGGATTCGCCCTTTGGCGCAGTGGTTAACCTTAGGTCGCATTGCAACATCCGCTAGTTGAGTGAGTTTTCGAAACCCAGTTCTGCAATTATTCACGTTCACTTTCGCAACCATTAGTGCTTGGAGCGAACAGGTATGAACCCTTCTTACCCATCAGCTATAGTTACATTAGCGATTCCAACTGTTCTTCTCCAAGGATGAGTCTCTGGCATTTAAGAATGATTTGTTTAAAAACTTAATCTTTAAAGATACTGAGAAAACAAAGCAAAATTGTCACCGCAGCCTTCAATTTTTCTGAATTTCTTCCCAGTAGTGGATTATGTTAAGTTAGATAATTCCCCAAAATTTGAGCTCAATTCCAAAAACTGCGTGAATATAGTGAATATCAATTTTAGCCTTCACAAAATTTGGGTGGGGGGTCCGCGAAAAATTGCGACTCATATCGTGCTTCGATTATCAATCGTAATTGTTCCGCTGGGTTAAACACATGTATGAACCAATTTGGTGTGCGCTTCTGCATGTAACGGACACGTTCCGCATCGATCCGTACCTTATAAAAATTGTTTTTTAAAAGCATTCCTAGCGCCACGAAACCCAAACATGCTATCAAAAAAATTTTAGGTCAACAAATTTTAACGTGATTAATGATTTCTGATTTGCAAAATTTTAACTGATGTCGTAGCTTCGTTAGGTTCTGGAGAAAAATCAAACTCATATTTTTGGTCAAATAATGTCAAAGTAGGCGGCCGGTTTAGCTCAGTCGGCAGAGTGTTCGGCTAGAAACCACAAGGTTCGCTAGTTCGATCATCCGGGCCAGCCGACAAACTCAGCCTCTCAGTAGCAAGGAATCTGTGCGGTAAAGTAAGGAGCTGGACTGGTAGGTGTGGACGCTCCACCTCAGATGCTAAAATAATCTCCTTGGTCTAGCGCTAGTGAAGAAAACGGAATAGACCCCCTTGCTGTCTGCGCTATACCGAGCATTAGGCCACGAACAACGACTTTACTTACTTATATGTGAAATCATAACAGAAAAAAAAAATTGTAGAGATGCAGTGCCAACCATCACATAATAACACTCTCCACAGTGAGTCATATATGGTGGCTGACTCAACGATTTCATAACCAGTGTGGACTCGTCGCCTCTCATTACTCTCTATATATATAATACATACATACATATTATGTGTGTGCGTATATATATATTATATATATATATAGTATTAACACGTGTGAATATTATATGGTGTAGTGTGATGTGTGTGTGTGTGTTGATCTTATTTATTTATTTTATTATTTATAGATAGCTCGGTTTAACTGAGTCGGTAGAGCACTCGCATAGGAATCTCAAGTTTCTTGGTTCGATACAGGCCCTCACCAACTTTATATATATATATATATATAATATATATATATATATATATATATATATATAATCCACTTTTAATTTATTCATGATTTCTAATTTTTTATAGCAAGATCAATATCCCGATGTGGCACTGCATCTACTACAATTTTTTTTTCTGTTATGATTTCACATATAAGTAAGTAAATCGTTGGCGTGGCCTAATGTCGGTATCAGCCAGACAGCAAGGGGGTCTATCCGTTTTTCACTAGCGCTAGACCAAGGAGATTATTTTAGCATCTGAGGTGGAGCGCCACACCTACCATCAGCTCCTTACTTTACCGCACAGATTCCTGTGCTACTCATACGCTGAGTTGGCGGGGCCCGATATCGAACTAGGAACCTTGTGGTTTCTAGCCGAACACTCTGCCGACTGAGCTAAACCGGCCCCTATTGAACATTATTTGTACCAAAAATATAGTTTGATTTTTGCTCAGAACCTAACCGAAGCTACGACATCAGTTAAAATTTTGCAAATCAGAAATCATTAATAACTTAAAATTTGTTGACCTTAAGATTTTTTTGATAGCATGTTTGGGTTTCGTGCGCTAGGATGCTTTTAAAAAACAATTTTTATAAGTACGGAAGCTCTAGAACTCATTTTATAGACAAAATTAGATTACAAAAGTCGCAATTTTTCGCGACCCCCCACCCAAATTTTGTGAGCTAAAAATTGATATCACTCCGACAGTTTTTGGAATTGGAAGCTCAAATTTTGGGGATTATCAAACGTTAACATAATCCACACCTGGGGAAGAAATTCAGAAAAATTGAAGGCTGCAGGTGACAATTTTGCTTTGTTCTCTATCTTAAAATTAATTTTAACATAATTTAATGCCAGAGCCATCCTTGGAGAAGAACAGTTGGAATGCTAATTAACCTATAGCTGGGTAAGAAGGGAATTCATACCTTTCCCAAGCATATGTTCGAAAGTGAACGTAATATTGCAACTGGGGTTCGAACTCACTCACTACGATGTTGCAATCCAGAAGGTTAACCACTGCGCCAAGGCGAATCCACCGTGAGAGTTAGTAAAACCAGAAGTAAACATGAATGTTGACAGGAGTTACATACCAGGTTGAGTTAAAAGTGTTGCATAATTCGTGGGTTGACTACGAATTATGACTGTAGTGTGGTTAGATTTTGAATTAAAATTCATTGAAATTCAAGATTGAAGGGGTTAGATGATTGAAACTCGATAACATCAAGTTGACCCCCGGCTTCCGCCACTGGGAAACGTGAAAAGAGTTTAGCTTAGTTAGTCAGCAGCTAGCGAGAGACACCATGATGTAGATATTGTTTCTCTTATCACTCCAGCTGCAGTTGAGAAGTCTGGTTGAAAATAGAAAGATATGATTACTCAAAATATAAGCCTTATGTCGTCTTTGTGAAGTAATGGCGATCCAGCTTCTACAGAACCAGAACTAAGAAAGAAGAAATAAAGTCAGACCAGAATCTTTAGAAATGTCTCAGCTACGCAAGAGACAGTCTATGTTGTAAATAAGCCACTTAAAATATAAGCCTTATGTCGTTTTTGTGAACTAATATCGAATCAGCTTCTACAGAACCAGAACTAAGAAAGAAGAAATAAAGTCAGACCAGAATCTTTAGAAATGTCTCAGCTACGCAAGAGACAGTCTATGTTGTAAATAAGCCACTTAAAATATAAGCCTTATGTCGTTTTTGTGAACTAATATCGAATCAGCTTCTACAGAACCAGAACTAAGAAAGAAGAAATAAAGTCAGACCAGAATCTTTAGAAATGTCTCAGCTACGCAAGAGACAGTCTATGTTGTAAATAAGCCACTTAAAATATAAGCCTTATGTCGTTTTTGTGAACTAATATCGAATCAGCTTCTACAGAACCAGAACTAAGAAAGAAGAAATAAAGTCAGACCAGAATCTTTAGAAATGTCTCAGCTAGGCAAGCAAGCTACCCGAACTACATAATCAGGTATGTAAGAGATAAAGGCTTTTAAAATATGGGAGAGATTAGACGAATGCCTCTCACCTTCCTTATCGTCTCATTTTTAAAAGATTTACACAGATTCTCAAAGAAACGTGGTACCAAGTTAACTGTCCTGAAAAAAAATGTAAAAGTTTTTAAATAAAATAACTGGTGCATTATATATTTTATCTATTAACTAGCAGCGGCTACCTGGCGTCGCCTGGGTAGAGGGGGATTTTTTAAGTTAGTCCCGCAGATACATTTTTACTGAATCGTGAGTTGAATTCTGGTGGGATGCCCCATTTAAATCTCCATGTAAAAAAATAGACCTTGCATTGATCCAGCTACTCTGAAAAGAAATGTTAATGTCCACTATCTAAAATATTAAATGAAAAAAAAAATCCATGTTGTTATCATTTAAATTTTATTTTTTGATTATCTTTACGAATATAAATCAAATCTATATTATTTTTGCTCAAAAACCAAGCCCTTGTGATATTTAATGTGTATATATATATATATTTACTTCGTCGTTAATTGTTTTATTTTCGAAGTTTCCTCCGGACATACAGATTCACACAACAGCTCTTTATATATGGATAGATATATCAACACTAATAATTTCATTAAATTTGGTTTAATTCCCTGATTTTTAGTATTTTTTTCTTTCGGCTGGGTAACATACGATGGTTGGATTTAGGTGCGTTAAGTTCGATTTAACCAGATTCTGTATGTACAACAATCAAAGTACATGTTCTCTTTTATAAAGGAAAATTGGTGGAGACCAGCAAAGACCAAAGTTCAATAAAATTCACCCCATATTTTGTTTTAAATTTTTTTTTTACCTTTTCGTTTTCTATAATAAAAGCTAAATAACAGATATAATACGGGTAGAAATCAATGATGTATTAAAACATTAATTTAAAAAAAGGATTAAAAAATTGTGTTTAATTAATAAAAGATAAGAGATAATAAAATGCAAATAAAAGAGAAACAAAAGAAAAAATACAAACCAGAAGAAAGGGAAGAAAAAATAATTGGACACAGAAAAAAATGTAATAAGAAAGAAAGAAAGAAAGAAAGAAAGAAAGAAAGAAGGGGAAATATAGAGAGAGGGGATGAGCGCGCGGAATGCTAATCTGTTTCAATCGAACATAATAAAAAGATGAAAAGAAGAAAATAAAGAAAAAAAAAGAGTGAGAGACAATTGAATCAAGATTATTAACCTTTTTACATATTGAACTATTTTGCAATAGCTCTTAAGTAAACCTGTCAAACGTTGTAATAATTAAATCATTATACTGTGGTATATCCACAGGTCTTGATAGTTAAATATATTGTTTTATCTTTTATTCTTTATATATTAAAAAACAAAAAATGAATAAATAAATAAAAGATAAAACAAATACAAAAATAATTTTTATTATTCCGTCTGTGAATTTTGATAAGATATTTATTTCTAAATTTTAAAATCCCGGACAATGCCGGGTAGCTCTGCTAGTAGCGAATAGAATATTCAGTGGTAAGTATATGTTGTGGCCTTGTTAGGGGCCAGAATAAAGATACAAGAAAGGAAATGAGTTAAACAAATATATTAACAAAGAACAGTAGTACAAACATATCAAATAAGAAGGTTACTCGCGAGGCCGTCGATCAACTATCCGCTGAAATATTAACTCTCGCTTAAGAGCAAAACCTGCTACCATTTATAGTTGGATGAGTTCATGCGTGCATAGTAAATTATCATAACAGTATGCATGGATGAAAATTAGATGGTAGGTAATAGTGATTGAAACTGTGCGAGGCTGGATAGCGGCGAATGGAAATATTTGATAGTTATAATGATTATTATAAGTTATAATGATTATTATTTTTATTATTATATTTTATTATTATATTATATTTAGTTATATAATATTTAATATTATTTAATATATTTATTTAATATTTCCAATTATAACATTTAATATTATTTAAATAATATTATATTCATTTATATTTATTTATATTATATTATATTATATTATATTATATTATATTATATTATTATATTTTTTATTTATAATGATTGTTATTTTTATTATTATATTTTTTATTTTTATTATTATATAATATACACATACATACATACATATACCAACCCCTCCGCACAAGCTGGATGCGACACAAGGTCAATTTATCAAGCGGAGTTTATCAGGTTTGAATTCGGAGTTTTCCTTCTCATAGACTGGTTGCCTAACCATGGTTAAAGAGCCCAGTCTGCCCTACTATTTACCCATAGCTGGATGGAGAGTAGAATTCATACCTTTCCCAAGGGTATTAGCGCTAAGTGAAATGCAATTACCACGTCCAGGATTTGAACTCGGGGCGACGAGTCCATTTCCCAAGACTTTAACCATTACACCACGCGCTTCCTGCTATTTTTATTATTATATAATGGTTAATATAAGTTATAATGATTATTATATGTGTTTTCAATTAGATGGTAGGTAATAGTGATTGAAACTGTGCGAGGCTGGATGAAAATATTTGATAGTTAAAAAGAATGAATATTCCGATGGCAGGTAATGGGGAATTAAAATATTCGATGGTAAGTAATTATGAATGAATATTTGATGAGAAGTAATTGTAAATGTAAGGTTTTCATGGTAGGTTATGGTTAATGAGGAATCGATGGTATTTATTGGTCAATGAAAATATTCAGTGGTAAGTAATGGTGAATGAAAAGATTTGTTAGTAATTAAAAGAAAGGAATCTATTTTCTATTGTAGGTAATGGTATATAAAATATCAAATAGTAATAAATATGTGATATGGTATTATAAGAAAGAGAAAAATATATGCCCTTCGAAAAGATTAGGTGGATGGTTTGTTAGATTTTACGGCACGTCAACACTTGTAGGGTTATTTTATGCCGAAGATGTTTTGTTTTATTCATTCTTGTTGGGTATTCAATTTTTTAAAAACTGAATTCTTTTATAACACATTTTTTAAAATAACAGGTACTACCGCTCCGGGTTAGAGTGGACATTGGATTAATAGCGATGAAGGGGTACTCCACACTTATCAGAGCACCAAAACTGTAACTTGTTTAGAAAAGGTATTAACCCTATAATTACCCCAGCTATGCGTTAAATAGTGTTATTACTGTTCTTCTACAAGGAAGACTTCGGCATTAGATAATCCACGAAGGTTTATATTCCATTAAACAAAATAAAAATAATCTATGCATCGCCCTTCTGTTTTTTTCTCTTTGTACTGCCCTTCTTACCTGGTTTAGTAAAATACATGACTAATTAGGACTGAGCCTATTCTAGTAGTTACCAGCCCAAGCTAAGTTAAATAAGTTTGAATTCAGAGTTTTCCTTCTCATTGACTGGTTGCCTATCCAAGGTTAAAGAGCCCACTTTGCCCTACTATTTACCCATAACTGGAGGGAGAGTAGTTGGATTCATACCTTTCCCAAGGGTATTAGCGCTAAGTGAAAATGCAATTAGCACCTCCAGGATTTGAACTCGGGGCGACGAGTCCACTTCCCATGACTTTAACCATTACACCACGCGCTTCCTAATCCAAACATAATTATGATTTTAATGATACATCGAAGAAAGAAAATTTAGAAAATAGAGTGAAAAATCTCAAATATTTTGCGGGAATTGTATAATGGACGAAAGAATAAAGATACCGGTGACTCAGTTTATCTATCTATCTATCTGTCTATCTAGTGTGTTCATCTATCTATCTATCTATCTATCTATCTATCTAGTGTGTTCATCTATCTATCTATCTATCTATCTATCTATCTATCTATCTATCTAGTGTGTTCATCTATCTATATAGTGTGTTCATCTATCTATCTATCTATTTATCGTATTCATCTATATATATATATATATATATATATATATATCAAATGTTCATTTATCTATCTATCTATCTATTTATTGTATTCATCTATCTATCTATCTGTCTATCTATATATCTATTTATTAATCTGATCTATCTATCTAGTGTGTTCATCTATCTATCTATCTATCTATCTATCTATGTGAACTGTAGCTTCGTCCAGGATTTGAACTCGGGTCGACGAGTCTATTTCCTATGACTCTAACCATTACACCACGCGCCTCCAAAAACGTTTTGCTTTACTTTTTTTTCTTTCTTTTTTTTTCTTCTTTTGTAGCCGATTTTCTTTGCTGTCCTTCCTCCCCCCTCCCCTCGACTTTCTTTTATTTTTCTCACCTCTATTTTGATTTATATTCGTTTTACTTTCTTTGTTTATATCCTAAGAATCAGCCCCCACCTTTTTCTTCCCGTTCTCTGCTTGCCTTCGCCGCCATTTTGTTAGACACGTCTTTTCTTTCAATTAAGCCCGTCTACCATTTATATTTTATTGTTTTTACCATCTTACCAATTTGTTTCCTCTTCGTCTATTCTTTTCTCTACATCTTTTGATACTCCCCTCTTCCTGACATGCACACTTTGTTTCTCTCTCCCCCCCCCACACACACACAGACTCGATTCATATTTATCTATCTATCTATCTGTCTATCTGTTTATCTATCTAATTTTATGCACATATCTATCGACTGTATTCGGTTTATATCTATTTTTCATATCTATCTATCTATCTATCTTCCAAATTATCTATCTACTCTTCATATCTATCTACCTACATTATTTTTGTTCACATCTATCTATCTATCATTATTAATCTATCTATCTATCTATCTATCTATCTATCTATCTATCTACACACACACACACACACACACACACACACACATATATATATATATATATATATATATATATATATATATGAAGAATCCGTCCCATTCAAGTCGGCCATAGAGACCAGCCCAGTGGTTGTGACGGTTGCCTGTGTGAGGTAAACACCATGGAATTAGGCTATTAATTGACAAAGTCACAAATCCAGAACCCATATATATATATATATATATATATATATATATATATATATATAGGGAGCTGATGGTAGGTGTGGCGTCCACCTCAGATGCTAAAATAATCTCCTTGGTCTAGCGCTATTGAAAAGGGGATAGACTCCCTCGCTGACTGGCTGATACCGACTTTAGGCCGCCCCGACGACTTTACTTTTTTACTTTATATATATATATATATATATATATATATATATATATATATATGGTTTGTCAAAAAAGTATTGAGATTGAAGCTGTATTTACCAAAATAGGACTGAACAATAAATGTAACGTTAATCTTTTTCAAAATACAAGGTGTGTCAAAAAGTATAGATTTTAAAGGTGTATTTACCAAGATAGGAATGAAGAATGAATGGAACGTTAATCTTTTAGAATACAATAAGTGTCAAAAAGTACCGGAAATCTCGATACTTTTGACACACCTTGAAAATAATTCTGTCGATATCTATCTATCTATCTATCTATCTAATCTAATCTAATTCTGTTCATATCAATCTATCTATCTATCTATCTAATTATCTACCTACCTCTCTTCATATCTACCTAATTATATTTTGGCTCTCTCACACACACACACACACACACACACACATATATATATATATATATATATATATATATATGAGGAATGAAAGAACAAAACTCAGACAAAAATGTGTAGTATATTTCGCTGGGGTGTGGAATCCGTCTTCATCAGCTTTTATTGAATTATTTAGATCATACAAGTGTTTTATAGAAGGGGGAAGTAAGTAGGTGGGTAAGTTTTCCCTTCTATAAAACACTTGTGTGATCTGAATAATTCAATAAAAGCTGATGAAGCCGGGTCCACACCCCAGCGAAATATACTACACATTTCTGTCTGAGTTTTGTTCTTTCATTCCTTATATTTTACCTCATTCTATCGGATTCATTCCAACACCCTTTTCCTCATATATATATATATATATATATATATATATATATATATATATTTACATATATATATATCTGTCAACTTCTCCTCATATCTATGTACCTATCTATATGAATTCATCTATCTATTAGTATAAACAACGCACGAATTTTTTCAAAAGAATATACAATACATACAATAGCTCAGTCGGTATAGCGTTCGGCTAGAAACCACTAGGTTCCTAGTTCGATACCGGCCTTCGCCAACTCAGCGTATGAGTAGCACAGGGATCTGTACGGTAAAGTAAGGGGCTGATGGTAGGTTTGGCGCTCCACCTCAGACGCTAAAACAATCTCCTTGGTCTAGCGCATGTGAAAAGGGGATAGACTCCCTCGCTGACTGGCTGATACCGACATCAGGCCGCCCCGACGACTTTACTTACTTATATATATATTCAGGGGGGTAAAGAGAAATAGAACCAAGACAGAGGCCTGTCCGAAATATTAAAGATTTCAGATAAAATGTAAGATAATATCCACTATTTTGAATTCTTATTTTCTATTATTTTACTTAATACTAGCGCACGTGAAAAGGGGATAGACTCCCTCGCTGATTGGCTGATACCGACTTTAGGCTACCCTGACGACTTTACTTTACTTAGAATATAGACAAATTATATAAAGAATATGCAATACATTCTTGAGTTTTTACTACAGCCTTATACTTATAAAAGCCGAAGTAATTAAAGGTAACCTTCATTCCTATTTTTCTCTCTCTCTCTCTCTCTCTCTCTCTCTCTCTCTCTCTCTCTCTCTCTGTCCCACACACACATATACACACACACACATACAATCTCGTTCTCTCTCTCTCTCTCTCTTTCTCTAAGTCCTTCTCTCTCATTTTCCTTATCACTCCCCCCGTCGAGTCCCCGCCTCTACGTGAATTCGTCGACATAGACGACTCATTCTGAAAATGTCCGCCCGTCGCCATGGCTTTTCAAGGCTAAAAATCGATAATAGCCATGAGAAAATACAGAAACTTCCGCTGAACAACTACTTTTCTCTTCGTACAGGACATTTCGCCGGGACGGGACAGAAGAAAGAAAGTAGGAGAGGCGAAATAAGCGGAAAGAAGATACAGACAAAAAGATAGATAGATAGATAAATAGATAGATAAATAGATAGATATGACCAGGCCGTATTAGATCTATTATATTAGGTATTATATATTATCTATCAACCAGATAGATAGATAGATAGATAGATAGATATGAGCAGGCCATATTAGATCTATTATATTAGGTATTATATATTATCTATTCACCAGATAGATTGATAGATAGACAGATAGATAGATATGACCAGGCCGTATAAGATCTATTATATTAGGTATTATATATTATCTGTTCACCAGATAGATAGATAGATAGATAGATATGACCAGGCCATATTAGATCTATTATATTAGGTATTATATATTATCTGTTCACCAGATAGATAGATAGATACATAGATAGATATGACCAGGCCATATTAGATCTATTATATTAGGTATTATATATTATCTGTTCACAAGATAGATAGATAGATAGATAGATAGATATGACCAGGCCATATTAGATCTATTATATTAGGTATTATATATTATCTATCAACCAGATAGATAGATAGATAGATAGATAGATAGATATGACTAGCCTGCGTTAGATCTACTATGTTATCAATTTTCTATTATCTATATGATGTATATATATATATATATATATATATATATATATATATATATATATATATATATATATATTATATCTGTTTAAATATGAACACAATAGTTAGATAAATACAGAAATAGATAGATAGATAGATATGACCAGACCATGTTAGATCTATTATATTAGGTATTATATATTATCTGTTCACCAGATAGATAGATAGATAGATAGATAGATAGATATGACCAGACCATGTTAGATCTATTATATTAGGTATTATATATTATCTGTTCACCAGATAGATAGATATAGATAGATAGATAGATATGACCAGGCCATATTAGATCTATTATATTAGGTATTATATATTATCTATCAACCAGATAGATAGATAGATAGATATGACCAGGCCATATTAGATCTATTATATTAGGTATTATATATTATCCATTCACCAGATAGATAGACAGATATATATATAGATAGATATGACTAGACTACATTAGATCTACTATGTTATCATTTTTTTATTATCTATTTGATGTATATATATTATATTATATCTGTTATGAACACAATAGATAGATAAATACAGAAATAGATAGATAGATAGATAGATATGACCAAGCCGTAGTGGATCTATTATATAAGGTATTATATATTATCTATCAACCAGATAGATAGATAGATAGATAGATAGATAGATAGATATGACCAGGCCGTAATAGATCTATTATATTAGGTATTATATATTATCTGTTCACCAGATAGATTGATAGATAGATAGATAGATAGATATGACCAGGCCATATTAGATCTATTATATTAGGTATTATATATTATCTGTTCACTAGATAGATAGATAGATAGATAGATAGATAGATAGATATGACCAGGCCGTATTTGATCTATTATATTAGGTATTATATATTATCTATTCACCAGATAGATAGATAGATAGATAGATAGATAGATAGATATGACCAGGCCGTATTAGATCTATTATATTAGGTATTATATATTATCTGTTCACCAGATAGATTGATAGATAGATAGATAGATAGATAGATAGATATGACCAGGCCGTATTAGATCTATTATATTAGGTATTATATATTATCTGTTCACCAGATAGATTGATAGATAGATAGATAGATAGATAGATAGATAGATATGACCAGGCCATATTAGATCTATTATATTAGTTATTATATATTATCTATCAACCAGATAGATAGATACATAGATATGACTAGCCTGCGTTAGATCTACTATGTTATAATTTTCTATTATCTATTATATATATATATATATATATATATATATATATATATATATATATATTATATATATTATATCAGTTTAAATATGAACACAATAGTTAGATAAATACAGAAATAGATAGATAGATAGATATGACCAGACCATTAGATATATTATATTAGGTATTATATATATCTATCAACCAGATAGATAGATAGATAGATAGATAGATATAACTAGTCTGCATTAGATCTATTTTGTTATCATTTATTATATTAGATGTATATATATTATATTATATCTGTTTAAATATGAACACACTAGATAGATAGATAGATAGATAGATAGATATGACTAGGCCATATTGGATCTATTATATTAGGTATTATATATTATCTATCCACCAGAAAAAAAGAAAATAAAAAATCTGGGAATTTTTAAAAAAAAGATTTGAAAACCCAAGAATAATTAAAATAAAAACATCTTCAGCATAAAATAACCGTTTACATGCCGAAAAATCCAAACAACCAAACAACAAAAAAATCAGGCCCGGTACATCTAATGTGTGTGTGTGTGTGTGTGTGTGCATTTATATCCTCTAAATATGTGTGTCTGTGTATGCTTGTTAGCATATGTAAGTGTCCCTATGTACTATGTTATTGTTCAAGTGTCTGCTTATAAACGATGATACATTCTCGTATCAAAAATGTCCCAGGGAAAATAACTTTGGCAACGTTTCAGAATGTTTTGCATTTAAAATAAAAAAAATTCCCTTCCGTATTTCGATTTTTCTCAACAGTTCGTGAGCAACAAAAAGAGATATTTACTTCAACTTTTACATATTTGAATAGCCGGGTGGTTCTTTGGCGATATTTAGTGAGTTTGGTTTGATAGGGTCAGAGCTCGGAGTCGGAGTCGTGGAGTCAGAGTCGCGGAGTCGAAGTCGGAGTCGGGAACAATTAAGCGGTCACTGGATTCGGAGTCGGCGAATCTATACCGACTCCGATTCCAGTTTATTTTTACACTTTATATGGTCCTAGTCTAGTCTTAAACGTTATACAGTGTACCCTCCTTATAAATAAGTAAAGTAAAGTAAAGTCGTTGGGGTGGCCTAAAGTCGGTATCAGCCAATCAGTGAAGGAGTCTATCCCCTTTTCAATAGCGCTAGACCAAGGAGATTATTTTAGTGTCTGAGGTGGGGCCCCACACCTACCATCAGCTCCTCACTTTACCGCACAGATCCCTGTGCTACTCATACGCTGAGTTGGCGAGGGCCAGTATCGAACCAGAAACCTTCGGATTTCTAGCCGAACGCTCTACCGACTGAGCTAAACCGGTCCTAAATAATCATGGTTTTATATTTATTTGTATGTCATAAAGAGTCGGGGTCGGAGTCAGAGCTAGATATGCCAAAAATAGAGGAGTCGGAATCGGGGGTATTTTGTTCCGACTCACAGCCTTGGTTAGGGTCTACAATTCGCCAAGAGTGTACTCTACAAAATAATAAGACTCCCTTGAAAAGTATATCCTGGGTATGACTGAACCCGGTGGTGAGGCTATAGTTTTAAGGCCTTAGGAAGTGTTGATTCGCCCTTTCGTTTCCATTACTTCCAGTCCCACTCTGAGCAGGAGTTGCAAGTATTTACCCACCCCTTCACCACGAAGGATGTGACACAGCGTCAATTTTAAGCGGAGTTCAACAATTTTAAATTCAGAGTTTTCCTTCTCTTATATAGGTTGTCATACCAAGGCTAAAGATCCCAATCTGCCCTACTATTTACTCATAGATGAAGGTAGAACAGTTAGATGCATACCTTTCCCAAGGGTATTAGCGCTATTATTCTCCATAGTATATAATTTTTTTTAACACTTTCCACTCAAAACCCATTAACTTCAAAAATAAATTTTACATCATGTCAAAATTAGCTACCATATTTTTTTAAACCGGAAGTCTACAACTAACAAATACTATATAAATCTAGTATCATACATACACTAGTATACTTTACACAATTAATCAGAGTAAAGTGGGTAAGTCAGCAGAATTTCTTGAATATTAGCCTATTTGAAATCTTAGTTTCACTATACTTTACATTTATTTTTTATAACCTTGTCATCAAATATGTGAATCATACGCAAAACATTATATATATATATATATATAATATATATATTATATATATATATATATTCAGATTAAAAAGTTCTTTTTTCGAACATTTCAAAAATTCTCCGCGTTCCCATGAATTTTATTTCAAAAAATAAGGATATACTCTGGGGATGGTCGATATTTCTTTGTCTGCGGAACATTTCTACATTTTTTCTATTATTATTATTATTTCATTTCATTTTGTTATTAAAAAATGATAATAGATAGAATAATGTACACATGGATAAATTCCTGATCGAAACACGTGTAAGTTAAATTAATAAAAATAACCTATTTTATCCATTCAATACTTTCTTTCCTTTATTTCTCTTTTCATCATACTGTCGGATTCACTTCCATGTTCATTTTACACACACACACACACACACACACATATATATATATATATATATATATATATATATATATATATGTTTCGTGACACTGATGAGACGTGAAACGTCGAAACACGGTGTCTGTAGATGTAGTATGCAGTAGGTGCTACATTTTCTAGTTTCAGTGTTTATATTCGATTTTCTCATGGATTTGACCAAGTTATTAACAATCATCTGATCCATATTTTGCAACTCATTTAACAATTTTTCTTTGAGGGTTGCCACTAACATGATTTTGGTTTGTTTGTTTATTTGTTTGTTTTGTTTTACGGCATATCAACATCAGTGGATTATTTAATGCCGATAAAGTTTTGAAATACATCAATTCTTAATGGATAATACAATTTTGTTTATCAACTCATGTTTTTCTATTCAACCCATAGATGGGACCCTAACAGGTACTACCACTCCGGGTCAGAGTGGACCAGGGAGCAATGGTGATGAAGGGGTGCTCCACATTCCCCAAACCTCCAAAACTGGAACCTCACCATCAGAGAGAGTTTAACGTCATTCCCAGGACATGTAGACCCTCAGTCACAACCTTCTAGCACCCATATGATAAAGAGGGGTTGGAGCTTGCCATAAGGGCAATAGGGTTGGGAAAATTATATAGGTGCTAGGGCTTGACTTGACCAGCTGATTGATCGGATGGGGGCCTCTCCGACCGCCCGTCTTAGCCCAAGATAGGACCCAAGTGGAGTATTGCAAGTCATGAATCATATAGGTGCTAGGGCTTGACGTGACCAGTGATTTTGGTCGCACGGTCTCGAAGTTTTCGGTCAATGTGCTCACAAACGTGTTCTATTAGATTCATTTCAGGACTTTGGGCTACCCAGGGCAGTGATTCCATCCAGGCCTTATTACACAAACCAAAATTTCTGTGGAAAAAAGGGTGGCTAAAACTTATCATAGCCCACTGTATATATATTATAGATGATATGAGTGCTTTATTTATAAGTACACGGTGCTCACTATCATGGATAGAGCATTTATATCTAAGTTGGGGTAGCGTGAACAAGGAATCAATGGCGCCTAGTTACTGACAGTTTCTCGCTTATGCGATGTTCAGACCAAGTAGAAAAATGAAAAAAAAGTCAGTAAGCAGGCACCGTTGATTCCATGTCCATGATGCTTATATATAAACCAGGTGTGTCAAAAAAGTATCGAGATTGAAGCTGTATTTACAAAGATAGGAATGAACAATAAATATAACGTAATTTTTTTTAGAATACAAGGTGTGTCAAAAAGTACAGATTGTAAAGTTGCATTTACCAAGTAGAAATGAAGGATGAATGGAACGTTAATTTTCCAGAATACAAGGTGTGTCAAAATGTACAGATTTTAAAATCTGTATTTACCAAAATAGAAATGAAGGATGAATGGAACGTTAATTTTTTTTCGGAATACAAGGTGTGTCAAAAAGTACAGATTTTAAAATCTGTATTTACCAAGATAGAAATGAAGGATGAATGGAACGTTAATTTCTTTTCGGAATACAAGGTATGTCAAAAAGTACAGATTTTAAAATCTGTATTTACCAAGATAGAAATGAAGGATGAATGGAACGTTAATTTTTCCATTATGAATACAAGATGTGTCAAAAAGTACCGAAAATCTCGATACCATTTTTAAACATCTTGTATATACTAGCAGTATGTACCTGACCTTCACAGGGTTACATAATATTCAGCCAAATCTAAGTATACACGCTTGAAATCTCATATTACTCACCATTGGATAGCAATACCTCCCGTTCGATGTGCTTGTTGGAAAAATATTACAAATGAAATTTTTCCAAAATCTAAAATTTCATTTTTATTTTCAAACTCATGATAGAATGATAAAGGAACGTACCTCTGTAGAATATTCTGTTATGAATCAACACCGACTTATTTTTTCCCCATAATTAATTGGTCCAAATGAATTCAGGGATATTTGGATCCCTCGCAAAATTCTAGCCAATAAATGTTTTGTTTTTAATGGCGTCCCGGACAGACAGATAGATAGACAGAGATACTACAAATATAGTATAATAACCACAATTCAAAGTGATGAATATTGTGTTGTTTTTAGTCTTATTTATTAACCCGAATATTTCAGGTGAACGTCCACATTTAGTCAAAGGGTCGAATACAATGACTGTTTTATCTATTCGTTTAATTCTAAATCTTCTCCTCCATGGGGTCACGTGTCAGTTGAATGGTTCGTTGGCTATATATATATATAGTTGAATGATTCGTCGGCCATATATATATATATATATATATATATATATATAGTTGAATGGTTCGTCGGATATATATATATATATATATATATATATATATATATATATATATATATATATATATATATATATATAGTTGAATGGTTCGTACATTAAGACCTAAGCATGTTTATATTTTAAAATATAAGTCTTAAGTTATAACATTCCGTTGCGAGAGCACGCTTCAAATTATGTAAATGCTGAACAAGCCACTGTTTTAATATTTCAATTCCTTCGACCGTCTGAAGATTGCATAATATGTATAAAACTGTAGTTACGGAAAATTAACACCATAATATTTCGTCTCTGATTTTAAAGCTGCTCTGCTATTTTAGCATTGAGCACCTTCATATGCTAAAACTTTTCACATAATGAAGATACAGTTCGACAACATATTTCTGGCGTCAGCGGATGTACATATGTTCAAGCGAGCGCGTGGCCTACACGCTTTTTAGAACAACAATCCTTCCGATTTGAATTTAAATTATTTTCTGCTTCTCTCTCGATGAGTCCGGATTAAAAACATGCTCTGATGATGATTTTTTATAATCGAAATATTGTTCAATATTAGCTACGAAAATGATATAAAATATATTCATTTTTAACAATATTGTGTTTTCATACACTTTTATCTATCTATCTATCTATATATCTATAATCTATCTATCTATCTATCTAATCTATCTATATATATATATATATATATATATATATATATATATATATATATTCAGGGGGTAAAGAGAAATAGAACCAAGACAGAGGCCTGTCCGAAATATTAAAGATTTCAGATAAAATGTAAGATAATATTCACCATTTTGAATTCTTATTATTTTCTTTTTCTTTTTTTTTTTTACTTTTCTATGATTCTAATATATAACCAACAAAGATTCCAAAAATCCATAACATATTATTTAAAGAAGCGTACGTGAACTAAATAACCCCCCTCTCTCCTCTCTCTCTCTCTCTCTATATATATATATATATATATATATATATATATATATAATATATATATATATACGTAGGGTATCCAAAAACTGGTATTTTGATAATCACTAATGGGAGCTCAATGTATAATAATATGGTTTTTTGAGTTTTTCCTTCCTTTCAATGGTATATATATATATATATATATATATATATATATATATATATGGTATCGAATATAAATGAGTAGATATAGAATCTAATGTCTTTCTAAACTACAGATACTAGAGTTTCATTATTTCTAGTCGAACAATTAAAACCAATATCATTACGTATTATTATTAAACACTACAACATTAAAACATATAAAACCAAAACATCGGCAATTTGGTTTGAAATATTCAAATTCT
>CM042163.1:45384356-45394356 GCA_023376005.1 Doryteuthis pealeii
ATATTATATATATATAATATATATATATATATATAAAATAAACTTTGAAATAAGTCAACATGTTCTTAAATACTTATACTTTCCCGTCTATCCTCCTTCCACTATACACCTCCCCTTCTCACAACTTGTGCCCCCCTTCCACAAGAATATATATATATATATATATATATATATATATATATTATATATATATATATACGAAACACTCCCCACGAGCAGGATGTGACACAAGGTCAATTTCTTAAGCGGAGTTTAACAGGTTTGAATTCTGAGTTTTCCTTCTCCTAGCCATGGTTAAAGTACCCAGTCTGCCCTACTATTTATCCATAGCTGGAGATAGACCATTTAGATGCATTACTTTCCCAAGGGTATCAGTGCTATGTGAAATGTAAACAGCTTCGACCAAGAATTGAACTCGGGTTCAGTCTATTTCTTACCACTCTAACCATTAGACCACACACCTTCACTATGGTTGTTCATATAAGCATACATTTTATTCAGGAAAGTCTGAGAAAAGGTTTTCTTTGTTTAATGGCATATCAATCTTGGTGGGTTTTTTAATGTCAAAACGTACATATATTAGCGAGTCTCCAGTTCTGAAGATCTAGAGTGTGGAGTATTCCTTTCTAGCTATTACTTCCACGTCTACTCTGACCTGGAGTGGTAGTATCTGTTACCCCAACTTTATAAATGAGATGTCTATAATTAGAGATTATGTATGAAATTAAAATTCTACATCCTACAACTATAATAATACTATAATAATAATAATGAAAATATATAAAATATATATGAATTCTAGAATAAAAATATATATAATTAATAACAATGAAAATATATAATATATATATAAATTCTAAAATGAAAATGTACATAAATTAATGACAATGAATATATATATATATATATATATAATATATATATATATATATATATATATATATATATATATTAATGTGTATGGTTTCGTACTATACTAGAAAAATAATAGTAATCCAACGTACAGTGTTATTAGAAGAGTGCTCAATATCTGTGATAGAGCGTTGATAGTTGAATGAAGTGACAAATAAAAGTTTTAGCTTTTATTCATTTATTTGGGAACGATATTACTACCAATGGTTTCCTGCTAAAAGCATTCATCAGGTAAACGAAATGTTGTTTTTTTTTTAATTACAGAAATGGTGTAAATGGTCGAAATTGGACCATTTACACCATTTCTGTAATTAAAAAAAACCAACAAAAATAGTGAAAATAAATCACGAATTAGGACTGAGCCTATTCTAGTAGTGACCACCTCAAGCGGCGTTTAACAGGGTTTGATTCAGAATTTTCCTTCTCCTATGCTGGTTGCTTAACCAAGGTTAAAGAGCCCAGTCTGCCCTTACTATAACCCATAGCTGGAGGGAGAGTAGTTGGGTTCAACCTTTCCAAGGGTATTAGCGCTATGTGAACTGATGTAGCTTCGCACTGAAAATATCTTACTGGTCGTACTCAGAAATGTCGTTGTCAGATTGGGCCTGTGGGGATACTGAGGATGGTGCTGAAGTTGTTTGTAGCATGGTGATGCCAATTAGAGTTTATCCCTAAGCATTTAGAAAAAGACTGGAAGAATTGGAAATCAGAGGAAGAATCGAGACCATTCAGACAACTGCATTGTTAAAATCGGCTAGAATACTCAGAAGTGTCCAGGATACCCGAGGAGACTTGCTGTCACTCAGCCTCCGCTGACAGACCACTTGTCAACCATTGTGTGAAAAACTCGCAAGGAGTGAAATAATAATCATATGATAAAGTAGTTATGTATAATAGGTTGGTTGGGTGGATTTTACGGCATCATCCCTTGTTGGGTTATTTTATGCCGAAGACGTTTTGTTTTATTCATTCTTGATGTGTATTCAATTTTTAAAATTTAAACTCAATTTTTTAAATCACAAATTTTTAAACTCATTATTTTCTATTTAACCCATTGATGGGACCCTTAAATAGGTACTACCACTCCTGGCCATAGTAGACCTGGGGTAATGGTGATGAAGGAATATTCCACTTTCCAGAGCACCAGAATTGGAACTTCACTATTAGATGCAGCTTAACAGGACACAAGTATATGTTAATAGGAACAAACTAAGGATAAATAATAATACTAATCAAGAAAACAAAAATGAGTAGAAAAACAACTGTACGAATTCTTCAAGTGACAAATTAAAGGAATTTATATTAGATAGAAATTTGTATTAGATAGGAATACTTCATATAATATAAAAAGTAAAGTCGACGGGGCGGCCTAAAGTCGGTATCAGCCAGTCAGCGAGGGAGTCTATCCCCTTTTCAATAGCGCTAGATCAAGGAGATGGTTTTGGCATCTGAGGTGGAGTGCCACACCTACCATCAGCTCCTTACTTTACTGCACAGATCCCTGTGCTACTCATACGCTGAGTTGGCGAGGACCGGTATCGAACTAGGAACCTTGTGGTTTCTAGCCGAACGCTCTACCGACTGAAAACTGTGTACAAAAGTTTATAAGAAACACGAAAAACATAAATATATATTTACCAACCACTCCGCACGAGTAGGGTGTGACACAAGGTCAATTTCTTATGCGGAGTTTAACTGGTTTGAATTCAGAGTTTTCCTTCTTCTAGAGTGGTTACCGAGCCATGGTTATAGAGCCCAATCTGCCCTGCTATTTACCCATAGCTGGAGGAAGAATAGAGGAAGCATACTTTACCCAAGGGTATATGCAAACAGCTTCGTACAAGAATTGAACTCGGGTCAACAAATCTATTTCCCGCGATTCTAACCATTAGACCACGTGCCAACATCATAAATATAAAACGCACAATGAACGCAATTCTCAATCCACTAGTCATAAAATAACCCTAAACGAGTTGGCATGCCGTTGAAATCATTCAATTATTAATTGAGTTGTTAGTTCATTAATCCTTTAGTATAACACGTACATGCTAGTTTGCGGTGCGTGTGTCACATGACGGAAACAGTTCGAGCTGTAGTGTGTACTCGCTGTGGTTGGTAGTATCGTGGTAGTTGGTGCGCTGACATGCTGTGTATTTCACTCTTTGTGTGATTTGAAAGATGCAGAAATGAAGGTGCAACGTAGAATAATTCAACAACATATGCTTTACGGGTTCGAACTTGGTCTTAACGCCGCGGAATCAGCCAAAAATCAGTTGTTGCGAGAAAGGTGAAGGCACAGTTGATCGCGGTATAGTAACCACTAAGCTCAAGAAATTTCACTCGAGTTGCAAGAATCTCGACTATCTGGCTGACTTCTGATTTAGGTCGGAAAATTAAAACGGAGTTTTTTGGTGGCCCCCAATGACAGTTTAACTACAGTCTATAAATAAACATTTTGCGAATTGGGTTACGGTTTTAGGGGATTAAGCTTGTTTATAATTACGTATTGTTTTTAAAAAATAAACAACAAAAATCCAAAATTACTATAGATTTAATTAACCATTGAAATTAATTATTGAATCTATTATTTGAGACAGTTGTTTTGTGTTAGTATTGCAATGTATAATTTCAATTAAACTTAGTTTTAAAAAATATTTTCAACATTATGATATACTAATTTGGTACTTTTGTTGTTTATTTTTTTTAAGCAATACGTAATTAAAACACCTTAATCCCCTAAAACCATAACCCAACTCAAACTGTAATATCGGAGTCGTATATATTTGAATTGAACTATTTTCTGTATAAATAAAAAGACTAAAGACAGAGTTTTTTTTTAAGCCATACGTAATTTAAAAAACCTTAATCCTCTAAAACCGTAACCCAATTCGCAAAATGTTGATTCATAGACTGTAGTTAAACTTTCATTGGGGACCACCAAAAACCTTACCGTTTTAATTTTCCGACCTAAATCAGAAGTCAGCCCAGGCAATCAAGTTGTACTAAAACTGTGGATTCCGAGTTTGTGTTCCATGTCATCAACGAAAATCCGACGAGTAGAGTACCAGACGGGCACGACATTTCACAGTCCATTGTGGTTGGTCATCTCGGCAAAATATTTGAATTGTGCCTCCTCATGTTGCCCTAATATTGCAAACCTTTTGAATCACAGTTGTATATTATGAAGCTACTAGTTACAAATATTGTTACATAATTAACATGTGGCGTATTAATCATGTATGGTAAATATAGAATTCAAAAGTTATTCGGTAATTCTTTTATAAAAAGCGTCTAATGGAAAATAACCAGTAATAAATTATATAGGGGTTTACGTCAGTATGATAGACAAGACTTAACCTTTGATTGACCTTGCTAGATTTCTCTATTTGGTCGGCCATGTTAGAGTTCTTTTAATTGCTTGCTTGAATGTATGGTAAATGTAGAATTCAAAAGTTATTTGGTAATTCTTTTATAAAAAAAGAGTCATGGAAAATAACCAGTAATAAATTATATAGGGTTTTACGTCAGTATGATAGACAAGACTTAACCTTTAATTGACTTGCAAGATTTCTCTATTTGGTCGCTATGTTTGAGTTCTTTAATTGGTCGCTAGAATGGCCCTAAGTGTAGAAATAAAAAATTAACTGATAGTTCTTTTTGAAGAAGAGACTTGGAAAATATCTAGTAAGATCAAATGCAGGTCATATCAGTATGATAGACAAGACTTAACCTTTAATTGATCTTGGTAGATTTCTCTAACTGTTCACTGTGGTGAACAGCGCTAAATGATCCTAAATGTAGAATTCAAAAATTAACTGGTAATTCTTTTAGAAGAAAAGTCATGGAAAATAACCACTAATAACTTACACAGGGGTTCATGCCCCTAAGTAAAACACTCCACACGTGTTGGTTACCTCTGAGAATTTGGGAAATAAAGACGCTTAAAAATATACAAAGTTTTGTATTCATTTATAAGAACAAGAAACGACACTGAGTTAGAGATCTTCTTTTTTTTTAAATATTTTTTTTTATTCGTTCTCAACAAATATTTAAAAAAGAAAAGAAATTACAGTTATTCGCCCATTTCATTCATAACATAAAGAAGGAGGAAGGGAGAAGAAAGAAAAAAGAAGAAAAAAAAAGAAGAAAAAAAGGATAACCACGAAAAAAAAAAATTAAGCACGTTCATTTCTGATATTCGTCTTTGAAGATAAAGTTTCCTTTGAAATCGATAAGACAAAAAATAACATCTTTTTGTTTTTATTTTTATACGCATTGTAATTGCCTTCAAATTATTATATATTATATATATATATATATATATATATATATAATCTACTGATTAGCGAGTTTGATCTTTGCTCGATGCCTCATACTTGTGAACTCGTCATTGTCACATTTGTCAACAATTTATCAAGTGACCTGAAAAAAAAATCAGAAAGTTTTAAAATAAAATAACTAATGCATTATACAATTCATTCATTGATAAATCAACACTGAAAATTTCATTAAAATCGGATAAATCCCTGATGTTTGGTAATTTTTTTTCAATGGCAGGGGTTATGTAGTAATTTAAAACTTAATAACTCGCGTTGTACGAACAATCGAATCATTTAGAAAAAGAAATGAAAGTTCAACTCTTGTAGTTTTAGTTTTTATAAATATTTTGATTATTGCATTTCAACAAGACTGCCATCTTTCGTGTTACATTTTAAATCTGCTGCGGGATTTTATAGACATATAGGTATGAGGATATACAAGAATCTGAGTGGAAATCAATCCGGGTGGTGATCGTCGTTAACGAAAATTTGTACGTTTTCTTCTGCTCGACGAAAAGCGCCCGCTTACGATTTATAAAGTGATGGGATGTGATTAAATACGACCGTCATATAAAAAATGGATTTTTTTTTTAAATTTTCAAATCTATTTTTTATCTTTATTCATATTTATTTTATTTCTTAAGCCAGGCTTAATAAATATCAAACGAAAGACACTTTCCCCTGTCCCGTCGCAGAAATATAGCTATATACGCGCGCCATTTAGTAGTAAGATGCTTCACATGTTTTCAGCGACATTTTAACTCTTTTTCGCGCCGCAAAAAAAAGCTCATGACAAAAATGTTCGAAAAGGGTAAATGAATAATGGCTTCCCGTTAACCCCCGCACAAAGAAAAAAAGAGAATCAAAATGAAGAAGCAGAGGATTTGAAACATTTGTCACCCATCGGATCTCGTTCCCACAAGTGCGCTCGGCTAACACGACAACATTATTCAATTTGAATCATGGTGGATCGTCTTGCATGAGACAGTAAACCATAAACGCGTTTGGCTCATTTCTTGCGAGTTTCTTTAAGCTTCAGGGTCCATTCCCTCCGCCCAACATGTGGGGTGATGTATTGTCCCCAAAACTACGTACGAGGGACAGTAAACATCAGATTTTACACGTTGCTTAATTCTTTTCGTACAACAATTCTATTTTCTTTAATGTTTTTCCTTTTTCTTTTCTTTTTTTTCTTTTTTTTTCTTTTTTTTTTTTTTGCATATTTTGAAAGTTCTCACATCGTCACGCGAGATCACAAAGATGTGTACGAGATCGTCGATATGTTATCCAGACGTCAGATTTCCATATTAGACTGCATTAGTGCTAGCTCACTTGGTAGAGCATCCACCTCGGAACGAAAAGGTTCCGGGATCGATACTTGCCACCGCCTAACTCAGTGCATGAGTAGCACAGCTTGGATCTGTGTGGTAAAGTGGGGAACTGATTATAGATGTAGCGTTCCAGCTCAAACGCAAGAACTATTTCCCTCTGGTTTTGCGCTAGTGAAAAGGTGATAGACTCCCCTAGCTGTTTAGCTGATACAGACAATAGACAACTACATTACTTACAATTATTTTTGCTTTGTTTCTTTTTGTTTTGTTTTGTTTATTGTTTTTTGTTTTTGTGTTGTTGTTCGTTTGAAACTGTTCGTTTGAAACTGGAAGAATGAGTTGAAACAACTGAATACGAAAGAGAAAAGGTAGACCAATTGAATGAAATAGTGACAACAGAAAGAACTAAATCTAGAAATTTATTAGAGAGAGAGAGAGAGGGAGAGAGAGAGGGGATAGTACGAGAAAGATTGAAGCGTGGGTATCTAAGAAAAAGAGCGAAATAGAAAGTGAGACAAAGTGAAAGAGGAAGAGGGACGGATAGTTGGAAATAATAACAAGAAATAGAGGAACAAAGTGTAAAAGAAAAAAGAAAAAGAAAAAAGAAAGAAAGATTAGATAAAAACTGGACAAGAAGAAGACAAAAAAGAAAGAAAGAAAGAAAGAAAGAAAGATTAGAAAACGGACAGAGAAGAAAGAAAGAAGAAAGAAAGATTAGAAAAACTGGACAGAAAGAAAGAAAGAAAGAAAGATTAGAAAAACTAGATTAGAAAACTGGACAGAAAGAAGAAGAAAGAAAGAAAGAAAGAAAGAAAGAAAGAAAGATTTAGAAAAACTGGAACAGAAGAAAGAAAGAAAGAAAGAAGAAAGAAAGAAAAGAATAGAAAGATTAGAAAAACTGGACAGAAGAAAGAAAGAAGAAAGAAAGAAAGATTAGAAAACTGGACAGAAAGAAAGAAGAAAGAAAGAAGAAAGAAAGAAAGAAAGAAAGTGTAAGGAAAGGAATGCAAAAGAAAGAATATGTAGACTCAAAATAAGAAGTACATTAAAATTTGATAAAAGAATGAAAGGAAAAAGAAAAAAAGAAGAAAGAAAATATAAGGGAAGAAATAAAAAGAAAGAAGTTTGACTCTAGAATAATTGGCAGAATTAAAAGAAAGAAAGAAAGAAAGAAAGAAAATCTCAGTGACGAAAAAATTAAAGTTAAAAGGGAAGTAGAAAAAAGAAAGATAGGAGAACGGTGCAGAATCAAAAGAAAAAAGAAGAAGAAAGAAAGAAAGAAAGAAAGAAAAACTGGCAGCAAAGAAAGAGAAGAAAAGAAAGAAAAAGAAAATCTGGTAGAAAGAAAGAAAGAAAGAAAGAAAGAAAGAAAGAAAGATAGAAAAATGGACAGAAAGAAAGAAAGAAAGAAAGAAAGAAAAATGGACAGAAAAAGAAAGAAAGAAAGAAAGATGTTCATGTAAGAAAGAATGTTCCATGTAGAAAGAGAAAAAGAAAGAAAGAAAGAAAGAAAAAAGAAAGAAGAAAGAAAGTGTAAGAGAATGAATAAAAAAGAAAGAGATAATGTAAACTCTAGAAGAAAGAGTCGGTTAAAATTTTTTATAAAGAAGAAACGAAAGAAAGAAAGAGAGAAAGAAAAAGAAGAAGAAGAAATATAGTATAAAAGAAAGAAAGAACAGAAGAAAAAGAAAGTGTAAAAAAGAAGAAAGAAAGAAAAAGAACATAGTGTAAGAAAGAAGGAAAGAAAGAGAAGAAAGAAAGATGTAGACTCCAGAATAAGGATAGGTTAAATTTTTTGATAAGGAAAGAACGAAGAGAGAAAGTGAGAAAGATTAAAGAAAGAAAGATATTATAAAAAAGAAAAACAGAAGAAGAAATAAGAAAGAAAGGTAAAGTGAAAGCAGAAAGAAAGGTAGTGAAAAAAAAGAAGAAAAAAGAAAGAAATATAGTGTAAGGAAGAAAAAAAGAATGAAGCGAGAAGAAAAATAAGAAAGAAGATATTATAAAAAAAAGAAAAACAGAAGAAAGAAATAAAGAAGAAAGGTAAAATGAAAGAAAGAAAGAAAGAAAAAGAAAGGTAGTGTAAGAAAAAAAAGAAAGAAAAAAGAAAGAAATTAGTGTAAGGAAGAAATGAAAGAACGAAAGAGAAAAGACAAGAAAGGAATGGATAGTATTAAAAAACGAACAGAAGAAAGAAAGATAGTGTAAGGAAGAAAAAAAGTATAAGAAAGAAAAAGAAGAAAGAAGGAAGTAGTTATTTAAAAAAGAACAGAAGAAAGAAAGATAGTGTAAGAAAGAAAAAAGTATAAGAAAAAAGAAAGAAGAAAGAAAGAAGAAAGAAAGAAAGAAAGAAAGAAAGAAAGAAGAAGGTGTAAAAAAGAAGAAAAGAAAGAAGAGAAAGAAAGAACGTTAAATAAGCTTTGAAATAGTATCGAGAAAATAGGGGCGTTATCTGTTCGTTCGTTCGTCTGTCTTTGAGATAATGGCAACAAGAGTGGGTAGAGGGGGGAGGGCGAAGGAGAAGAAGGATGAGAAGAAGGAGAAGAAGGAGAAGGAGGAGGAGGTATGTGCGAGGAGGCAGCAAACCGACAGGCAGACAACGCCAAACAGATGTTGCGTACCTACAAACCGGCAATGAAGATGCCTCGACATCAGAGGAAGTGGGCGGAAGTCTACGGCGTCAAAAGCAAGGTGTGTGTGTGTGGCGTCACTGATTGGCTGAAAAGGCACCGGCACGTGACAGGTGGGGGAGGCGGCCTTGCGACGGATGAAGAGAAGACAAGACAAGACGAAAAAAGATGAGAAGGTGTGAGAGTCTGCGCGGGACAAATGAGGGAGGAGTAGGTGTAAAAGGTAGAAATCTGCCGGTGTCGGAAGGCGTTTTACTGCAAGATGGATGGAGCAGACGATAGAGGCACTGGAAGGCTGCAGGTGAAAAGATTGGTTATAAGATGACAGAGATAGTGAGAGGCGTGAAGGAGGAGTGGGAGGTAAGGTTAGAGAGAAAGTAGGCGGTTTGGGGTGGGAGAAGAAGGGGAGGAAGAGAATTGGATGAAAGTTAGTAAGAGAATTTTAGAGGCGTTCGAAAGATTAGGATAGTGAGGGGAGAAGGATGGGGGAGAGAAAGCTTGATGGTAGGAGGTAAAGAAAGAGAAAAAAGAAAGAAAGAAAGAAAGAAAGAAAGAAAGAAAGGCAAAGAACGAGAAGGTAGAAATCTATCAGGAAAGGTGGCTTAAAGAAAAGAAAAAGAAAAGAAGTTATAGAGGGAGTATAAAATGTCAGTAAATGAAGAAGAAGAAGAAGAAGAAGAAGAAGAAGAAGAAGAAGAAGAAGAAGAAGAAGAAAGCTTAAAGAAAAAAATAAGATGTTAGAAAGGGGGTAAAACTGTCGAGAAGAAGAGAAGAAGAAAAGAAGAAGAAGAAGAAGAAGAAGAAGAAG
>CM042163.1:45399356-45419356 GCA_023376005.1 Doryteuthis pealeii
GCCTAAAGGATCAAGTGTTTAATGGTAGACTACAAACCTATCCCCTTGTGACTATTTCCTCTGATGATATCTGGTGACTCTGTGTCAGTACTATTGTATGTCTGCACCAAATGGACAAAACGCTTGAAAAAATCTACATGGTAACTACACAAGGATTCTGAGCGCTGTTTTGAACAAATCCTAGAGGTATCATCCCACCAAACAGCAACTCTACGGCCACTTACCTTCCATCTCACAAACTTTCCAAATAAGACGTTAATTCATTTATAAATTTATGTTTTCCTTAGAGTTTGATTCTTTTAATCAAAAGTATTAATCCCAGTTCAGAAATTAAAAACATTATACATTGGACTTTATTTCATATTCCGCCCTGTCGGCTGGAGCGTTAGAATGCACAGACTGCACCTCTGCAGAGGGGTAAGACTCCCCCTATGGGGCTACCTGTTTGCCGTGGTTGGCGAGTGTGATGCTTAAGGATAGAGCCCAGGTGGATGAGCAGTTCACGGCATGCAATACTCCACTTTGGCCCTATCTTGGGCTAGACGGGTGGTCGGAGAGGCCCCCTCCGATCAATCGGCTGGTCACTTCAAGCCCTAGCACCTATATGATTTCCCCAACCCTATTGCCCTTATGGCAAGCCCCAACCCCTTTTTATCATATGGGTGCTAGAAGGCGGTGGCTGAGGGTCTACATGTCCTGGGAATGACGTTAAACTCTATCTGATGGTGAGGTTCCAGTTTTGGAGGTTTGGGGAATGTGGAGCACCCCTTCATCACCATTGCTCCCTGGTCCACTCTGAAATGGAGTGGTAGTACCTGTTAGGGTCCCATCTATGGGTTAAATAGAAAAATGTATTTATAAAAAAATTGTATTATCCATTAAGAATTGATTTATTTCAAAACTTTATCGGCATTAAATGACCCACTGAGGTTGATATGCCGTAAAACAAAACATACCAAACCAAATCATTTCATATTCCACTAAAACTTCTGTCCAGTAGATTATGGTAAAAATTTACGCCCCTGAATTCACAGTCTACCTTTTTCGCTATCCTATTGCCAATAACATTTGGCTATTTTATATCTTATAATTTTATTATTTAATTTTTAAAAAAGTGTTTGTAGAATATTGTAACCGGTTATTTAACAGCATGTAAAGAGGTTGAATAACAGAATATTACATTTCAGATATTTTTTAAACCGAGAGAGGGCAAAGGTTGTGGGAAACCCAGTTTTTTTTTAAAGATTTTTAAAATTAAAAGTAAAGTTAAAAACCAGCCAATTTTATCCTACCCTAATATTTACCTTCTTAATCCTAGAAGTATCATCCCACCAAACAGCAACTCAACGGCCACTTACCTTCCATCTCACAAACTTTCCAAATAAGACGAACAAGACATATGCCGAGCACTGCTGAAGATGCAGGAACGAACTTATAAATGACGTTCTCCTATGGAGACACCAATGTTGGCCGAACAGCAAAAATTTACATTGATTAGCTCTGTACGGACACAGGATACTGTATAGAGGACTTTCTATGAGCAATGGTTGATAGGGACTGTAATATACCTACTTAAAAAAACATTAATGGGTATGTCCAATCCTCATGAATACGGGAGTATTATGCTAATTGTGTAGTCTTATACGACTAGTAGTGGTTTACCTTCTTCACGCCGATGGCGAGTATTGTATTTTGTTAATGTTAGAAAGATTCCATTTCATTTCCAATCTCCGTTGGGTATTTCGCATTTAATAACCTTTGTTAGGTTACAAAAGGGACAGATGGTAAGAGAAATAGAGAAAGAGAGAGAGATAGAAAGAGAGAGAGAGAAAGAGAAAGACAGAGAGATTAAGAGAGTGTGTGTGTGTGTGTTGAGAATTTTGATATATAAGGTGTGTGCTAGATCCTCGCTCTTACTAATAGACTAGGTGAGATTATGTGATCTATTCCTTGGCCAATCACTGGCAGTACTCTGAGGCAGATACAATACTTAACCACCCTACTGGTCATAATTACTACAGCGTTCACTGACGACGGACATAGGATTAAATCACTGGACCTTTACCAATACGTAGGATAGGACTTATACGCTTACCAAAGGATCACCAAAGGATTCCATAACATAGGACTTTCTTTAAGCCCTTTTCAACTGGCCAAGGATGGCACTTAAAAACTTTACAGAGAGAATCAGTGCTATCACCATGATTTGATGATGATGATGTTGATGATCTACTCATATTTATGAATTTTATCGTTGTGTTCTTTTCTGTCAGTGTTTTTGGAAAATATCATCTCAAAGTCATTCTGAGAATAAACTTTTTAGCTCAATTCTTAGCGCCTCTTGTTTGTGTTGTAGATGAGTTAACACCCCTATAGAATGGACTGGCTCATAGCCTTATAAAAGTCGACGTAGCAGTGATAGAGCGGGAAAATTATATTCGAACAAAATCACTGCGTTTGACAACACACATTTGACCCTTCACGTATCTTTTTCTTTTTTTTTTATAGACATTGCATATTCGGTTTTCCGGTTAATACCGGGGGTCCAGCGAGCTTCGGGCGCTGGACTTGTCGAGAGTTTAATAATAGCGTCGATCCCAGGGGGCTATCCCCACAGGCAACGACGCAATTTTTGTTCTTTCCCACCCATGAGCTTCGGCTTGTGGGTGGACCCACGTTAAAACGATGCCTTGTGCCCAGTCCATACAAGTGGGGTATGCGATAAATATATTTGACCCTTCTCATTCTTGTAAGTTTGTCTTTGTGTATTGTTATACTTCTTGGTTTTATGTAATAAGTATCTGTTAGCACCAGATACAAGTGCCGAATAAAATATATCTTAAGCACACTATTTCTCTGTGTATCTTTTACCACCTCAACGATACAACAGTTGTTTTTTTTGTATGATAAACTAACATGTTTAAATTTAACCTCAATTTTGCAAGGGGGTTCCTCAGTGCGTGGTGGCTAATGTGCTGGGCTGCGACATCGTAATAAGCGAGTTCAAACTCCAGGTCCGCTATTACGTTCACTTTCGGACTAATACCTTTCGGAAAGGTAGGAAACCTACACCCACTAGCTATATGTTAAATAGTATCACTACTGCTTTTCTGCAAGGCCATTCTTGTAGAAAAACAGTTGTGGTATTTTCGCTCACTCTACAAGGATTAAAAGGGATTATCTGCTTGTAAAAGGGTTAAATGATTAGGGTAAAGCGATACTTTGAACTTTATATGTACTATATTAATTACAACTGATTTGGTTTGGTTTGTTTTGTTTTACGGCATATCAACCTCGGTGGGTCATTTAATGCCGACAAAGTTGTGAAACAAATTCATTCTTAATGGATACTCAATTTTTTTTAAAAACTCATGTTTTTCTATTTAACCCATAGATGGGACCCTAACAGGTACTACCACTCCGGGTAAGAGTGGACCAGAGAGCAATGGTGATGAAGGGGTGCTCCACATTCCCCAAACCTCCAGAAACTGTAGGGTTGGGGCAAACATATAGGTGCTAGGGCTTGACGTGGCCAGCCGATTGATCGGAGGGGGCCTCTCCGACTGCCCGTCTAGCCCAAGAAAAGCCTAAAGTGGAATATTGCAAGTCATGGACTGCTCATCCACCTGGGTTCTATCCTTAAGCATCACGGGTCGCCACCCACGGCCAACAGGTGATCCCATCGGGGGAGTCTTACCCCTCTGCAGAGGTGCAGTCGGTGCATTCTAATGCTCCAGACGACAGGGCAGTAATTACAACTTAGAGAATGATGAAAATGTGATCTTGTACGAGGATCACTTAATAAATAAAGTGAACTTTTCCTAAGGAATTAATAAAACATTTTTTAGATTTACACCATAGTGCTGTATCCTTTCAATGAGACTGTTCGATACTTAATGTGGTTCTAGTTGGGGGATTGTGATCAGTTTGAGAAAAATTGATGGAAAAAAATCTAAAAACAAAGATCCTCTTAGAAAAAAAAATTCCTTATGTTGACTAGCAAAAAAAAAAAATACACCCTCCGGGCAGAAGTATTTAAGTTTTAATATAATTAAATGCTATATTGAATTAGAAAGTCTAATGAATTTAAATACAAACACAAAAAGATTACATTTATTTTTAGTTTATTCTGATTTCAATATAAAATTATACATAGGATTGCTTTTAATATGTTTGAGAATAAAACAATAATATTAGAAATCAATAACACCAAGTAATTATTTATTAAACCCGGTTTTATTAAAACCAGTATGCAAATTATTCACACCATATACTATGTAAACATTCATTTCTTAATGATATATAACACATCGCAGGCTTCTAAACACATTAATTGTATGACCTGTTTTGAAGCAAACCTATCTCAGATAAATCTTAAGAGACATTGTTAATAAATAAGATTCTAATTAAGATTAAATAATGATTATTTAATAACCATAGAGAATATAATATAAATAACTAAGGGAATTGAAGACTGTCAGCATGATTTTCTTTACTGGCCGCTTCACCCGGTACTTTTTCTTTATAGATGAGTCAGTGCATTTCCACTCTATGGTCTTGTCTTTTTTACTTATACTCATTCCCAGGACATGTAGACCCTCAGCCATCGCCTTCTAGCACCCATATGTATGCATTCGTAAGGATTTCTCTGTTTTTATTAAAGTATGCTTCTCCGTAAACATTATACATTCTTCTGTAAATTTCACATGGTTTGCACTTCTTAGGCACCAGAAATGTATTGACAGACCTCTGTTCAAGTATAGAGCACTGATTTGAAACCATTTTGAATAGCCTCCAATCAGATATTTTTGTGGGATTAAGATATTTTTGCTATAAAACAATTCTAAATAATGCAGAATTTATAGCTATGTAAAAAGTATATCTATAAGCTGTCACTTATATTCATATATCGCCTTTTTCATTTCTTTTTCTTTATTGTCTAGGTTCATAATTAAATTTTAAAACCTTGCAAAATGCGCGACAATCTGCCGACCAGTGGTGGCTCGGGACACTGGAAATGTGGAGCAGACAGTTCCATATAAAACATTATTTTTCTAGCTTTGACAGATTGACCTCTGGCATTTTTGTCTAAACTTGGACTTTCTCCACCAGACAAGAGGAAATACATAAAAAAAGATCCAGGATAAAGCTCTAACAGCATCAGCGTGGATATGGCAATCCTACATTGTGACATCAAACCGACAAAGTCTGGTGGTATTGTTAGATACTGCTGGGGCGCTCTGGGTTAGTGGTAATGATGCTTCGGCCCCGAAACCATGCCTGAACCCAGTCATCATCTGATGAAGGCTTTATTGGTTGTCATGTTACTGTGTAAATAACAGTCATTGTATGAAGATTTTTTTAAGGCTTATTGATTGGTTAGTTGGTTGGTTGGTTTGATTTTACGGCATGTCAACTCTTGTTGGGATATCTTATGCTAAAGACGTTTTATTTTATCTATTCTTGTCGGGTATTCATTTCTTTTTACTCTTTATGATTTTTCAATTCTTTAAACGCATTTCTAATATTCTTTTAAATCTATCTAACTCATAGATGGGACCAAAACAGGTACTACCACTCCAGGTCAGGGTGGACCTGGGAGTAATGGCGATAAAGGAGTACTCCACATTCCCCAGAGCTCAAGAATTGGAACCTCACCACTAGATGCAGTTTAACGTCATACACAGTACACAGGATTATTGGTGATAGTATTAGATATCTTTTATAAATAAAAATAAAGTTTACGAGTTCAAATCTTGGACGAGGCTGGGTCCAGTTCACACAGCACTTATTGCCTCTATAAATTGACATTGTGGAACATCCTGATCGAGCGGAGAGCATGGGAAATACACACACTGGAAACACACACTCACGTAAACCATGCATCATCTCAGTTGTCTGGCCCTCGTCGTGTAACGGTTATTGTCGTAGGAAATGGAGACGGTGACCCGAGTTCAAATCCTGAAGTCTCTTTGCACTTGACATAACGTTAATACCCTTGCGAGAGGTATATATTGAACTATTCTCTCTCAAGTTATGCGCGAATAGTAGGGAAGACTGGACTCTTTAACCTTGGTATGACAAGCGGTTTGTTTGTTTTGTTTTACGGCATATCAACCCCAGTGGGTCATTTAATGCCGATAAAGTTTTGAAATAAATCAATTCTTAATGGATAATACAATTTTTTTAAGAAACTCATGTTTTTCTATTTAACCCATAGATGGGACCCTAACAGGTACTACTACTCCGGGTCAGAGTGGACCAGGGAGCAATGGTGATGAAGGGGTGCTCCACATTCCCTAAATCTCAAAAACTGGAACCTCACCATCAGATAGAGTTTAACGTCATTCCCAGGACATGTAGACCCGCAGCCACCGCCTTCTAGCATCCATATGATAAAAAGGGGTTGGGGCTTGCCATAAGGGCAATAGGGTTGGGAAAATCATATAGGTGCTAGGGCTTGACGTTACCAGCCGATTGATCGAAGGGGGCCTCTCCGACCGCCCGTCTAGCCCAAGATAGGGCCAAAGTGGAGTATTGCAAGTCATGAACTGCTCATCCACCTGGGCTCTATCCTTAAGCATTACGGGTCGCCAGCCACGGCCAACAGGTGGCCCCATTGGGGGAGTCTTACCCCTCTGCAGAAGTGCAGTCGGTGCAATCTAACGCCCCAGGCGACAGGGCGGGACAAGCGGTTTAGGGAAAGGAAAACTCTGAATTCGAACCAGTTAAAGTCCGCTTAAAATTGACCTTGTGTTGCGTCCTGCTTATGCTGACGAGTTAAATGAGTAAATACCTAAAAAAATGTATATATATATATATATATATATATATAAAAGTAAGTAAGTAAAGTCGTCGGGGCGGCCTAATGTCGGTACCAGCCAGACAGCGAGGGAGTCTATCCCCTTTTCACTAGCGCTAGACCAAGGAGATTATACTAGCATTTGAGGTGGAGCATCACACCTACCATCAGCTCCTCACTTTACCGCACAGATCCCTGTGCTACTCATACGTTGAGTTGGCGAGGGCCAGTATTAAACTAGGAACCTTGTGGTTTCTAGCCGAACGCTCTACCGACTGAGCTAACCCGGCCCTTTAAGAGTAATGCTTACAGTACCTGGTATTCCCAAGCGGTCACCCATCCAAGCACGTACCAGGCTATACAGTGCTTAACTTCGGTGATTGGACGAGAACGTTAACCGGTGTTCTCAGCGGGACTCATATTTACGAACCCTTCCGAACGAGCAGGATGTGACACAAAGACAATTTCTTAAGTGGAGTTTAACAAGTTTGAATTAAGAGTTTTCTTTCTCCTAGACTGGTTGCCTAACCAAGGTTAAAACACCCAGTCTGTCCTACTATTTATCCATAGCTGGAGGGAGAGCACTTGGATGCATACTTTCCCAAGGGTATAAGTGCTAAGTGAAATGCAAACAGTCTCGTCCAGGATTTGAACTCTCGTCAGCGAGTGTAACCAACCAACCAACCAACCAACCAACCAGCCAAACAACCAAAATAATGACCTAGATTTGACAAATTAAAAAAAGAATAAATTCCCAAAAGGAACCCAACGAGAAGGAATAAAAGAAAAATGTCTTCGGCATAAAATAACCCAAGGGTCGACGTGCCGTAAAATCCAACCACCCAACCAAATTCCTAACCAACCAACCACCAACAGTACAAGTCATGTCAGTTGCAGAGTTTACATTTATGGGAAAAAATGGTTATTTTGCATAAAAAAAAAATTAAAAAATAAAAATTATTTATTTTGCGTATTACACGAATATTTTGCGTATTACATGAATATTTTGCGTATTACACGAATATGACTATTTCTTAATTCTTTTCTGTTCTTTCTTTTTTTTTTTTTTTGCATGGAATATTTTTTTGTTTGTAAGGCACGCTTTAGCTCAGTCGGTAGAGCATCCGCCTAGGAACCTGAAAGTTCCGGGTTCGATTCCGGCCCTCGCAAACTCAGCGTATGAGTAGCACAGGGATCTATGCGGTAAAGTGAGTAGCTGATAGTAGGTCTATAGTAGCTCCACCTCAGACGCTAAAATAATATCCTTGGTCTAGTGCTTGTGAAAAGGGGATCGACACCCTCACTGTCTGGCTGATACCGACATCAGGCCGCCCCGTCGACTTCAATTTATATGTTTGTTTAATTTTGGTCTCAGATTTTAACAATCGGTATATTTCATGGTAGACTACTTAAGTGGAACATGGAGGCGCGTGGTGTAATGGGTATCGTCGTAGGAAATGGGCACGACGAGACGAGTTCAAATCCTGGACGAGGCTGTGTACATTTCACATAGTGCTAATACTCTTGGGAAAGGCATGAATCCAATTAATTATTGATATGGGTAAATAGTAGAGCAGACTGGGCTCTTCAACCTTTGTTAAGGTAACCAGTATAGGAGAAGGAAACTCTGAATACAAAGCTGTTAAAGTCCGCTTAAGTAATGGACCTAGTATCGCATCCGAGCTTGCGCGGAGGGGTTAGTATATATATATATATATATATATATATATATACAAGATGCCCATTTATCTATTGACACTACTTGCCCATATGAACTCGACCTGTCTGTGTTTTGGTAAACAAGATGCCATGTTGCAAGCGAAACTTTAATGAGTAAACAGTCACTAGAAAGCCAATATATTTTTAACTTATCGACCGAAGACTAAGGAACATCAACTATGCTCTGTTTTCACAGCACAGATGTGGTCAGTATAATGTAAACTTCAGTAATTTTCGTCATCGCCAGAGCAGGTCCTCTGCACGTCATCCAGAATCCGCACAGAGTTGATAGGTTTTTTTTTACTGGTCAGCCTACATTGGTATATATATATATAGACTACTTAAGTGGAACATGGAGGCGCGTGGTGTAATGGGTAATATATATATTTTTATTATTATTATTTTTAATTTATTTTATTATTATTATTAATATGATTATTATTTTTTATTTATTTTATTATCATTATTAATATTTTTAATTTATTTTATTATTATTATTATTATTATTATTATTATTATTTTATTTACTTTATCTTATTATTAATATTATTATTTTTTATTTTATCTTATCATTAATAATATTATTATCATTATTATTTACTTTATCTTACTATTAATATTATTATTATTCTATTTACTTTATCTTATTATTAATATTATTACTATTATTATTTACTCTATCTTACTATTAATATTTTTATTATTATTATTTAATCTATCTTACTATTATTATTATTATTATTATCATTATTTACTCTATCTTACTATTGATATTATTATTATCATTATTTACTCTATCTTACTATTAATATTATTATTATTTACTCTATCTTATTATTATTATTATTATTATTATTATTATTATATTATTATTATTATTTACTCTATCTTAATTTTATTATTATTATTATTATTATTATTATTATTATTATTATAATTATTTACTCTATCTTACTATTAATATTATTATTATTATTTACTCTATCTTACTATTATTATTATTATTATTATTATTATTATTATTATCTTTACCTTTATCTTTATTCCCTTTTTTTCCTTTTTTGTCTATAGTCTTTTTATATACCATTATATTATCTATTATATTCTAATGTTTAGATATTTAAATTTTTTATTTACTTCTCTATTTATATTGTAATATAATACTTTGTTTTTTTTTTTCTGTCCTGTCCTTTTTTTGTCTGTCTGAATACCCTAAGAAGCCAACCTTGAGATGTATCTCTTTTTTTTCTCATTTGACTTCCTGTTTCCATGGTGAAAATCCTATACTGTTAAAAAAAATTATTTTTTGTTTTGTTTGAATTTATTTTTTAAAATTCTGCTTTTTGTTTTTTTTGTGATTTGTAATTTCATAAGTGAATTGAGACCCATCTGATGAGACTGGATTTTGGGGAGCTATATTAATTCAACTCAGATTTATATAGGCCCCAATTTTGGTCGAAATAAATTTATTATGGAATTACGGTGTTGAGTTCTTCCTTACTTTATATGATAAATATTGCTCTGTATATAATCTAAAAAGTTTATTATACATTGAGCTCTCTTCAGTGATTTAAAGATTCGCTGTATTTATACATACTGGATCATACAATATTAATACAGTGTATCTTAGAAATCACATATAGAATCATCCCTTACTACCAAGTTTTGGATAAATCTCATATATATATATATATATATATATATATATATATATATTCCTCTGTATATAATCTAATTCATTGATTATTATTATACATATGTCATATGTCCGTCCACATTGGTGTATATATATATATATATATATATATATATATATATATATATATATTCCTCTGCATATAATCTAATTTATTGATTATTATACATACTAGCAAATATATGCACACTCCGGGTGCAAGTAGTTAAGTTTTAATGTAATAAAATATTATATTAAATTAGAAAGACTAATGATACTAAATAAGAATGCAGATAAAAAGATTTGAAACAGAGGGGGGTTTAATCGAAAAATAGAACAACTGAAACTTACTCTTCCATCACTCTCGTCTTTCATTGTTATTTTTTTCTAATTTAAGTATTTAGTTAAAATAGGAAGTAAAGAATGAAATGACAGTTATTTTTTCTTGTTAATGGATTTCATTTAAGATTCATTGAAGAGATTTTTGCTTATATTCATTAAAATAAAACCAAACATTTAGAAATCAATAACACTGAACACATATTTATTAAATTCGATTTTTTAATAACAATATGCAAATTAGCCTTCCCGTTCACACTGTAAGCCAATACTTTGTTGTATATATAAATACAATTGCATGTTGTTAGTATGTAGATATGGCTAACAGTATTAATAATGTAAAACAATTTTATTAATAATTGAGGTTAAAATAAAAATAAAATCATTGAGAATGTGATGTCAATAACTAAGGGAATTGTGACTTGAGTAGTAATATAGTTTCGGTTACAGACAGAAAAACACACAATCTCCATTATAATAAGATAGTTATTGTATGAATATATGTTTGCACCTACAAGAGCATACAGTATGGTTATACAGTGAGATTTTGAAGATCCCAAATAGAATCATTCCTTACAACCAGTCATTTGGATTACCTTACATTTACGCATTTTATATATATATATATATATATATATATATATATATTAACCCCTCCGCGCGAGCAGGATGCAATACTAGGTCAATTTCTTAAGCGGACTTCAACAGCTTTGAATTCAGAGTTTCGTTCTCCTAGACTGGTTATCTTAAAAAAGGTTGAAGTGCCCACTCTGCTCTACTATTTACCCATAGCTGGAGGGTGATTAGTTGGATTCATACCTTTTCTCAAGAGTATTAGCGCTATGTGAAATGTATACAGCCTTGTCCAGGATTTGAACTCGCCTCGTCGTGCCCATTTCCTACGACGATACCCATTGCACAACGCGCCTCCATGTGTAGGTATACGCAGGAGAATATCACTTATGATTTCTTTCTTGCTTCACAAGCAGTTTTCAACATATCTTGTTCGTCTTATTTATGTAAGTTTGGGTGATAAGAGGCACGTGGCCGTACAGCTGCTTTCTTGTGTAGTGCTTCTGCTATGATTTATTCAAGACAGCACTCAGAATCCTTGTGTAGTTCTCATCTAGCTTTTTATCTAAGAATTTCGTTAGGTTTGGTTTGGTTTGTTTTGTTTTACGGCATATCAACCTCGGTGGGTCATTTAATGCCGACAAAGTTGTGAAATAAATTCATTCTTAATGCATAATAAAATTTTGTTTATAAACTCATGTTTTTTTTTATTTAACCCATAGATGGGACCCTAACAGGTACTACCACTCCGGGTCAGAGTGGACCAGGGAGCAATGGTGATGAAGGGTGCTCCACATTCCCCAGACCTCCAAAACTGGAACCTCACCATCAGATAGATTTTAACGTCATTCCCAAGACATGTAGACCCTCAGCCACCGCCTTCTAGCACCCATATGATAAAAAGGGGTTGGAGCTTGCCATAAGGACAATAGGGTTGAGAAAATCATATAGGTGCTAGGGCTCGACATGACCAGCCGATTGATCGGAGGGAACCTCTCTGACCGCCCGTCTAGCCAAAGATAGGGCCAAAGTGGAGTATTGCAAGTCATGAACTGCTCAGCCGCCTGGGCTCTATCCTTAAGCATCACGGGTCGCCACCCACGGCCAACAGGTGGCCCCATTGGGGGAGTCTTACCCCTCTGCAGAGGTGCAGTCGGTGCATTCTACCGCTCCTGCCGACAAGGCGGGCATTTCGTTGGGGTTCAAGTGATGCTGCCATACAGTAGCACTTACACGGCTACCGCGTGGAAGAAATGTCCCTTTAACCTATCACAGGGAACAGATTTCAATATGATCGATAATCTGTCTATCGCAGTTCATATCTTTCTTGTGCGTACATTGAAATCGTATAATTCTTGTTGGGTATTCACATTTTAAAAAACTAAATTTTTTTTAAACAATTTTGAAACTTTTTATCTATTTAACCCATGAATGGGACCCTAACAGGTACTACGACTCCGAGTTAGAGTGAATCTGGGAGTAATGGCGATAAATGGGTACTTCCAACCAAAAGTAATTGAACGCCGTTCACAGGACACTAAAACCCTCAGCCACTGCCTTCTAAGACATCTATACATATATAAAGGGCAGTTGTGTGTATATGTATGTCCGGAGGAAACTTCGAAAATAAAACAATTTACAACAAAGTAAATATATATATACACATTAAATATCACCAGGGCTTGGTTTTTGAGCCAAAATAATAGAGATTTGATTTATATTCGTGAAGATAATTACAAAGATAAAATTTAAATGATAACAGCATTGATTTTTTTTTCATTTAATATTTTAGATAGTCTTACTTTCTTTAACATTAACATTTCTTTTCAGAGTAGCTGGATCAATGCAAGGTCTATTTTTTTTTACATGGAGATTTAAATGGGGCATCCCACCAGAATTCAACTCACGATTCAGTAAAAATGTATCTGCGGGAATAACTTTAAAAATCCCCCTCTACCTAGGCGACGTCCGGTAGCTGCTGCTAGTATATAATAATAATAAGGGTTGGGTGTTTGCCATAAGAGCAAACAAGTCGGGATAATCACATCGGTGCTAGGGCTTGACATGACCAGCCGATTGGTCGGAGAGAGCCTCTCCAACCGACCATCTAGCCCCTAGGGCCGAAGTGAAGTGTTGCATGTCATGGACTGCTCAGCCTTCACAAGTCGCCGCAAACGGTTAATAAGTAGTCCCATTATGGGTATTTTACCCTTCTGCAGAGGTGCAGTTGGTATATTTTTCTATCCCAACCGTATGGCTTATTTACTTCCAAACTTTGATTAACTTTTACTAAAATCATAACTAGTTATTCAGGAAATGTAGGAAGCACATGGTGTAAGGGTTAAAAGTCATGGGAAATGGACTTGTCACACCGAGTTCAAATCCTGGACGTGGTAATTGCATTTCACTTAGCGCTAATATCCTTGGGATAGGTATGAATCCTACTCTCCCTCCAGCTATAGGTAAATAGTAGGGCAGACTGGGCTCTTTAACCTTGGTTAGGCAACCGGTCTAGGAGAAGGAAAACTCTGAATTCAAACCTGCTGAACCCCGCTTAAGAAATTGACCTTGTGTCGCATCCTGCTCGTGCGGAGGGGTTGGTAAATATATATACAAACAAGAAATAGTCACATAATGTTCTACATTAAATTTGAAAATGTTTGTGTATTCAACTGTATCCGACAATAGGCCACTCCGGCTGCTTTTTTTATTTTATTTTACTTGACTTATAGTGAAACACCAGATGCAAATTCAGGCCTCCATACTTTCAATCCTTGTATCATCTCTCTACTTTCCGACCCGCTTGCCTTGTGTGTGGGTGGGGCGGGGGAGAGGGAGGAGGAGGAGGAGGAGGAGGAGGTTGCTCGATTTTATGGACTTTTAAAGTCGAAAACGCTGCCCTGTTCAACATCCGAAATTTATTTCCGTCTGTTTTTACGGCGTCGAGATTCGTATCGCCGAAATAGAATCTAATTCAATTGTAGTAACAAGATGGCGAACTGTCATACCGTACCCACACACAGAGAATGGACGACTACTATCGTTGCCACTGAAATAATATTGAATCGACATTGGCTGCTGTTTTCTAGCAGATCTCAGACAAACGGCGACGTGTTTTATTTTATTTGTCCGGACAGCAAGGTTATTTGGCGCAACCCAGGAATGAAATTGCATTTCTGAGCATCTACTCCGTATTTGGTGGGATGGGCGAATTTTTACCGTTGCATGTATTGGGACCCATGAGAGGATGTATATATTTACCCAACCCCTCCGCCATTAAAAGAATGGGCCGCGAAGTTAATTTTTCAATCTGATCTAACTTTTAATGATCTGATATTTTCACTCGGTTTTAAAACTCACTGTTATATTAAGTGCATTAATTTGACTAGACTAGCAAAAAAAAAAAGAAAAAAAAACGCACTCCAGGCGGTGTAAAAATAACTTTTGAAAGATATTGTTTGATGAGGGTAGGAGTTAAAAATTCAATGTCAGTGTAGTTTTATCATAAGTAAATAAAATCATCAAATTCATTCAAGGAGTAAAAACAAAATAAATAAATAAAACAATTTGAAATGGAAACTTAGTTCTGTCCTCCTCAAATAAAATGTTGCCTGCATTTATTGATTATCAATCAGTTAATTATTTTTAATATTTTACCCATAAATTTTACACAAAATCGTAGGTATTTATATATTTGTAAACTTTTTAGTTAAGCTCTTAATACTGAAAAAAATGACTATTTCTTGTTTGAAAATAATTTTCTCGTATAACTATACGTTAGATAACTTTAAATATATACTAAAATGAAACAAACTATATATATATATATATATATATATATATATATATATATAATGTATTTATTAAAACTTATTTTCAAAAACAATAAGGACCGTCTAAGGTGATATACTCAAATTTTGAGTGTATATAATACAAGATTGTTCATTATTCTATGTATTGACGATTTTGGGTTATGTGACGTAAGCAGTGACGTAGTTTCTATTGCAGACAAATTGAGACCGAATCTCCATTATCAATAGATAACAGACCTTTGTTCAAGCCTGAAGAAGTCTGTTTGACTTTCCACCATTTTGAATAGATTTAAAACAAATATTTTTTAGAATTGCATTTAAAGGTAGGGTTCACATTCTGGAGCTCTGGGGAGTATGGGGTATCCCTTTACTAGTCCCAGATCCTTTCTGGCTTGGAGTGGTAGTACTTTTTAGAGTCCCATCTATGGGTTAAACAGAAAAACTGTTTATTTTTTTAAATTGTTAAAAAAAAACTGAGTTTAAATAAGAAATGTTGAATACTCGTAAAGAATGAATAAAACAAAACGCACTCGGCGTAAAATAACCCAACAAGGATTGACATGCCGTAAAATCCAACCAAACACCCAAAAGATATTTTGGGAGATTAAGATAATCCAATTCGAAACTATGCAGAGTTTACATTAATGGGAAAAAATTGAAAATAAATCTATTTTGCTTTTTCACTATCCCCCAACACCTTATTTATTGAATGTTCTTTGTAGTTTCTTAAGAATTCTTGCACACGGTTATAAGACATCAAGCACTCCTATCAAATGTAAATAATTTGCAAACAGATCTATTTGATTCGAAGATGGAGTCTAATAGGTACTTCTATACCGGTTTAGAGTGGCCCTGTGAGTAATGGCAATATTAGGGTATTTCACAGACCCCCAATCTCCAGAACGGGAGCCCCACCGCCAGATGCAGTTTCGTATCATACTTAGGACCCTTCATTTTGAATGCGGGTCTGATTCCTCTGCAGTGTGTATAGCAGCGTATGCTATACCTCGCTGAAGAGTTTATCAAACAATAATTATCAACTAACTGGAACCGTGGATATACCACTATGTGATAAATGGAGTATAATAAACGATTGAGTCTTTTATAATGAATTAAGCATTTAGGTTAGGGGAGGTAGTAAAAAAGAGAGAGAGGGGGGAAGAGAGTGAGAGATAGAGTGAGAGAGAAGCAAGGACGAGCTCATAAGCGACGTTCTCCTGTGGAAGCCAACACATGGACATGCAAGTGTGGGGCGCCCAGCAAAGACCTACATTGACCAAATATGCGAGGATACTGGTTGCTCCGCAGAGGACCTCCCAGGTGCAATGAGTGATAGAGAAGGGTGGCAAGAGATTTTCATGGATATCCGTGCTAATTGCGCGACATGATGATGATGATGATGATGATGATGATGTTTACTTAAGAGCTATTGCTAATAGTTCAATATGCAAAAAAGTATGATAATATCTGGTGAAATTCTTTCTTTCTTTCTTTCTTTAGCTTCTTTTATTTCCCTTATTTCTTTTTTTTTCTTTATCTTTATTTCTTTTCTGCTTTTTGTCTATTTCATTGAAACAGACAATAAGCGCCATCGCTTCTTATCTCTCACCTTTCTTTCTTTCTTTTCTTTCTTTCTTTCTTTCTATATTTGATTTATTTTTTCCCTCTGGCGAATAGCACGTTCGTTTTGTTCAATTTATTCTTGATTAATATTGAAAAATATTTTATAAACTCAATTTTTTCAACACATTTTTGGTAACTCATTTCTTTCTATATGTATAATATAGATGTGTGTATAATACAGATGTCTGTATATGTGTGTGATTTAAAAATATGTGTATTTGCATGCATGTATTAATGTGTTTGTATAATTTTTTGAGTTTTTTTTTACTCTGTTGCTTAAGTATATAATTACCCATTATATTATAAGTGAAAAAGATATACATCGATATATGTTATGTTTAACAGGGTGGGGGCCTAACTTTACAATTGAGTTTTCTCCAAAAAAATATTAGATAACAAAAATAAAGTAGACAAGTTACTAAATAAATATTTGTTTTTAGAATCTACAAATATGAAATTTAAAACTTAAAATTATGATTGAAGTTTATAAATGGATTTTATTCAATAAATTATAATTTCTTGAACATTGCTAAAAAAATCAATACTAGGGATTATAAATTGAAACTTTCAAAAACATTTTGCAAAACACATGTAAGACAACGTTATTTCTGTTACAGGGTAGTAGATTCATGGAATAAACTACTGTTACATAATTATTAGATACCTAATATTTATGTGCAATAGTGTAGAAATCAAAATGGCTGTTATTAAGTTGCAGCCCACGGCCTTGAAGGATGAGTGACAAGGCTTGACCTCATCCTGATCCTTTCCCGTGGATACCGTGAGAATCGGTGGAGGAGATCCTCTTCCGGTTTAGATTAGAAATAGATTTTAGTCAGTCGGCGAGAAACCACGACGGTGGTGAGTCGTGTTATACACGCTCCGAATCGATCTGCGTAGGTAGTCTGGTGGGGATTTCGAAATAAAATGTGATCTAAGTAAATCGAAGTCTTGTGTTATTATCTAAAAACTACCAATGACACAGGGCTTGTGATAAAGAGAAATCCCCAATGAAAGACCAGACACGAAGTCCCCAAGAGAAGTCCAGACGAAGAAGAGATGTTAGAAGAGACCTAGAAGAAGACGTAAGATAGAAAAGACGTCAGAAGAACAATAGAAGTAAGAAGTAAGTAATGGGGTATACAACACTACTATCATCAGTAGTGAATGGCCCATCTCTGAACCCTTTTGAGGCATGGTTGGATGAATTGTAGAAAGATTATAAATATTCATATTCAGTGGAAATAAGAATGTCTCTTTTAGGAGAACGTTGGACATATTATGTAAAAGTTATAGATAGAAGGATTGTAAATGTGTAATGGAAAAACAATAAATTCAAGGATTTGGATGTTGAAATATAAGGAACAGCTGACAGGTCTCAAACCTAATATATCTAGCACTCTGTTTTACTCCTTCCTCTTGCTATCTCTGTCTCTGTTGGAGACAGTTGTTTAACCATGGTATGGTAACTAGTCTAGAAGAAGGAAATAATATCTAAAGCCATGTAATACTCCTTCACAAATCTAACCGAACGAACGGCTGCTAAATTTCTATGACATTTAAACAGATTGAATGCGAAAGAAAAATTTAGACAACGAAAGATACTATGCATTAATTTTTTGTTTGTTTCTTTGTTTTTTTCGGACTATTATCCTCATCTTTATTTTTATATAAACAACGTTTTGGTCGAAAAAGATATTATTATTATTATTATTATTATTATTATTATTATTAGCAGCTAATTTTCATTTATATTTTTGCATTGCATCTTGAACAATTTTGACGGTATCATTTTTAACCAAAGTGTGTTGCAGGATGATAACGGACGGAAGATTTAGGAACAAGCGTATTAATATATAGATTATTATTCTTTTTGAGTTTTCACATCATCATTAGCTGATGGTCTTTCACTGGAGTCTGGATGACAGCAAGTCTCCTCAGGTCTCCTGGACTCTTCTGAGTATTCTGGCAGATTGCAGCAGTGCAGTGTTCTGAATGGTATCAATCCTTCCTCAGATTTCCAGACTTTCCAAACCCCTTCCCAATCCTTTTGGGACCGTTCCGAGTGCACCAACTACAATTGGTATCACTTTTTAATATCAATATGCAAATTATCCTTCCCGCTATGTTGTTGTATATATAAATACAGTTGCATGTTATTAGTATGTAGGTATGACCAATAGTGTTAATAATATAAAACAATTTTATTAATAATTGAGGTTTAAATAAAAATAAAATCATGGAGAATGGGACGTAAATAACTATGGTAATTGTAACGTTAATAGTGATATAGTTTCAGTTACAGACGGACAAACACACAATCTCCATTATAATAAGATATATGTATGACAAAAATACAGTGCTAAAAATATTAGGCTATTAAGGACGCCATTTAAGTGATAATCTTGCGGGTCTTTGGATTAGCTGTAAGAAGCGCTGGATCATCTGCGTATTCTGCACCCGTAATAGTTTCTGTGGGATATTGTCTGCTTCTGGATTTTTGTAGTATGAAACCATTTTCCTTCTTTTGATCCAATAACGTTTGTAGTGCTAATCTAGGCAGATTATAAATAGAAACGGTGACCATGTATCTCCTTGCAGGAATCCCCAAAAGAATAAAGCAAAATTTAAAGTAATTGGTTTATATCTATCCAAATAGCTTTATATTGTCTATTTACTTATTTATTATTAGGAATAATTTTCTTATTAATTATGTTCTTATTATTAAATTTCATTACTATATATATATATATATACCTGTAGTGTGAGATGGTCACTGTTTCAGCTTTTGCTGGAATGGTGTACCAAAGCAGTATTATTGGTAGAGTGCTCAATACAAAATAGAGCTTTTATATAATATAATAAGATAAATATAGAAAGGTTTTACAGTACACGTAAGCACTGTTAAAATGCCACACATTCACAGAACAACGTATTATGTGTGTGACCAGTTACTACGCGTACGCAACCTTTATGCTGCCCATAAACACTCTCATACATTCTATTTACATTCACATACATACGCACATCATTTTATCCAATCATACGCATCCCATGTCTATTGAATTTTTTGAAATTTTTTGAATTTTTTTTCGATTTTCCTTACATTTGAAACATCTTCACCTGATGATTGCATCGCATGAAACCAATATGGTTGTGAATGTTCCTTTGTCACCTAATAAATAGATTTGTAAAACCTTATATATTTATCTTATTATATTATATATATATTATATATATATATATATATATATATATATATATATATATATATATATATATATATATATATATATATATATATATATATATATATATTAGAGAAACCCTTCAACTGTTTAATCATATAATCATAGCTTACTGAGAGTTGACTGAATATATGAGAATATGATGATTGCCATAATTTTGAAATATGCGAATGGCGCGGCTGATTAAACATATCGGGTCATATATATAT
>CM042163.1:45424495-45431995 GCA_023376005.1 Doryteuthis pealeii
TGACGGCAACTTTTGCAAGCGTGGTTAGCCAGTGTTTCTGACTTCCTTCTAGTTGATTTAATAGAAAAAAAAAACAATAGTCCTAAAAATAAATTCAATAAAAAAGAAAACTTGTGCAAGTTCATAATTAAATTCTAAAAATGTTATTAATTTGTCATTTGCCATAAATGGATACCGATCAATCCAGGATTAAAGTCAAATGAATTTTTTATTTATTCAGTTTTTGCAAAATGAAATATTCCATTAAACACAATTATAAAAATATAATTGAATAATCATCTAATAGAGAGAAAAAGAAAATTGCTTACTTACATAGTAACCTTTCTGATCACAGTTAAGTCACACTAAAAACACACACAAACCTAAAAAAATTGGTATTTGAGAAATTTCGATTGAAAAGCTGCGAATTCCTCAAAGACAAGGAATTGTTCGAATTAAAATAATTCATAACTGTTGACATGACAGATATTAACCTTTTCATTATCAAATCACACACACACAACCACACACACACAAAGCACACACACAGACAAACAAACATATATATATATATAATATATATATATATAATATATATATTATATGTGTGGTGTGTGTGAAATAGGATGATGGGTTAGAATCCGAACAATATGAGGTAAAAAAAAGAAGTGGCAAGAAATGAATAACTCAAAACAAATCAAGGGTTGAAATGATTTCACCCTGATGTGTTTTGAGATTGTTCATTCTTGCTCACTTATCCTTTTATCTACCTCATATATATATATAATATATATATGTATAGATCTTAAAATTGTTTATCTTCTCCAATATCTTATATAAAATTTATTAATCTATCTTCAAAAAGAAGTCCAGTATAAAAGAGGGAGGCATTTTCTTAGACTTCTCTCAAAAAAATTCCCCTTTTTTTTTACTTTGAGAGAGGTCCTTTAGAAATAATTTTTTCATTCATTCCATTCATTAATTCATCTTTATTTCATTCATTTTTGCATGAATTTTAAAACTTAATATCTAATATATATATGCGATATTCTGCAAAACTATTACAAGATGCTGACTACGCAGATGATTAGGCTCTTCCTGCAAATTACACATATTCTTGACAACCAGACGATAACACACACACACACCACACACACACACACCACACACACGCACACACACACACAATTATTTATGGGTCACAGGCAAATTAATCCCGTAGAAACAACACTTTACCAAACAATTTCAACGGAGATGCTAAATTCACCAATTTGTAAAAAACTGAAAACGACATCAACATAAAAATCAGTAATTAAAAAGCAGGAAGACAAATGGGATAAACAAAATAAAACCTATAAATCCATTTAACTTAGTACAAAAACTTTATTGCCCACTTTGTAGATAAAATTTGGGAGTCAACATTTAAATCGATCACCAAGTAAAATAGATACATAACCACTGACTCGTATTCCACGCCTAAAACTTGAACGAACAACTCCAACCCTAATAAAAAAAACTCATTAGTCAGGTCCTCAACAGCGGAGACAGATATACGCTTTCAAATTCATAATGTTATAAAAATAAGAATCAAAGAATTAACCAGAAGATGGTTTTCACTGAAAAAATGACATGTCTGTCTATGGTACATTTCGTCCCTTTGTGGCTTTCAAACACTTTTGAAACTTTTTTAAAATTTTGAAAATTTTTTCTCCAGGCGATCACCTATGGTCGAGAACAATTAAAACATAAATAAATAAAAGAAATATCTCATCAGTTTGTTCATTTTGGTTAGATAGATAGATAGATAAAGATAGATAGGAACAATTCTATTCAAAACACGTTTAATAGCTCGTTAGAAAATTTAAAAAAAACAAACTGCCACCGTTATTTAGGCGTCAACTTACGACAAAAACAAAATAATAGTTTAGTTCAAATAATAATCGTCTTGATAGATGATAATTGAGACAAATTAAACCAGACTTAAATGGTCGTAAGAACTAATAATAACTCTTCCAGACAACTGATTAACGCCTTTCAAGAGATAACACCAAAAACTTGTTAAAAACTGAAAGAAAAAAAAATTTACAACACAATAAAATTAATTATATCATCTTTAACCAAATTTCTTGAATAAAATATATATATATTATATATATATATATATATAATTGATCGTTTCCCGAAATTTATCTCTCAGTGACCGTAAAATACATAAAACAAACCTATGTACTTAATGTTTTAAAAAACCAGTCCCTGCTACAACTGTCAGTGGACGTGGGAAAGATATCGGTCACCATACGGTCAGTGAGTTCGATCCTACAAAATAGTTGTGTCTACCACACTGAAGAGGCGTGAATACACCGAAACACGTGCCTGTGATACTATATAGATAATATAATATATATATATATATATATATATATATTATAGTTGTAGAAAGGTTTTTCTCTTTAAACGGTTTCGGTGTTCAATTACACCTTTCTTAAGGAGATCCTGATTTTCTTCAACTATAAATGCTCAATATTTTACGAGATATAATGAGCCTTTTGGATAACTCTTATGCTACTGCAAATGTGAAAACTGGTAGAACTTATGATGAATGTAAATAATATATATATATATATATATATATATAATATAGTGTGTGTGTGTGTGTGTATGTGTGTGTATAATGAGGACATTTCTTGCTTTTTACTTAAAGGATTCCCAAAATAATTTAATGCAAAAGAGAAAAGTTTTAAAATAAACAGTTTTTTTTTTTTATTATCATATGAAGGTTCTAATTCGAGATAAGCTTATAACCATGAACAATTATCAGAAGGAATCCATGTTGCTGCAAGGCATAACTAATACTACAGAACTTCAATTTACAAACATTGAAATAAATAAAAGAATGAAATAGAAATAAATTGATAAATTATATTATTTCTAAGAAAAATGTTCCCATCCAAATAAACATTACTATCAGTTTTTGCAAAAGGAATAATTTCGTCATGCAGGCGTGATATTTAATTTTTTATTGTTATTAAAATATGTAAATTAGAAAGACTAACGAACTTTATTGCACATCTGTAATACAAGAACCCATACCAAAAAATACACTTTATTTTAATCATATTCAATTGGTTCTATATAAAACCGCTCATGGATTAATTCTAATAGTTTGGAGAATAAAACTTAAAAATTGACTTACTAGGTTTATCGATTGATTAAGTCTACAAATATACACATGATTTTATTCAACGAACTTTGATCCGCTAAACATTGCTGTAAATATCAATATCTAAGGGTCATAAATTAAAACTCTTATTAAAAAAAAATTGTAAAGCAAATGCAAGACAAAATTATTTAGAACAGAGTGGTGAATACTTAGAATAAACTTACCATCCTCAAAGTGAATGCTCTATCTCTAAACTCCTTTAAGGGCAATTTAGATAATCTGTGAAAGATTATTAATTTCTGTGGAATTAAGATGAACAGCTGACAGGTCTTAGACAAACATACTAACTGAAAAGATATTTTTATTATTATAGATTAGTATAAAAACAATACTATTAAAGATCAATAACACTAAGTAATTCTTTATTTAAACCCAGTTTACTTAAAAACCATTTAGCACATTAACCACACCATACATTATGTAAAACCTTATTTTCTTAGCGATATTAAAGACAAATTGCAGCATTTTAATCCACTAAAGATGGCGATTTTTGAGGCTAATATAATGCAGATTTTTAGACATCGTTAATTGAAACATTACTATATTTATGAATTATTAATGATTGACTATAAATAAAATAGTATTTGATAACTTTACGCAATTCCTGAGGTCTATTGTGACGTAAGCAGAGACAGACGTAGTTCGGGTACAGATAGACAAGCCCGATTTTCCAAGATAATAATCAATTAGTTCAAGTAACCATTCAAATTGAATATAGCCATTTTTTTTTTGCACACAAAGAAATTCCGTGTTCATGACCTCGTCCCCCGAAAGAAAAAAAAGGGTTTACAAGAACGGACAAAAAATATAATAAAAGATGAGTTGATATGAGAAATAAAAGTGAAAGAAAGAAATGGCAAGAGAAGAAGAAAAGATAAAATGTAAAGAAAGAATTAATGAAGGATATGAAAAAACGAAAGAAACGAATGAAAGAAAGAAAGAATGAAGGGAAGAAAGAGAAATCATGAAAAAGAAACACTATTTGTATTATTTAGATTTTCGGTTAGTTGGTTGGTTGGTTGATAGGTTGGGTTTTACGGCACGTCAACCCATTAGGTCATTTTATACCGAAGACCTTTTGTTTTATTCATTCATGATGCGTTACTAAATTTTAAAACATATTTTATTAAAGCCATGTTTTCCTATTTAACCCATAGTATTCTAATCTAATGCTAAAACTTTCAAAGAAAATATATTTGACCATTTTGTTTTACAAACGAGTATATTTTCAAAATATCTATTCATAATACAATTAATTTGACACATGGTGTAATCTCAATAATAATAATAATAATAATAATAATAATGAATAGACTGGAAGATCTGGGAATCAGGAAGAATTGCGACCATTCAGACAACTACTTTGCTGCAATCGGCTAGAATACTCAGAAGAGTCCTGGAACCTGGAGAGACTGGTTGTTCACACAGACTCCTGTGAAATACCACCAGTTAACCCTGGTGAAAAAAACTCACAAGGAGTGAAATAATAATAATAATAATAATAATTAATAATAATAAAATAATAATAATTGACCATGGAACAAAATTTTCTATTCCTAAAACCTTCTGGTTTAGGAATAGACTCTGGCCTGTCACTAATATATATAGAGAGGGAAACTCTCTTTCTATATAATCTATTAATTACTCTTTATATATGATAGTTTTCTCTTTGAGGGTAAAGAACGAATCCACGAATTCCACCCAATATTAAAAAGTTGGCCAGAAAACTTGAAAAATCACAAATAAAATTGTTAAACAGGAGATATGTCTTTTGTTTAATTCAACACACACACAAACACCACACACACACACACACACACACACACACACACACACACACATATAATATATAATATATATATATATATATATTGTTTATTGGCGTTTCTTGCATAATTCGAATCTCAAAATAATTATGACGCTTCTCAAATGGATATATCAACTGATATATATATATATATATATATATATATAATATATATATTATATATATTATATATATATATGAAAAATAAAATGAATAGAATCCGACAGTATGTGTTAAAAAGTTTGTAGAAAAAAACAAGATGTTAATAGTTTTGCTGACAGAATCTGTTTCGACCATATAAAGCGTCTATATCTTTATATGGTCGAAACAGATTCTGTCAGCAAAACTATTACCATCTTGTTTTTTTCTACAAAACTTTCTACACATACTGTCGGATTCATATCCATTTTACTTTTCATACTGTCTACAGAAAAACAAAATCGGAATTGTTTAAAAATATCACTGGAGGCTGAAAGTTCAAATATAATAAGGATCCCGAGACTACGAATTTGTCATCATTACAGATCCTGAAACTTTCCATCTTCATCAATTGTACTGTTGGACTTATTATATTTTTAAAACTTGCTTTTGTAGCTGGAACATTTTCCTGAACATTTTGATATTTGTATACACTTTTACTTCAAACTCTTTTGAGCTTTTTGAAAGGATAAAATGCTTCTAATTTTAAAAATAAAATCTTATTTTATTTTTAATATAGAATACACATTTTAAAAAATTTTTTTGAAAATTCCGACCCTAATCGAGAGCATTTTGTGCCTCGTGATTAACGATCTATTTATTTCGTCTTTCCTATTATACATAGTTACTTTGATAAAGACGCTTCATATGGTCGAAACAGATTCTGTCAGCAAAACTATTAACATCTTGTTTTTTCTACAAACTTTCACACACACACCACACACACACACACACACACACCACACCACATACATACATATATATATATATATATATATATATATATATAATATATATATATATATATATAATATATATATAAATCAGTTACTTTTTACTAATTTGAAGATTTCATATCATCTTATTGCTATGATTTTTCGTCTGTCTAATTTTGTTTCCATCACTGATTAGATAAAAATTTCTCTCTCTCTCTCTCTCTCGTCTCTCTCTCTATCTCTCTCTCTCTCTCTCTCATTATATAATATATATATATATATTTATGTAATTATATATATATATATATATATATATATATATTATATATATATATAAAGAATCATAATGCTTCTTAAATTGATGTCATTAATTAAAGATCATCATAAATTCTTCAACGCTTTGTTTGCACAACAGTCAGATTATTCAAAATGATTTCCTAATTTGAATTCATGCTATGTTCGGATAAACAAAATTAGGTTAAATTTAACTTTATACAATAATCGAAAAATATAATTTGTAAATCTCTTTTTCGAAGAACTATTCATATGTTAATCTAAAAGTCTAATTGGTTATAACAATTTACTGCTAAACCTAATGGGAGATTCACAGAGTCAGATATATATATCGCGTGCGCTGAGAGAGAGAGAGAGAGAGAGAGAGAGAGAGAGAGAGAGAGAGAGAGAGAGAGAGAGAGAGAGAGATTTGTATATCGTGTGCACTGAGAGAGAGAGAGAGAGAGAGAGAGAGAGAGACACAGAGAGAGAGAGAGAGAGAGAGAGAGACAGAGAGAGAGAAAGAGAGAGAGAGAGAGACAGAGAGAGAGAGAAAAAGAGAGAGAGAGAGAGATCGCGTGCACTGAGAGAGAAGAGAGAGAGAGAGAGGTTATATATCGCGTGCACTGAGAGAGAGAGAGAGAGAGAGAGAGAGAGAGAGAGAGAGAGAGAGAGAGAGAGACCCTGACATTGTGCTAGACTTGTACAGCGACATTGGATCGGAGGACCGACCTTGAAAACAAGCATGCAGCCTCGAAACAGAAACACCATTAAAACTCGAAGAATGATAGTGAGTGGTAACAGATCTACTTGGCGCGCTAGGGCAACTTCATAATGACGTATATACATTTTCCAACCCCTCCGCACGAGTAGGATGTGACACAGGGTCAATTTCTAAAGCAGAGTTTGAATTCATCATTTTCCTTCTGGTAGACTGGTTTTCCGACCAACGTTAAAGAGCCCAGTCTGCCCTATTATTTATTCATAACTGGAGGGAGAATACTTGGATAATAACTTTCCCAGGGTATAAGCGTTACGTTAAATGCATATGTTGTGACGTATATAAGTAAAGTCGTCGGGGCGGCCTAAAGTCGGTATCAGCCAATCAGCGAGGGAGTCTATCCCCTTTTCACTTGCGCTAGACCAAGGGATTATTTTAGCGTCAGAAGTGGAGCGCCACACCTACCATCAGATCCTTACTTTACCGCACAGATCTCTGTGCTACTCATACGCTGAGTTGGCGAGGACCGATATCGAACTAGGAACCTTGTGGTTTCTAGCCGAACGCTCTACCGACTGATAACGTA
>CM042163.1:45441995-45453939 GCA_023376005.1 Doryteuthis pealeii
CAAAAACTACATCACTGCTTACGTCACACTACCTGAAAATCGTCATAACATAGAATAAATACACTCAAAATTTGAGAATGCAATGTTAGACAGTTCTTATTGGTTTCTTAAACAAGTTTTAATAAATACATACCTGGTATTATCTATCTATATATAGTTTGTTTTATTTTAATATATATTTAAAGTTATCAGAACTAAGTTACCATTTCAAATTTTTTAATTTTTTACTCCTTTAATAAATTTATTTTATTTTTTACTCCTTTAATAAATTTGATGATTTTACTTTACTTATGATACAAACTCTCTGTTATTAAATTTTCAACTCCCATCCCCTCGGACAATATTTATTTTACGTCGCCCAGAGGGTGTTTTTTATTTCATTTTGCTACTACAAATAATTTCCCATCTCACGGTTCATTTTGAAAATATTTCCATCACTTGTTTCTTATATAATATATATATATATATATATATATATATATATATATTATATATATATATATATATTGAGGAGACTTGATACGTCTAAATAAGGTGTCTGTGGATGACTGTAAATTATATATATATATATATATTATATATATATATATATATATATATATATATATATATATATATATATATTATATATTATATATATATATATATAATATATATATATATATATCTTTCCCTCACCACAAAACTTACCCACCTACCTACTTCCGCCTTCTATAAAACACTTGTATGATCTGAGTAATTCAATAAAAGCTGATGAAGCCGGGTTCAATACCCCATCTGAGTTTTGTTCTTTCATTCCTTATATTTTACCTCATTCTGTCGGATTCATTCCAACCCCTTTTCCACACACACACACACACACACACACACACACACACATATATATATATATTAATAATATATATATATATATATATATATATATAAATAAAGTACGCCTAATGAGCCAGAGAGTATCTACCGAGGTTTCTCCTAACGGATGATCAGGATGATTCTGACTGCCAGAGTTTGGTGCAAATTACATTTTATTCACAAAATTCGTCACAAGGATTTACAAAATAAGCATAAAAAGAAAACAATATAAACCCTTTAGTATAACAGACCAAATTTTATCTAATTATTTTATGTTTGTACATATACATATATACATATGAAGTGGACAAACAATCTGTTTGAGATGGCGATAACCGACAATTGGGGGGTGGCGAGATTATGTGCTTAATTAATGTCATACCTAATTTGTAAAATAATTAGTTATAATTAAATGAAGTAGGCGTGCATATCGGTTTAAATATAAGGCGTAAACAAATCGAGAAAAAGTCAATCTCTGTATGTATATTTCAGCCTATTAGCCTCATCAGCAGAGTTATAGACAGGGCAGTGCTTGTGCGTGATTTGAACATATATATGTACATATATATATATTTCCATCAACGTATAAATCAATCGTATAATAAAATAAAATAAATATATATATATATATATATAATATATATATATATATGTGTGTGTGTGTGTGTGTGTGTGTGTGTGTGTGTGTGTGTAAGAAATATTATGAATGTGTGTCTGTATGTATGTGTTTGCACAACGACCGTACGTACGTCCTTTTATAATAAAAAAGAATTGTTGGAATCCAGCAATGACTAAGGTTCAATAGAATCCACATATTATTTTTGTCTGACTGAAGGGGGTCAAAACTTTTTCAAGAGAAAAAATGATAAACAAAAATGTAATCAGCGTATAAAATAAATGGTATATTAAAAAGATATTTTCAAAAAGGATTAGAAAATAAAACGAATTAATAAAGGATAAAATAAATAGTATATTAAAAAGATATTTTTTCTAAAATGAATAAAAAATAAAGGATAAAACATAATAAAACGCAAATAGAAGACAGTCAAAAGAAAATATAATGATGTCTCAGGAGTAGTATTTAATATGCGATCAATTCAAAAGGCGTATAGATTTCAAAATATATTTAATTAATAAGTTTATCATATTATTTATTTCAGTTGTATCATACAACACTTCAGGTAGATTCAGTAAATTTGAACCAATTATAATAGATAATAGTTTTGTTGCAATTTTATTTTCATTTATTGAGTGCTATAAAGATTGGTAATAAATGATGACAAATAATATCCGTTTTGATTGTATAATGTTCCACTAAAAATGACAAAGTTTGGTTATAAAAAAATACCTAATAATATTCGTTTTGATTATATAATGTTCCACTAAAAATGAAAAAGTTTGGTTATAAAAAATACCTAATAATATCCGTTTTGATTTTATAATGTTCCACAAAAAATGACAAAGTTATATTAAAAATAATACCTATTAATATCCGTTTTGATTGTATAATGTTCCACTAAAAATGACAAAGTTTGGTTATAAAAATACCCAATAATATCCGTTTTGATTGTATAATGTTCCTCTAAAAATGCTAAAATCCTAGTGTCTTTGTTTTAGAAGAAAATTAACATTTATAAAAAAAATGTCAGGGGTTTAGTTATTTAACATGAGTGAGGACAAATAAACAAATTAAAAACAAGAAATAGAATATATAGAAATATCATCTTTATTAATCTATATATAAATATACATATGAGATTTTTTTTTTTAATTCCGGTCAACGCTGGGTAGCTCTGCTATTATTTCAATTTTTATTGAAATCCAATCTCCAAGAATTTATGAAAATTGTTGTTCGTTTTTTATTCCGGGAAAAATTTGCCAATCAACTGCGACAAATTCCATCAACATCCTGGTATTCTTTGACCTAGAAAAAACAAGTAAAGCATTTTTTAACAGATATATATATATATATATATATATATATATATATATATATATATATATATATATACGCACACAATATATATATATATATACATATATACGCACACACACACACATATATATATATATATATATATATATATATATATATATAGAGAGAGAGAGAGAGAGAGAGAGAGAGAGAGAGAGAATAAAAAAAGAAAAGACCTTTAAGTATTCATCAAATGATAAATTTATTTCGAACTGTAGGCCTCGTCAGCTTTGACTGCAAAATAAATAAATAAATGAAAAGATATGACCAGACTGCTTAAAGAAGAAAGAGTGTCACGTAGTGTCATGTTAATTTAAATATACATTTTGCAACATATATATATATATATATATATATATATATATATATTCAATGCTTACAATTAAAGACCCTTAAAAATAAAGCACCAGAAAAAAGCACACTTCAATATATGTTCATATATTTATATATTAACACGCGTGTTCCTCAATCTTCCGTCTGTTATCATCCTGCAACATCCTCTGGTTAAACATGAGACCATCCAAAGATTCAATGCAAAAATGTTAATCAAGATTATATGGTCTTGCTTATCCGCCGAATTCTTATTTCTTATGAGTGTCATTACCTCATATAAATAATGGACCAGACCGTTTTTATTATAAAGAAAAAAACGACATGCTATACAGAAAACATATCATAAGAAAGAGAGAAAGAGAGTAGGGGAAAGATAGAGTGAGGGGTAAAACGCGAAAGCATCAAGGCTAATCTGTTTCAATCAATGATGAAAAGATGGGGGAAAAAAGAAAAAAAAGAGAGAGAGCTAAATCAAGATTATTAGACTTTTTACATATTGAAGTATTTCGCAATAGCTTTTAAGTAAACATATCAAACGTTGTAATAATTAAATTATCATACTGTGGTAAATCCCCAGGTCCTGCTGGTGTATACTATTGCGTATTTCGAGTCTCATATTTTTTCTTTCAAGAAAGAGGAAACTTCTTAAAATTTCAGGTTTTCGTCTGAAGAATACAAGAAAGTTTTTATGTATTTCGGTAAAATGTGGTACGTAGATTTTAAAAAAAAAATGTGTATATGCTGTAACTTTCTCCTGTTTGCAGTTCATTAAAAAGGTCCATCTTTTTTTTTCTTTTTTTTGGGGGGGGGGCTTTTTTAAAAATCATCCAAATTTGTTGTTCATTTCATTTCATTTTTTTTTATTAAGGAGCTTGGTACCCTGATGATGTTTCTTTTTTTTTTTATATCTAATATAAACCCAAACGCTCGAACGTAGACTGAACTGTTCATTCATTCATGAATAAATACATCCTCTGAATATTTTTCTCCATATTTCTATACATATAGCGTCGGATATATTTTGATTTCTCTTTAATATCTTGTCATCTAAAAAGTAAAAATATCGATGATATAAAAATGAGGATTCGAAAATATTTAAAAAATAATTTCTCTCCACACACTCCTTCAAAAAGAGAAAGATCTTCATAATAAACTGAAAACAGGAGAAAATTACTTATAACTGTGTCTACAACTTTCTCAGATTTTCCCATCATTTATCCGGAAGGCATAAACATTTCCTGGAGTTGTATTGACAATAAGTGTCGGCTGACTTCTGATTAAGGTCAGAAAATTAAAAAGGAAAGTTTTTTCGCGGTACCCAATGACAGTTTAACTACAGTCTATGAATTAACATTTTGCGAATTGTGTTACGGTTTTAGGGAATTAAGGTTGTATTGCTTAAAAAATTAAACAACAAAAAAAACAAGTTACTATACATTTAATGTTGAAAAATATTTTTTAAACTAAGTTTAATTGAAATTATACATTGCTTTATTAACACAATCAACTGTCTCAATAATGGATTCAATAATTAATTTCAATGGTTAATTAAATGTACTAGCAAATATATGCACCCTCCGGGTGCAAGTATTTAAGTTTTAATGTAATAAAATATTGTATTGAATTAAAAAGGATAACGGAACTAAATAAGAAGGCAGATAAAAAGATTTGAAACAGAGGGGGTATAATGGAAAAATAGAACAACTGAAACTTACACTTATCTCACTCCCGTCTTTCATTGCTAAATTTTCCTAATTTAACTATTTAGTTAAAATAGGAAGTAAAGAATATAAATACAGTTATTTTTTCTTGTTATTGGATTTCTTTTAAGATTTATCTCTGAGATTTTAGATAATATTCATTAAGATAAAACCAAACAATTAGAAATCAATAATACTAAGCACATATTTATTAAAATCATATTTTTAATATCAATATGCAAATTAGCCTTCCCATTCACACTGTAAACTGCTATTTTGTTGTATATATAAATACAATTGCATATTATTCTTAAGTAGATATGGTCAACAGTATTAATAATGTAAAACAATTTTTATTAATAATTGAGGTTTAAATAAAAATAAAATCCTATAGAATGTGACGTAAGGGAATTGTTACTTGAATAGTAATAAAGTTTCGGTTACAGACAGAAAAACACACAATCTCCATTATAATAAGATTGTAATTTGTTTTTGTATTTTTTTGTTGTGTATTTTTTTAAGCATATTTTTTTAAACTATATATATAATATATATATATATATATATATATATATATATATATATATTATACATCAGTTTAAAAAAAGAAAAAGAAAAATTAATAACTCACGTTATACAAATGAAAAAATCATTTAATAAAAAACATGTAAAAGTTCAACTCTTGTAGTTTTATTTTTCCTGCCCATTTTGATTATTGCATTTTAATAACACAGCCATCTTTTTTGTATTAACATTATTAATCTTTGGTCCAAATTTTGTTACTTTTGAAGCTGAAGCTGAAGCTTTTTGCAATGTAGTAAAAACTGGGTCTCGTGACTGAGAAATTAGAAGTCCTGTTGTCATGGTAAAGTGTGTCAGGATTTCTGTTAAATAATGTCTTATGTTAACACAAAAACTGAATTTCTCATTACTCTGTGGTGGGACCAAATTGCATCTTTATTGTTACATTGTTTATCTGTTGCATGACTTTATAGACACTATGTATTTTCAGATCTCAAACATTAAACAATTTTGAGATGTTTTCTGCACATGCTGTCAAAATATGAGATTATGTGAAGAAGAATCTGTCGATATTATAAAATGAAATCAATTTTTCTGATACACCATATATAGATATACAGGGTGCTAAAGTCTTGCGGTTTTAAAACTTAAACTTAATAACTCATATTATAGCTCAGTCGGTAGAGCGTTCGGTTAGAAACCACAAGGTTCCTAGTTCGATGCAGGTCCTCGCCAACTCAGCGTTGAGTAGCACATTGATCTGTGCGGTAAAGTAAGGAGCTGGTGGTAGGTGTGGCGCTCCACCTCAAACGCTAAAATAATCTCCTTGGTCTAGCGCAAGTGAAAAGGGGATAGACTTCCTCGCTGACTGGCTGATACCGACTTTAGCCCACCCCGACGACTTTACTTTACTTTTACTTATATAAACTAGTACAAAATTGTTTAAAAATACCCTCCGGGCGATGTAAAATAGATTTTTGAAACATTGCCTGAGGGGTGGGAGTAAAAAATTCAATGTCAGCGAGTTTGTACCCTAAGTAAGTAAAATCATCAAATTCATTAAAGGACTAAGAAATAAAACATTTTGAAATGTAAACTTTAAATATGTATTAAAATAAAACAAACTATATATAGATATATAATACCAGTCATGTATTTATTAAAACTTGTTTTAAAAAACAATGAGGACTGTCTAATGTTGCATGTTCAAATTTTGAGTGTATTTATTCTATGTTATGACGATTTTGGGTAATGTGACGTAAGCAGTGACGTAGTTTTTGTTACAGACAAAAACCGGAAACGAATCTCCATTATTAATAGAGATGGTAGAATCATTCCATAAAAAACTTGAAAATCTAACTCTTGTAGTTTTATTTCTCGTGACACATTTGAATATTGCTTTTCAACAAGACTGCCATCTTTGTTGTTACATTTTAAATCACCTGCAAGACTTAAATAGACCTCCTATAATTATATATATATTATTATATATAAATATATATATATATATATATATACTTTGGTGACGTGCGGTACCAAGTTTCTTGGTACAGGTGATTCTAGGTGGGTCCTAATTCTCTACCAGTAGTTTGTTGTAGAGTTCAGGTTCCGTTATGAGAGCTCAATGTTTAATTATTGTAAACAGAGCAAAGTTGTTAAACCTAATGAGTCATATATACCTACTAATAGTTTCGCTTAGAAGCAAGATTCTTAGGGCAAGAATCTAACTGCCCTGTCAGATTCTTGCACTGATGAGCAACTAAGCGAAACTACTAGTAGGTATATATGGCTCATTAGGTTTAACTTTATTATTTGCTCTACTCAGGTATTGAGCACTTTTACATTTTAGGTTTAGATAATCGTAGCGGTTTATATATATATATATATATATATAATATATATATATATATATTATATAATATTATATATTGTATATATATATAATATATATTCAACATGCATATATATATATATATATATATTTATATATATATATATATATATATTATATATATATATATATGCATGTTGAATTAAACAAAGACACATCTCCTGTTTAACAATTTTATTTGTAATTTTTTCAAGTTGCAGTACACACATTTTTTAAAATGCCTATAGCACCTTTCCCATCAATTCTCCTCCTCAGCCTCCACATCCATTAATATAATTTGAAAAATTTGAACACATCACCCCTGATGATGGCACTTCGAAGTGCCGAAAGTACTCGAGACATGAACTTTGGTGGACTAATCCACGAATTCCACCCAAATATTAAAAGTTGGCCAGAAAACTTTTAAAAAATCACAAATTAAAAATGTTAAACAGGAGATGTGTCTTTGTGTTTAATTCAACATGCATAAATGAAAAAAAACGCTGCCCCAAATACACGCGACATACACACATACACACACATACACACACACACACACACACACACACATATATATATATATATTATATATATATATATATATATATATATATATATATATATATATTCTCGTGGCCAGGTTTTATAGTATTTAACCGTTATTTTCTACTACCCTCTTGGTCTTTTCTTTTTTTTCATTTTTTTCCCCAGGTGAAGTTTGGTAGTATATTTGGCTGTGTTTTTTTTTTTCCACAAGGATTTACCCATAAGTTAGTATATTATATATATATATATATATATATATATATATATATATATATATATATATATATATATTGATGATATGGGTGCTATATTTAAACAGTACTCTATGTAAACTGCGCTCAATATCATGGACAGAGAATTTATATCTAAGGTAGGATAGTGTGGACATGGAATTAACGGCGCTGCATAGGTACACGAACGGGTCTGTTAATTTTAAGGGTTTACCATCCAGTGTGATGAAACATCTAAATAAGCAAATGTCTACGTTAAATATCTAATTAAAACGGTAACTGCTTGTTTTAAACATCTGACCATGCCCCTGCCTTCCACGTGTGGCTCTGAGTATCAGGCCGTCATGGTACGCAGAGATCATCAAACAGTTAGCCTCCCAAAAACTTTGATACTAAAAAATAATCAATTCTTTAGTTATCGGGAAAGACTATTTTATTTAACACGCCCAGACGATGTCCTAAGTTAGTCGAAACTGGTTGAGAACAATCACAAACTACTCAGAAGTAAGTATTTATTCAGCCTGTTTGCCACAAGTATGATGTGACACATGGTCGCAAGTAAGGAGCATCCAGTGAGGATCGAACTCGCCCCAAAAATATTTGTGGCTGTCTTATCCTTTTTGTTAATCACGGTTCTGCATTTCTCTCTCTTAGAGATAAATAGATATTAACGTACTTAGAGGAATAGATATGAACAGTGATTGGTGGATGTCAGTCTATATTTCAAGTGATTACAAAGTTTCCCAAAATGGACCTTGTGCCAGACTTGTGCTTTTCTTTTTCGGATACTCTTCTTCCTCAACTCTCTCTCTCTCTCTCTCTCTCTCTCTCTCCTCTCTCTCTCTCTCTCTCTCTGGGAGAATTTAGAGTAATGACAATGGAGGACCCCCGCCCCCCTGCCCAGAGTCAAAATGAAACTGCACAATTAGAAGCACTTTAACGTTATCAAAAATGACTTGATTCGGTTTTAATTAACCCGAAAAGGGTTGATATGCCGTAAAACCAAACAAAACAACCGTTCTGTATTTTATTATTATCTCATTATGGGGAGGGGTGAAACCTCAACCACATCCACCTTCCTCTTTTCTCTTTCTTTTTCTTCTCTTCTTCCCCCTCCTTGGTGACGAATTGGGGAGCTGGTAAAAAGCGCATAATGACCACCCGTTGAGTGAGTGGAACGGAAGAGGCGGAAAAACAAGTACGCGAATGCGGCCTATTGTTTGGAAAGTGGAGACGGATGAGGGAATTGCGAGGGGGGGGGGTGCTTGATAAATGCCAAAAGAGTTAGCAAGGAGGGAGGGTGGGGCACCGTTGTAAATTGGGCTTTATACAAGAAGAAGAAGAAGAAGAAGAAGAAGAAGAAGAAGAAGATAGAAGAAGAATAAAAGAAGAAGAAATGACTAGGACCGAAGACAAGGCGAGAAGCTTAGTAAGGCATAAGATAGGGTTAAGGAAAGAAAAGAAAAAAAGAAAGGAAAAGAAAGAAAGATTGAAAAAAAAAAAGAAAGAAAGAAAGGAAAAGAAAGAAAGAAAGAAAACAGATGAAAGAAAGAAAGAAAAGAAAGGAAGAAAGATTGAAAGGAAGAAAGAGTCGGAAAAATAATTATAGAAATGAAGAAGTATAGAACTTTAACCGAAGTCAACGAGATAGATAGATAGATATAAAGTGATTATAATAGAGAAAGGGAGAGACAAAGAGTGTGAGAGTGGGGTGGATGAGAGATGAACGAAATGAGAAAGAAAGAAAGAAAGAAAGAAAGAAAAGCGGGAAAGAGAAATAAACTGAAATTTTATTTATCACGTCAAAAGAAATTAGTACATGAAGAAAAACGTAGATAGGTAGATAGATATGAAGCGATTGAGATAAATCGGAGAGAGAGGGAGAGAGAGACAGAGACAGAGAGAGAGAGAGAGAGTGAAAGAGAGAGATGAAGTGAGATAGATCTATAGATAGAAATGAAGCAATTGAGATAAATTGAAGAAAGATAGAGAGAGATATGAAATAAGAAAGATAGATAGATATGAAACAATTAAGATAAATTGGAGAGATAGAGAGAAAGAGAAATATATGAAAAGAAATAGTAGATAGATAGATAGATAGATAGAATGAAACAATTAGATAAACTGGAGATAGAGAAAAAAGAGGGGGATAGATAGATTGAAACCCAATAAAAATTTTTACGCGAATTAAAAGGAAAGAGATAGATACATAGAACTGAACAAAAAGAAAGTGTATTTGAATAAGACAGAATTAAACAAAAGGAGGGAGAGAGAGAGAGAGAGAGAGGCAGAGAGAGAGAGAGAAGAGAGAGAGAGAGAGAGAGTGTGTTGTGTGTGTGTTGTGTAGGGTGAGAGGGGAGATAATTGATAGTTATCCGATTCGTAAAAAAGACGGTTAACCAGAGAATTTGAGCAATGTGAAAGCAGGACACAACGTGGGGTTAGTGGAGGTTTTGAAAAAGTGGTCGCGGAAAGGGCTGCCATGAGCGCTGGCGATGAGGCGAGGGATCAAAGGCGTTAAATTGCTTCAGGCGACCCCTGCATTGTTTCTTTATCTTAATCAATCATACCGCCTTGCCAACACCGACACACCACGCGTCCACCACCACCACCAAACGATGTGTAGAGGACGGAAGACCACATCTCGCTTTCTTTCTTGAGACATGAAATACGAGAAGAAAAAAAAAGCAACAACAAAAACAACAACAGCATCATCACAACAACCACAAACAACAACAAACAATAACAAAAGAAAACAGTGATGCCCGGGGGATTGCTGAACAATAGAAATCTTAGGGAAGTTCCTCCTTCAACAGCCACAAAAACCGCTCATTGCTTTCTAATGCCCTGACCCGTAGTGGCTTCTGTCTTAATTTCAGCTCCTTGCCAGACTCTGGGGTCGGGGAGTGAGGATGAAATTAAGCGATCAACACTTGACATTGTTAGTCGGCTTTTAAGCCCCCTTGGATGGGGGGTAGCCATTTTACAAATGAGCAATTAGCGGTTTGAATGAACGTCTTGGCCGGGCCTTCATTATATATATATATATATATCCAGAAGCGTAAAAAAGCAACTGTACGGCACTTGCCTCCTATCACACAAGTCATTCAGGTTAGACGAACAAACATTGCTTGGAGACTGTTGCAAAAGCAAGGAGAGCTTATAAGTAATGTTATTACGCATGGACACATCAGTGTGGTTCGCCAGCTAAAAGCCTTATATTATTCTCTTACACGGACACTGAGATGATCAATAGGAATGATGGCGAGGAAGAGTCCTGGAGAATCCGTGTGCGACTCTTGATTAATATTTATAATATATATATATATATATATATATAGTGAAAAGTTCTATACTTTGAAATCGGATAAGACAAAAATAACATATTTTTGTTTTTATTTTTATACGCATTGTAATTGGCCTCAAATCATTAATATATATATATATATATATATCATAAGAAGGAGGTCCAAAAAAATATGTTTTGAAAAAAAATAATATATTAATAATATTATATCTTACATTTATATATATATAATATATTATTATATAATATATATAATATTATAATATATATATATCATCAGGTCGCTCAGGCCGCTATGGATACTCATGTCTCTCTCTCTCTCTCTCTCTCTCTCTCTCTCTCTCTCTCTTGCAACGATCACCTAACAGTCATCTGCACAGTATACAGAATCCATACAGATCTTTATTTACAAAGCTTTTGGTTGGTCGGCCTACGCTGATGTTCACTTATGATGCTCGTCTTTGTTTCTCCAGCAGCCCAGCATGACTTTAGTACTGGATCGTACAGAGAAGGGCAAAATAAATTGCCTGTAAGTCATGGACAACCTTTCTCGAACGTCTTCGACCAGTTGTGAGTAATAACAGCAAAATATTTTACTCATCTCTCTCC
>CM042163.1:45454039-45456539 GCA_023376005.1 Doryteuthis pealeii
CAGTGGATGGAAAACAAAATTAGACAGACGAGAAAATCATAAGCAATAAGATCAGATTGAAATCTTCAAATTAGTAAAAAGTAAACTGATTTATATATATATATATATATATAATATATATATATATAATATATATATATATATATGTGTGTGTGTGTGTGTGTGTGTGTAGAAGTTTGTAGAAAAAACAAGATGTTAATAGTTTTGCTGACAGAATCTGTTTCGACCATATGAAGCGGTCTTTATCAAAGTAACTATGTATAATAGGAAAGACGAAATAAATAGATCGTTAATCACGAGGCACAAAACGCTCTCGATCAGGGTCAGAATTTTCAAAAAAAATTTAAAAATGTGTATTCTATATTAAAAATAAAATAGATTTTATTTTTAAAAATTAGAAGCATTTTTATCCTTTCAAAAAGCTCAAAAGAGTTTGAAGTAAAAGTGTATACAAATATCAAAATGTTCAAGAATATGTTCCAGCTACAAAAGCAAGTTTTAAAAATATAATAAGTCCAACAGTACAATTGATGAAGATGGAAAGTTTCAGGAATCTGTAATGTTGACAAATTCGTAGTGTCGGGATCCTTATTATATTCGAAATTTTAGCTCCGGTGATATATTAATCAATTCCAATTTGTTTTTTCTGTAGACAGTATGAAAAGTAAAATGGATATGAATCCGACAGTATGTGTAGAAAGTTTGTAGAAAAAACAAGATGTTAATAGTTTTGCTGACAGAAATCAGTTTCGACCATATAAAGATAAAGACCGCTTTATATGGTCGAAACAGATTCTGTCAGCAAAACTATTAACATCTTGTTTTTTCTACAAACTTTCTACACATACTGTCGGATTCTCTCTATATATATCTATTAATTACTCTAATTATGATAGTTTCTCTTTGAGGGTAAAGAACGAATCCACGAATTCCACCCAAATATTAAAAGTTGGCCAGAAAAACTTGAAAAAATCACATAAAATTGTTAAACAGGAGATGTGTCTTTTGTTTAATTCACACACACACACACACACACACACACACACACACACACACACACACATATATATATATATATATATATATATATATATAATATATATATATATTGTTTATTGGCGTTTCTTGCATAATTCGAATCTCAAATAATTATGACGCTTCTCAAATGGATATATCAAACTGAAATATATATATATATATATATTATATATATATATATATATATATATGAAAAATAAAATGAATATGAATCCGACAGTATGTGTAGAAAGTTTGTAGAAAAAACAAGATGTTAATAGTTTTGCTGACAGAATCAGTTTCGACCATATAAAGATAAAGACCGCTTTATATGGTCGAAACAGATTCTGTCAGCAAAACTATTAACATCTTAAATTTTATTTGTGATTTTTTCAAGTTTTCTGGCCAACTTTTTAATATTTGGGTGGAATTCGTGGATTCGTTCTTTACCCTCAAAGAGAAACTATCATAATTAGAGTAATTAATAGATATATATAGAGAGAGTTTCCCCTCTCTATATATATAGTGACAGGCAGAGCCTATTCCTAAACCAGAAGGTTTAGGAATAGACCATTTTGTTCTATGGTCAATTATTATTATTATTATTATTATTATTATTATTATTATTATTATTATTATTATTATTATTATTATTATTTCACTCCTTGTGAGTTTTTCACACCAGGGTTAACTGATGGTATTTCACAGGAGCCTGTGTGACAACCAATCTCCCCAGGTCTCCAGGACTCTTCTGAGTATTCTAGCCGATTGCAGCAAAGTAGTTGTCTGAATGGTCGCAATTCTTCCTCTGATCCCCAGATCTTCCAGTGTATTTATTATTATTATTATTATTATTATTATTATTATTATTATTGAGATTACATCATGTGTCCAAATTAATTGTATTTTGAATAGATATTTGAAAATATACTCGTTTGTAAAAACAAAATGGTCAAATATATTTCTTTGAAAGTTTTTAGCATTAGATTAGAATACTATGAGTTAAATAGGAAAACATGGCTTTAATAAAATATGTTTTAAAATATAGTACGCATCATGAATGAATAAAACAAAAGGTCTTCAGTATAAAATGACCTAATGGGTTGACATGCCGTAAAACCCAACCTATCAACCAACCAACCAACCAACCGAAAAATCTAAATAATACAAATAGTGTTTCTTTGTTTTCATGATTTACTCCTTTCTTCCCTTCATTCTTTCTTTCTTTCATTCGTTCTTTCGTTTTTTCATTCCTTCATTAATTCTTTCTTTACATTTTATCTTTTCTACTTCCTCTTGACATTTCTTTTCTTTCACTTTTATTTTCTCATATCAACTCATCTTTTATTATATTGTTTGTCCGTTCTTGTAAACCCTCTTTTTTCTTTCGGAGGACGAGGTCATGAACACGGAATTTCTTGTGTGCAAAAAAAATGGCTAATATTCAATTTGAATGGTTACTTGAAACTAATTGATTATTATC
>CM042163.1:45461539-45466539 GCA_023376005.1 Doryteuthis pealeii
TGTTATTAAATTTTCAACTCCCATCCCCTCAGGCAATATTTATTTTACGTCGCCCAGAGGGTGTTTTTTTATTTCATTTTGCTACTATAAATAATTTCTCATCTCACGTTTCATTTTGAAAATATTTCCATCACTTGTTTCTTATATATATATATATATATATATATATATATATATATATATATATATATATATATTTAACTCACCACAAAACTTATCCACCTACCTACTTTCGCCTTCTATAAAACTATAAAACACTTGTATGATCTGAGTAATTCAATAAAAGCTGATGAAGCAGGGTTCAAACCCCAGCGAAATATAGTACACATTTTTGTCTGAGTTTTGTTCTTTCATTCCTTATATTTTACCTCATTCTGTCGGATTCATTCCAACTTTTCCTCACACACACACACACACACACACACACATTTTATGTTTGTACATATACATATATACATTTATATGTACATATATATATTTCAATCAACGTATAAATCAATGGTATAATAAAATAAAATAAATAATATATATATATATATATATAATATATATATATATATATATATAAGAAAGATTATGAATGTGTGTCAGTATGTATGTGTTTGCAAAACGACCGAACGTACGTCCTTTTATAATAAAAAAGAATTGGTGAAATACAGCAATGACTAAGGTTCAATAAAATCCACACATTATTGTTGTCTGACTGAAGGGGGTCAAAACTTTTTCAAGAGAAAAAAGATAAACAAAAATTTAATCAGCGTATAAAATAAATGGTATATTAAAAAGATATTTTCAAAAAGGATTAGAAAATAAAACGAATTAATAAAGGATAAAATAAATGGTATATCAAAAAGATATTTTTTCTAAAATGAATAAAAAATAAAGGATAAAACATAATAAAACGCAAATAGAAGACAATTAAGTTTAAGTTTTGTTCAACGGCATATCAACCTCTGTGGGTCATTTAATCCCAAGAAGACAATTAAAAGAAAATATAATGAAGTCTGATAAAGATAAACAAATTAAAAACAAGAAATAGAAATATAATCTTTATTAATCTATATATAAATATACATATGAGATTTGTTTTTTTGTTTTTTTTTAATTCCGGTCAACGCTGGGTAGCTCTGCTATTATTTCAATTTTTATCGAAATCCAATCTCCAAGAATTTATGAAAATTGTTGTTCGTTTTTTATTCCGGGAAAGTTTTGCCAATCAACTGCGACAAATTCCATCAACAATCCTGCTGTTCTTTGACCTAGAAAAAAACAAGTAAAGCATTTTTAACACGATATATATATATATATATATATATATATATATATATATATATATATATATATATATATATATATATATATACGCACACAATATATATATATATATATATATATATATATATATATATAGAGAGAGAGAGAGAGAGAGAGAGGGGAGAGAGAGAGAGAGGGAGAGAGAGAAGAGAATAAAAAAAGAAAAGACCTTTAAGTATTCATCAAATGATAAATTTATTTTCGAACTGTAGGCCTCGTCAGCTTTGACTGCAAAATAAATAAATAAATGAAAAGATATGACCAGACTGCTTAAAGAAGAAAAAGTGTCACGTAGTGTCATGTTAATTTAAATATACATTTTGCAACATATATATATATATATATATATATATATATTCAATGCTTACAATTAAAGACCCTTAAAAATAAAGCACCAGAAAAAAGCACACTTCAATATATGTTCATATATTTATATATTAACATGCGTGTTCCTCAATCTTCCGTCTGTTATCATCCTGCAACATCCTCTGGTTAAACATGAGACCATCCAAAGCGTCCAAAATGCAATGTAAAAATGTTAATCACGATTATATGGTATTGCTTATCCGCCGAATTCTTATTTCTTATGAGTGTCATCACCTCATATAAATACTGGACCAGGCTGTTTTTATTATAAAGAAAAAAACGACATGCTACACAGAAAACATATCGAGAGAAAGAGATTAGGGGAAAGATAGAGTGAGGGGTAAAACGCGAAAGCAACAAGGCTAATCTGTTTCAATCAATGATGAAAAGATGGGAAAAAAAGAAAAAAGGGGTGAGGGAGATAGATAGATAGAGAGATGGAGAGAGAGAGAGAGAGAGAGAGAGAGAGAGTTAAATAAACATTATTAGACTTTTTACATATTGAAGTACTGCAATAGCTTTTAAGTAAACATATCAAACATTGTAATAATTAAATTATCATACTGTGGTATATCTACAGGTCCTGCTAGTAGAGAATTCAATCAATATTATACTTTTTACATATTTTGCAATAGCTCTTAAGTAGACTTATCAAATGTAATAATTAAATTATCATATTGTGGTAAATCCCCAGGTCCTGCTGGTGTATATTATTACGTATTTCGAGTCTCATATTTTTTTCTGTTAAGAAAGAGGAAATTTCTTAAAATTTCAGGTTTTCGTCTGAAGAATACAAGAAAGATTTTATGTATTTCGGTAAAATGTGGTACGAAGATTTGAAAAAATGTGTATATGCTGTAACTTTCTCCTGTATGCAGTTCATTAAAAAGGTCCATCTGTTAGTTTTCTTTTCTTTCTTTTTTTTGGGGGTGGGGGGCTTTTTTTAAAATCCTCATTTTTATATCATCCAAATTTGTTCATTTCATTTCCTTTTTCTTTTTTCTTAAGGAGCTTGGTGCCCTGATGATGTTTTTTTCATATCTAATATAAACCCAAACGTTCGAACGTAGACTGAACTATTCATTCATTTATGAATAAATACATCCTCTGAATATTTTTTTCTCCATATTTCTATACATATAGTGTCGGATATATTTTGATTTCTCTTTAATATCTTGTCATCTAAAAAGTAAAAATATCGATGATATAAAGATGAGGATTCGAAAATATAAAAAAATAATTTCTCTCCGCACACTCCTTCAAAAAGAGAAAGATCTTCATAATAAATTGAAAACAGGAGAAAATTACTTATAACTGTGTCTACAACTTTCTCAGATTTTCTCATCATTTTCCCGGAAGGCATAAAACTTTCCTGGAGTTGTATTGACGATAAGTGTCAGCTGACTTTTGATTAAGGTCGGAAAATTAAAACGGAATGTTTTTTGGTGGTACCCAATGACAGTTTAACTACAGTCTATGAATTAACAATTTGCGAATTGGGTTACGATTTTAGGGGATTAAGGTTGTTTTTAATTACGTATTGCTTAAAAAAATAAACAACAAAAAAAAAACAAGTTACTATACATTTAATGTTGAAAAATATTTTTTAAACTAAGTTTAAATGAAATTATATATTGCAATACTAACACAAACAACTGTCTCAATAATAGATTCAATAATTAATTTCAATGGTTAATTAAATGTATAGTAATTTTTCTTTGTTTTTGTTGTTTTTTTGTTGTGCATTTTTAAGCATATTTTTAAGCATATTTTATATATATATATATATATATATATATATATATTATATATATATATATATATCAGTTTTAAATACAGAAATATTTAATAACTCACGTTGGACAAATGAAAGAATCATTTAATAAAAAACATGTAAAAGTTCAACTCTTGTAGTTTTATTTTTCCTGCCCATTTTGATTATTGCATTTTAATAACACTGCCATCTTTTTTGTATTAACATTATTAATCTTTGGTCCAAATTTTGTTACTTTTGAAGCTGAAGCTTTTTGCAATGTAGTAAAAACTGGGTCTCGTGACTGAGAAATTAGAAGTCCTGTTGTCATGGTAAAGTGTGTCAGGATTTCTGTTAAATAATGTCTTATGTTAACACAAAAACTGAATTTCTCATTACTCTGTGGTGGGACCAAATTGCATCTTTACTGTAACATTTTTAAATCTGTTGCAGGACTTTATAGACACTATGTATTTTAGATCTCAAACAATTTTGAGATGTTTTCTGCACATGCTGTCAAAATATGAGATCATGTGAACAAGAATCTGTCGATATTATGAAATGATATCAATTTTTCTGATACACCATATATAGATATACAGGATGCTAAAGTCTTGCGGTTTTAAAACTTAAACTTAATAACTCATATTATAGCTCAGTCGGTAGAGCGTTCGGTTAGAAACCACAAGGTTCCTAGTTCGATGCCGGTCCTCGCCAACTCAGCGTTGAGTAGCACATGGATCTGTGCGGTAAAGTAAGGAGCTGACGGTAGGCGTGGCGTTCCACCTCAGACGCTAAAATAATCTCCTTGGTCTAGCTCAAGTAAAAAGGAGCTACACTCCCTCGCTGACTGGCTGATACCGACTTTAGGCCACCCCGACGACTTTACTTTTACTTATATAAACTAGTACAAAATAAAAAACACCCTCCGGGCGATGTAAAATAGATTTTTGAAACATATTGCCTGAGGGTGGGAGTAAAAAATTCAATGTCAGCGAGTTTGTACCCTAAGTAAGTTTAAAATCATCAAATTCATTAAAGGAGTAAAAAATAAATTTGAAATGTAAACTTTAAATATGTATTAAAATAAAACAAACTATATATAGATATATAATACCAGTCATGTATTTATTAAAACTTGTTTTAAAAAACAATGAGGACTGTCTAATGCTGCATGTTCAGATTTTGAGTGTATTTATTCTATGTTATGATGATTTTGGGTAATGTGACGTGAGCAGTGAGGTAATTTTTGTTACAGACAAAAACCGGAAACAAATATCCATTATTAATAGATGGTAGAATCATTCCATAAAAAAACATGAAAGTTCAACTCTTGTAGTTTTATTTCTCGTGTACATTTTGAATATTGCTTTTCAACAAGACTGCCATCTTTGTTGTTACATTTTAAATCACCTGCAAGACTTAATGGACTCCCTATATATATATATATATATATATATATATATATATATATATATATATATATATAATAAAGTTAAACCTAATGAGTCATATATACCTACTAATAGTTTCGCTTAGTAGCAAGATTCTTAGGGCAAGAATCTAA
>CM042163.1:45469039-45491539 GCA_023376005.1 Doryteuthis pealeii
AAAGACAGATTGAAAGAAAGAAAGAAAGAAAGGAAGAAAGATTGAAAGAAAGAAAGAAGTCGGAAAAATAATTATAGAAATGAAGAAGTATAGAACTTTAACCGAAGTCAACGAGATAGATAGATAGATAGATATAAAGTGATTATAATAGAGAAAGGGAGAGACAAAGAGTGTGAGAGAGGGGTGGAAGAGAGATGAACGAAACGAGAAAGAAAGAAAGAAAGAAAGGAAGAAAAGCAGGAAAGAGAAAAGAGAAATACTGAAATTTTATTTAACACGCCAAAAGAAATTAGTACGTGAAGAAAAAATGTAGATAGATAGATAGATATGAAGCGATTGAGATAAATCGGAGAGAGGGAGAGAGACAGAGAGAGAGAGTGAAAGAGAGAGATGAAGTGAGATAGATCTATAGATAGAAATGAAGCAATTCAGATCAATTGAAGAGAGAGAAAGATAGAGAGAGAGAGAGATATGAAATAAGAAAGATAGATAGATATGAAGCAATTAAGATAAATTGGAGAGATAGAGAGAAAGAAAAAAGATATGAAAAGAAATAGATAGATAGATAGATAGATAGATAGATAGATAGATAGATAGATAGATATCAAACAATTAAAGATAAACTGGAGAGATAGAAAAAGAGGGGGATAGATAGATTGAAAAACCAATAACAAATTTTACGCGAATTAAAAGGAAAGAGATAGATACATAGAACTGAACAAAAAGAAAGTGTATTTGAATAAGACAGAATTAAACAAAAGGAGGGAGAGAGAGAGAGAGAGAGAGAGAGAGAGAGAGAGAGAGAGAGAGAGAGTGTGTGTGTGTGTGTGTGTGAGGGTGAGAGGGAGATAATTGATAGTTATCCGATCGTAAAAAGACGGTTAACCAGAGAATTGAGCAATGTGAAAGCAGACACAACGGGGGGTTAGTGGGAGGTTTGAAAGTGGTCGCGAAAGGGCTGCCAATTGAGCGCTGGGATGAGGCGAGGGACAAAGGGTTAAAATTGCTTCAGGCGACCCCTGCATGTTTCTTTATCTTAATCCAATCATACCGCTGCCAACACCGACACCGCGTCCACCACCACCAAACGATGTGTAGAGGAACGGAAGACCACATCTCAGCTTCTTCTTGAGACACTGAAAACGAGAGAAAAAAAAGCAACAACAAAAACAACAACAGCATCATCATCAACAACCACAACAACAACAACAATAACAAAAGAAAAACAGTGATGCCCGGGGGATGCTGGAACAATAGAAATCTTAGGAAGTCCTCCTTCCAACAGCCACAAAAACCGCTCATTGCTTCTAATGCCCTGACCCGTAGGGCTTCTGTCTTAATCCAGCTCCTTGCCAGACTCTGGGGGTCGGGGAGTGAGATGAAATTGAGCGATCAACACTTGACATTGTTTAGTCGGCTTTTAAGCCCCCTTGGATGGGGGTGTAGCCATTTTACATAATGAGCAAATTAGCGGTTGGATGAACGTCTTGGCCGGCCTTCATATATATATATATATCCAGGAAGTTATGAAACATAAAAAAGCAACTGTACGGTCACTTGCCTCCTATCACACAAGTCATTCGGGTTAGACGAACAAGACATGCTGGAGACTGTTGCAAAAGCAAGGACGAGCTTATAAGTAATGTTATTACGCATGGACACATCAGTGTGGTTCAGCCAGCAAAAGCCTATATTAATTCGCTCTACACGGACACTGGATGCTGTACAGAAGACCTACCAGAAGAGATGATCAATAGGGAATGATGACGAGGAAGAGTCCTGGAGATCCGTGTTGCGACTTATTATATATATATAGTGAAAGTTCTATACTTTGAAATCGATAAGACAAAAATAACATCTTTTGTTTTTAAGTTTTTATACGCATTGTAATTGCCTTCAATCATTAATATTTATAATAATATATATATATATATATATATATATATATATATATATTATTATATATCATAAAGAAGGAGTCCAAAAAAGAATTATGTTTTGAAAAAAATAATAATATATAATAATATTATTATCTTACATTTATATATATATATATATCATCAGGTCGTTCAGGCCGCATGGATACTCATCTCTCTCTCTCTCTCTCTCTCTCTCTCTCTCTCTCTCTCTCTCTCTCTCTGCCAACGATCACCCTAACAGGTCATCTGCACAGTATCCGGAATCCATACAGATCTTATTCACGAAGACTTTTGTTGGTCGGCCTACGCTGATGTTACTTATGATGTCGTCTTTGTTCTCTAGCAGTTCAGCATGACTTTAGTTACTTGGATCGTACAGAGAAGGGCAAAATGAATTGACCTGTCGAGTGATGGATAACTTTCTCGAACGTCTTCGACAGTGTGTGAGTAATAACGGCAAATATTTTACTCTGTGTGTGTGTGTGTGTGTGTGTGTGTGTGTGTGTGTGTGTGTGTGAGTGAAAAATGGAAATGAATCCGACAATATGTTGAAAAGATGAATAAATAAAGGAAAGAAAATGTTGAATGGCTAAAAATGGTTTACTGAAGTGCCAACACGTGTTTCGGCCGAGAGTTTGTCCATGTACACATTGTATTCTATTTATTACTATTCTAAATGTGAAATGAAATAATAATATAATAATAAAATAATAATAATAATAATAATAATAATAATAATAGAAAAATAGAAATTTTAAGTATACAATGAAAACGGCTTTCCTTAGTATATATATTTCCGGTAATGAGCGAGAGCGTTCTGTGCCTCGGGATTTATATTTTTATTTCGTTTTTCCATTTGCTTTGAAAAAGACCTCTTCATAGGGTCGAAACAAACGTTTGTCAGCAAAACATATAACATTTTGTTGTTTCTTTTCTATAAACCTTTCTTCACACACCACACACACACACACACACACACACATATATATATATATATATATATATATATATATATATATATATATATTATATATTGGATGTGTGTGTGTGTGTGTGTGTGTGTGTATTTAGGCAGCATCCAAAACTAAACAAAATAAACTTTGATACTAGCACCAATGTTCTAAAATGCCTATAATTACATTAACAAATCATAAAATTATAATAATATTAAAAATGAGAATAAAAACAATAATCATAACACTAATAATAACAACAACAATAATAAACACAACCTATATAAATAGAAAATGGAAAAGCCCATTGTTGTACGGTTTCAAAATACCCTGAAGATGGCCCACGATAGGGTGGAAAATACTTGGTCTATGACATATGGCAAATACATCAGCCAATTTTGGCCAGATATTCCAAAAACAATCGGGCAATACGAAAAAACAAAGGACAAAACTTCCAGACAAAAAATGGCTGCATTATTTAACAATATATATATATATATATATATATATATATATATATATATAAAGTCGACGGGGCGGCCTAAAGTCGGTATCAGCCATACAGCGAGGGAGTCTATCCCCTTTTCAATAGCGCTAGAACAAGGAGATTGTTTTAGCATCTGAGGTGGTGCGCCACACCTACCATCAGCTCCTTACTTTACCGCACATATCCCTGTGCTACTCATACGCTGAGTTGGCGAGGAGCGGTATCGAACTAGGAACCTTGTGGTTTCTAGCCGAACGCTCTACCATGGGATATAAAAAGACCTTGTATATATATGTGCGTTTATGTATGTTGGTTAGTTGGTTGGCTGGGTGAATTTGACGGCATGTCAATCCTTGCTGTGTTATTTTATGCCGAAGACATTTTGTTTTATTCATTCTTATTTCTATTCTTCATTATCAAAACAAACAAAAACAAAATGGCATCATATATACATTTGGAAAATAACAATTTTTTTTTCATTGTGTATTCTATTCTCTTCGATCCTCATCCCTCATACTCACCAGATTTAGCATCTTCAGACTCTCATCTTTTCGGCCCTATGAAAAAGGGTTTGCGGAGCAGACGTTATTCCAGTGACGAGGAAGTGAAATATGTAGTAAAAAAAAAAAGTGTCTCAAAGAACAGTCAACAGAATGTTACGGTGCAGGGATACATGCTCTCATTCGAAGGTAGAATATTGCTATTGAGAGAAATGATGACTATGTGGAGAATTAGGGATATGATCCACAGAGGACCAGCTTCATTTTGATGTATGATAAATGTTCCTGTGTTGGTAATTATACATGTCCTAAACGAAATGGCATTACTTATTGATTCCCTTATGTGGAGAAGTAGGGATGTGGTCTACAGAGTGCCAGCTTCATTTTGATGTATGATAAATGTTCCTGTGTAGGTAATTATACCTGTCCTAAACAAAATGGCATTACTTTTTGATACACCCTCGTAACAACCACCCACCAAACCCTGTAGTTCTTTGGTCCGCTCTAACTTAATAATTCGATTTGAAAAGAAAACAATTATTTCAAACTCAGGTAGGACGTTGTCGTTTTAAACTGAGGGTCCATTATCGTTTTCATTGTTGCAGTCAGTAGATAATGGAATGGTAAGAAGGACGCGGGCCGATGCGAGGTGGGTGGGGGCGGCAATTCATATAGAATGGAAATAAAAAGAAAACGATGTCGAACAAGTCGGAATATTTTCTTCGATAATTCCAGAATGGTGCCCGCCCGACGACGATGGGTGGGAGTGGGGGTAGGGTTACATCATGACTCATGACAAGACCGAAAAATAAAACGGGACAGAAGAAAGACGCCGACTACTAAGCTACCGAATCAATTCTGAGAGAGAAAGGAATAATGATGAATTATATATATATATATATATATATATATATATATATCTTATTATAATGGAGATTGTGGATTTGTCTGTCTGTAACCGAAACTACATTACTATACAAGTCACAATTCCCTTTGTTATTTACATCACATTCTCCATGATTTTATTTTTTATTTAAACCTCAATTATTAATAAAATTGTTTTACATCATTAAGACTTTTGACCCTATCTACATACTAATAACATGCAATTGTATTTATATATACTACAAAATAGAGGTTTACAGTGTGAATGGGAAGGCTAATTTGCATATTGATCTTAAAAAATTGATTTTAATAAATATATGCTTAGTATTATTGATTTCTAATTGTTTGCTTTTATCTTATTGAATATGAGCAAAAATCTCGGGGATAAATATTAAAAGAAATCCATTAACAAGAAGAAATGACTGTAATATTATTATTTACTTCCTATTTTAACTAAATAGTTGAATTAGGAAAATTTATTAATGAAAGACGGGAGTAACGGAAAATGATGGAAGAGTTAGTTTCAAAGTTGTTCTATTTTTCAATCATACCCCCTCTGTTCCAAATCTTTTTATCTGCATTCTTATTCAGTTTCATTAGTCTTTCTAATCTAATATATTTTATTATATTAAAACTTAAATACTTGCACCCGGAGGGTGCATATATTTGCTAGTATATATAAAAAAGATATGAAAACACCACAAAATGCTGTTAAAGTGAAAACATTTTATAAGCATTTTGTGGTGTTTTTATATCTTTTTTATATATACTCATATCGTCGGATTCATTTCCTTTTTTTTAACTTTCTTTTAAGGTGATGTTTGGTAGTATATTTTTATAATCAAACTATTTGCCGGTTTTTTTCTCACCGCGAGGGTTTACCAACAAGTTTGGTATATCATATTTTATCTATCTATCTATCTATCTATCTATCTATCTATCTATTCATCTATCTATCTATCTATCTATCTATCTATATATATATATATATATATATATTATATATATGTGTGTGTGTGTGTGTGTGTGTGTGTGTGTGTAACGTAATCCAAATGACTGGTAAGTAAAAGATGATTCTATTTGAGATCATCGAAATCTCACTGTTCAACAATACAGTATGCTCTTGTAGATGCAAACATATATACGCATACAAGGATTTTTATAAACCCCTAAAAAGAGCTCAATGTATAATAATCCTACAAGGACTAAATTCAACGCAAAACACCTAAATAATAAATCGGAAATAGTCAGAGTTTTTCCACACAGAAAGAAATTGTTATTAAAATCTTGGACTGAAAAAATAACAACAGGAAACCAACCACATTAAATGGGAAAATCTTTCCGAATGTTATTTTAACCTCACACACACACACGAGGAGGACAGGCGGTCAAATAAAGCTAGAAAGCTATTCATAACGTATATTCATTTGTCATTTACAAGGCGATTTGTCTGAAGAAAAGCATATGATGTTTTGAAACCGACGGTAATGACTCACCCATTAAATGTATAAATTATAATAATAATAAATACAGCTCTTACAACTGTAATCGAGCACTATATTTTCCTTACTGCAAATTAAAAAATCCCTATGTATGTATATATATATATATATATATATATATATATATATATATATATATATATATTGGAGGATATGTACTTAATTGAAGTCGTACCTAATTTTGAAAATTAATTAGTTAATAATTAATGAATTTTAGGCGGGCATATATGTTCAAATGTAAGGCTAAACGAATCGAGAAAATGTCATTTTCTCGATTCATTCAGCCTTACATTTGAATATATATGCCCGCCTAAAATTCATTAATTATTAACTAATTAATTTTCAAAATTAGGTACGACTTCAATTAAGCACATATCCTCCAAAAATTGTCGGCTTAAAGCCATATAAAAATAAACACATTTGTTTGTTTACTTAACCTCATATATATATATATATATATATATATATATATATATATATATATATATATAGTCACCCACAGACATTGTGTTTCGACGCTTACGTCTCATTAAGTGTGACTAGTCTTGACAGGTACTTCTAGCAACGGGCAAAACACGATGAATTTTCATCAGTCCGACTCCTTACCTCTCGGTCACCGTCAGCTGTCAGAAAGAGGCGAATATTTAATCGATAAGTACATACATCCGTAGATGTATGTTATGATAACCAGAGAACTAAACTTTGTAAACAACAGACGAGTACTGCATTTACGCTAAGTGTTGAAAGTTCGTTAAAGTCCCCTCTAGAGAGCTCTACCGGGTTTTGTGAGCATACAATATATATATATATATATATATATATATATAGAGAGAGAGAGAGAGAGAGAGAGAGAGGGGGGGGGAGAAAGAGATAGAAAGATAGATAATAGATAAATAGATAGATAATTAGATAGTACATTGAAGCTGATAAGATCAGATAAAAGGATTTGAAACATATTATTCTTGTTAATGGATTTCATTTCAGATTTATCCCCGAAATATTTGCTCATATTCATTAAAATAAAACCAAACAATTAGAAATCAATAATACCAAACATTTATTAGAATAACATTTTTAATATTGATATGTAAAGTAGCCTTCCCGTTCACCATGTAAACTGCTATTTTGTTGTATATATAAATACAATTGCATATTATTAGTATGTAGATATGATCAACAGTATTAATAATGTAAAGCAATTTTGTTAATAATTAAGGTTTAAATAAAAAAATAAAATGATGGAAAATGTTACGTTGATAACAGAGGGAATTGTGACTTGTGTAGTAATATAGTTTCTGTTACAGACAGAAAAACACACTCCATTATAATAAGATATATGTATATCTATCTGTATATCTGTTGGATCTATAAATGCAACTATATGCATAATATCTACATACATAAGAACAGATCTAAATTAATGTACATTAACGGTAGTGGAAATGATAGAATTGGTTGAGCACGAACCAAGGGACAAGGCAGTGCGCTTGCTGCTGATAGATAGATAGATAGATAGATAGATAGATATGTAGGAACACTCTGGGACAGATAGATATACAGATGGATAGAGAGATATGTAGGAACACTATGTGACTGATAGATAGATAGATAGATAGATATATAGATAGATAGATAAGTAGGAATACCCTTTGACAGATAGATAGATAGATAGATAGATAGATAGATAGATAGATATGTAGAAATACCCTGTGACAGATAGATAGATAGATAGATAGATAGATAGAGCCATCCTGTGATATATACATAAATAGATAGATTGATTGGACAACCCTGTGATATACATTTACTATGGATAGATATGAACTCCATGTGATAGATAGATTGATAGATAGATCTCCATTATGATAAGATATCTGTATATCTATCTGTATATCTATTGAATCTATAAATGCGATTATATGTATAATATCTACATATTTAAGAACAGATCTAAATTAATGGCAGTGAGAATGATAGAATTGGCTGAACACGAACCAAGGGACAAGGCAGTGCGCTTGCTGCTGATAGATAGATACATAGATACATAGATAGATAGATATGTAGGAACACTCTCGGACAGATAGCTATACAGATGGATAGAGAGATATGTAGGAACACTATGTGACTGATAGATAGATGGATAGATAGATAGATATATAGATAGATAGATAAGTAGGAATACCCTTTGACAGATAGATAGATAGATAGATAGATAAGTAGGAATACCTGTAACAGATAGATAGATAGATAGATAGATAGATAGATAGATAGATAGATAGGGCCATCCTGTGATATATGGATAAATAGATAGATTGATTGGACAACCCTGTGATATACATATACTATGGATAGATATGAACTCCATGTGATAGATAGATCGATAGATAGATCTCCATTATAATAAGATATTTGTATATAGATAGATAGATAGATAGATAGATAGATAGATAGATATGTAGAAACACTCTGGGACAGATAGATATACAGATGGATAGAGAGATATGTAGAAACACTACGTGACTGATAGATAGATGGATAGATAGATGGATAGATAAGTAGGAATAAACTTTGACAGATAGATAGATAGATAGATAGATAGATAGATATAAATACCCAGTGACAGATAGATAGATAGATATATAGATAGGGCCATCCTGTGATATATAGATAAATAGATAGATTGATTGGACAACCCTGTGATATACATTTACTATGGATGTGACTGATAGATAGATAGATAGATAGATAGATAGATAAGTAGGAATACACTTTGACAGATAGATAGATAGATAGATAGATAGATAGATATAAATACCCTGTGATAGATAGATAGATAGATAGATAGATAGATAGATATAGGGCCATCCTGTGATATATAGATAAATAGATAGATTGATTGGACAACCCTGTGATATACATATACTATGGATAGATATGAACTCCATTATAACAATATATCTGTATATCTATCTGTATATCTATTGAATCTATAAATGCGATTATATGTATAATATCTACATACTTAAGAACAGATCTAAATTAATGTACATTAATGGCAGTGAGAATGATAGCATTGGCTGAACACGAACCAAGCGACAAGGGAGTTGCATTTGCAGCATTTAGTAAAGTTCGTCGCGTGACATTTTCGGTTCATGCACTGCGATTGCGACGCGCTGACATTTCTCGGGAGATCTGGAAGGCAAGCAGCAAGGTCGTCGATGCGGACAGTCGAGCGTCTGACCGTCTGTTTGGTGCTGACAAGACAGTGCGTGTATGTGGGAGGTGGGGTGGGGTGGGGTGGCGTTGCTGGATGAAGTCAGTATTATTATGCATGGCCAGGGAGAAATGGACAATCGTTCATTTGGATACGCTCTACTTGGGTAGAGTTCGGCCAAATGTGACGACAAGGAATACAATAAGATAGATAAATAGATAGAAACACTTACATAGATAGATAGATAGATAGATAGATACAGTAAAGTTAATCCTAATGAGTCAGATATACCTACTAATAGTTTCGCTTAGTAGCTCATCAGGGCAAGAATCTGAGTTTAAAAGACTTGGAGCAACCGTCAACGTCCCCTTACCTCATATGGTAGAGACGTATCAGTACCATTGACAGATTAATTTCGGAAGGATATTCCCGTGCTGTATCGTGGCCGAAGCAGTATGATTTTTGACTATCCTGCTGAAGTCCCGGTTTCGATTTCTGTCGGAGGGAAATCGTTAGTATATATCGCTGATGAGACTTAATAAAGTTGAAACAGTCTGTACGATGTTATACACACAGAATAATTCTTTACCGAAATTCATTTGTCATTATTATCTTCTATAAGTATCGAATTTTATGCGATATACGCATTGCAATTGCCTTCAAGCAAAAATATAAATAATAAATATATAATGTATATATATATATTCTTTTGGCCAAGTGCTATAGTGTCAATCGATTATTTTCGGGTGGTGCGACCCTCTTGGTATTTTTTCCACAGGTAAAGTTGGAAGTATATTTTTACTAACAAATTATTTGTCGTTTTTTCTTTCTTACCGCAAGGGTTTACGAATAGGATTAGTATATTAGATAGATAGATAGATAGATAGATTGATTGATAGTTGATTGGAATAGACTTACATAGATAGTAATTGACTTAAACACACACACACTCACACACATACATATATATATATATATATATATATATATATATATATATATATATATATATATATATATATTCATTCAGAGCACACATTGAGCTCTCAAACTGCGACAGGTTTTTAAAATAAAACTCTTGTGTCGGAAGGAAGATTTCTTATCTGGACTTTTGGATTATATATATATATATATATATATATATATATATATATATATATATATATATAGTTTGCTATATTTGTAAATAAATAGTGCTTAATATCATTGATAGAACATACATATCTAAGTTAGGGTAGCGTAGACCTAAAGTCAACTGTCAGTTTCTCGCCTATGCAATTTTCAAACCAGGTTTGGAAATTGAAGAAATTACTATAATGACAGTAAAAAGACGAATGAAGAAAGAAAGAAAGAAAGAAAGAAAGAAAGAAAAAGAAAGAAAGAAAGAAAGAAAAAAACAGATGAAGAAAGAAAAGCAAGAATTAAAAAGGAAAAAAACAATAACGAAAGAAAGAAGAAAGAAAAGAAGATGAAGAAACAATGAATGCATGAAAAAAAAGAAAGAAACAGAGAAAGAAAGAAAGAAAGAAATGGAAAAATTACAAACAAAGAAAGAAATCGAAGAAGTCAACGAAAGATAGGTATAGAAATAAAAATAAAAAAATAATTTGAATAAAGAAAGAAAGATAACGATGAGTGAAGAAAGAAAGAAAGAAAGAAAGAAAGAAAGAAGAAAGAAAAGAGAATTGCCGATACCCTTTGGAAAAAAATATGAATACATTTCTTCTTCAACCGGCTGTGGGTGAATAGTAGGACAGACTGAATTCTTTACACTTCGTAAGAAAACTAAAATAGGAGAAGGAAAAGCGAATCATAATAGGGACGGTTAGTGAGAAAGAATCGGAATCCGTACAGTCAGCACGGCCTGTTAATGATGATGATGATTGATATGTTTATATTCAAATCCTGCATGATAATGTATGCCCCGAGATTAATAAAGAATATGACTGGTATATTAATTTAACGTGTCTATGCCAAGGGGTTAGGGAATCGAGTTCATTGTACGTTCATATTAAGATTTTCTGTGTGTACCATATAAGGTTGGCAACACGTGCACGAGCAAGACCATTTCTTTTCTTTTTATTTAATTGTGTTTTTTTCTCTTTTCTCCACCACCCCCTTTTTTCAGTTGCACGCACCCGAGAGGCTACGAGCACGAAGATGATTTTTCAGTCCACTGAGACTCCTGAAGGATCTACTGCATAGTAAATATACTTGAGTGCCAGTAGCATTTGGCACTGTATCCTTATAAACCAACTGCTGGAACTTCTCCACTTTGGATGTTGCTGCTTTCTAACAGCCCGTTTCAATTTTTTTTACCATATATACTCATGTATCATACATATCCTGAGACAAAAATTTTAACCTATACAAAATTAGCGTGATACAAACTGTGTGTATATGGTACACCTACATTTCCAGCTGACAACGGATGATGATGATGATGATGATGGGAAGAAGAAGAAGAAGAAGAAGAAGAAGAAGGGGATGGGGATATTCTTGTAAAATCTTTCAACTTCAACTTCTAAGGCCAAAATAATCTACGCGCACAGAGAGAGGGACGACAAAATCTATGGGGTGGGGGAATAGAACCACTTCCCAGAATCCTACATTTTTATCCCCGGCTTCGGCAAAAAGCTTACATCAGCCAGTTCTGTACGGATCCTGGATGCCGCGCGAAAGACGTGCCAGGGAAGGTTGGCGATAAAGAGTCATGGGCACCTATGCTAACAGCGCCACCAGATGATGATGATGATGATGATGATATTACCAGATTCTTCCTGTGGCCGTTTTAATCGTATTCTGGTAAATGATCTTTCGGCTTCAAAGACCAGAATCATCTGCGCGGTGGACGTAAAAATCAGAAGAAAATTGAGCCACTTCCCAGAATTCCGCATTCTTATCCCCGGCTTCGGTCGGCAGGAGATTAATTTACGGAATGGCGTATCTCTCTGTGGATTTACAATCTTCATGGTTCTAAAAACGCAAGGAATATCTTCTCAATAGACGGATATCGACCGGCAATAAAGGTATCGTTTGCCGACAGTGTCTCTTATTTACAGACAGACAGACTACGTCGTCACTCCAGTGATGACAGTCTGAACATCCTCGGAGGAGATAGCTCAAATAGTAGTGCTGAAAAGCAATTATATTGTTTCAATTTAGGGTAGACTGTGAATTCAGAGGCGTAAAATTTTTATCATAGTTTACTGGACAGATGTTAGGAGAATATAAAGACTAATATTTATATATATATATACCAAAGACCAATATATATATATATATATATATATATATATATATATATATATAAATCTAATGAGTCAGACGAACCGACTATTAGCTTCGCTTAATGCTCTTCAGGGCTAAGATCTGACTCTTAGTCAGGGCTAAGATCTGACTAAGAGTCAGATCTTAGCCCTGAAGAGCATTAAGCGAAACTAATAGTAGGTTCGTCTGACTCATTAGATTTATCTTTATTATTTGCTCTACTTTGGTATTGAGCACTTTTTACTTATTAGCTATTCTCCTAGCGGTTATATGAATATATATATATATATCTTATATACATATATATACATATAAATTGTTTTTTTCTCTTGGCCAAATACTGTACCAATAGATTATTTTTTGTTGGTACGACTATCTTGGTCTTTTCATTTTCAAAATTTTTTTTCTCCCCGGTTGATGTTTGGTAGTATATTTTTACAATCAAACTATTTGCTGGTTTTTTTCTCACCGCAAGGATCTACCAACACGCTTGGCATATTATATATATATATATATATATATATATATATATATATTATATATATATATATATGAATTAAGAGAACATTATATGAATTAAAATCGGACCTAATTATCATTATGCTCTGATGATGATTTTTTATAGATCGAAATATTGTCAATATTAGCAATGAAAATGATATAAAAATATATTCATTTTAACAATATTGTGTGCTTTCATACCCTTATATATATATATATATATATATATATATATATATATATATATATATATATATATATATATATATATATATATATATATATATAATTTCTGAACTGGGATTAATTCTTTTGATAAAAAATGAAACACTAAGGAAAACATAACATAACGTTTATAAGTTTATAATCATTTATAAGTTGTTGTTTTTTTAAATAAAGGACAGCATTAAATGATGTTGCATAGATTTAAAGTTCTTGCGTAGTGATTAAGTTATACACTTCTTTTTTTACATCAGCATTGTTATTTTAAATAAACATACTCGGAGGAGATAGCTCAGATTGTAGTACTGAAAAGCAATTATATTTTTAAAAATTTTGGTAGACTGTGTAATCAGTGGCGTAAATTCTTACCATAGTTTACTGGACAGATGTTAGTGGAATATGAAATGAAGACCAATATGTATTTTTTAATTTCTGAAGTGGGATTAATACTTTTGATAAAAATGAAACTCTAAAGAAAACATAACGTTAATTCATTTATAAGTTTGTTTGTTTTTAAATAAAGGACAGCATTAATTGATGTTGTATAGATTTAACTTTTTGCGTAGTGATTCAGCTATATACTTTTTTTTTTTACCTCAGCGTTGTTATTTTAAGGGAATTGAGATTATAAACTTATCAAGTCCTCTAGTAAAATAAACTGAAAATTACTATTCACTGGTAATTTTGCCGAGTATTTAACGATATTTCTATTTCAGAGAAACAATGAAAAAAATTGAAAGCAGTTCACTTTTCAATTCTGTGGTAAAAAAAAAAATTATAGAATATTTGTCTATTTAATAGTTCTAGGGAAATATCAGACAATCAAAGCGGATATTATTAGGTACTATTTATTACCAAAATCCACAGCACCAAGACTCTAGCCAAAAATAAAGCTGAAGATAATGATAAGTAAATTCATCAAAGGATGACAATGTGTGTTGGTGGTGGGAATGATTCCAAGCAAAATCTTTTTAATATTGAAATATTAAAATTGAACAAGTTCATGTTGAGAGTTTTTGCGAGTTTTTCACACCAGCGTAAACTGAGGGTCTTTCATCGGAGTCTGAGTGACAAAAAGTTTCATCAAGTCTCCAGGACTCTTCTGAGTATTCTAGCCGATTGCAGCAGTAGAGTAGTCTGGATGGTCTCTATTCTTCCTCTGATTTCTAGATCCTCCAGTCTTTTTTCCAAGTTTTTTGGTACCGTTCCAAGTGCACCAACTACTATTGGTATCACTTTCACACTCATATTCCACAGTTTTTCCAATTCTCTGGCAAGGTCCAGGTATTTATCCATCTTATCCTTCTGAGTATTCTAATTGATTTCCACGATTCTGTTGTCTGGTGGTCTCAATTCTTCCTCTGATTTCCAGTTCCTCTAGTCTCTTTTCCAAGCTTTTGGGGACCGTTCCAAGTGCACCAAATACAATTGGTATCACTTTCCTCCTCATGTTCCATTGCTTTTTTCAATTCTCTAGCAAGGTCCGGATGTTTTTCTAACTTTTCGTTCATCTTCACCCTGTGATCTGCTGGAACTGCAGAATCTACGAGTTGACAAGTTATTTTTTTCTGGTTAATCAATACTAGGTCTGGTCTTCTAGCTGGCATAAGGTGATCCGTCTTTATATTATTTGCTCCTTTTGAGTTTTCACATCAGCATTAGCTGATGGTCTTTTACTGGAGTCTGAGTGACAGCAAGTCTCCTCGGGTCTCCAGGACTCTTCTAAGTATTCTGGCAGATTGCAGCAGTGCAGTGTTCTGAATGGTTTCAATCCTTCCTCTGATTTCCAAACATTCCAGACCCTTTTCCAATCCTTTTGGGACTGTTCCAAGTGCACCAATACAATTGGTATCACCTTAACTTTCATATTCCATAACTTTTTTAGTTCTCTGGCAAGGTCCAGATATTTGTCTATTTTTTCATTTTTCCTTTAGCTTCATCCTGTGATCTGCTGGCACTGCAAAATCCACCAGTTGACAAGTTCTTTCTTTTTTGTTTATCAACACTAGGTCTGGTCTTCTTACTGGGAGAAGGTGATCCGTTTTTATATCAAGATCCCAGAGAATTTTATGCGTTTCGTTCTCAAGAAGAGATTCTGGTTTATGCATATACCATTTTGTTGTATGGTCAAAATTTAATTTTTTGCATAATTCCCAGTGGATCACCTTCCCAACCCAGTCGTGTCTAGTTTTGTATTCTCGTTGTGCTAGTTTGCTACATTCGCATAGTATATGGTTTACAGTCTCATCTCTATTCCCGCAAAGTCTACATTTACTATTTTGTTGGGTCCTATCGATTTTCGCTTTGATGTAGTTTATTATTATTATTATTATTATTATTATTATTATTATTATTATTGAGAGTGTGGAGTACCTCTTCATTACCATTACTCCATGGTCCACATTGAACCGCAGTCGTAGTTCCTGTTAGGGTTAATTTATGGGTTGGTTAGATTTTTAAAAAAGAGTTTAAAAATGTGTTTAAAAATGAGTTTTAAAATAAAATTTAAATACTCAACAAAAATGAATAAAACAAAAACGACTTTGGCATAAAATAACCCAAGAGTTGACATGCCGTAAAATCCAACCAGCCAACCAACAGCCGTCCCTTGAATAATAATACAACAAAAAGATGCTAGGTTTGATATTATTAAGACTAAATGAAATATTTTTTTTAGAATTAGAATATTCAAGATAATTTTGCCAAAACGAAAGAAATTTTCATAGTGCTATTCAAAACTTCAATAAAATCAAGAAAATATACTTACCATAACAGATAGTTTCCACCGTTTCCTTCGAAGAAGTTACTCTTATACACGGGAACCGTCGGTTTTTCCAAGAATATCAATATATAAAAGTTCAAAAATAAGTACACTCTTATATATATTTATGCAATTTTATTTTTGGTTACAGAGATTGAATGTTGCGGAGTTTGGTAATGAATAATTCCTAATGATATCTGGTTTATCGTATAACGTTCCAAGAGAAATAAAATAATCCTGATATATTTCATTTAGAATTAAAAAAAATTATTCATGTATTTATCTATGGGCGGTACGATAGATTTATGTCAAGCAGTTGGAATAGATAGATAGATAGATGGATAGAGATTGATAGATATGTAGATAGATATGTAGGAAAACTCTAAGACAAATAGATATACAGATGGATAGAGAGATATTTAGGAAGACCATGTAATAGATATGTAGGAAGACCATGTGACAGATATATATACAGATAGGTAGAGATATGTACGAAAACCCTGTGATAGATAGATAGATAGATAGATAGACAGACAGACAGACAAATACATATACCCTGTGATAGATAGATAGATAGATAGATATGATCGGTAGTACCACCCTGTAATATATATATATATATATATATATATATATATATATAGAGAGAGAGAGAGAGAGAGAGAGAGTGTGTGTGTGTGTGTGAGAGAGAGAGGGGGGAGAGATTGGACAACCTTGTGATATATAGATAGATAGATAGATAGATATGAACACCATGTGATAAATAGATAGATATTTAGAGATAGATAGATAGATAGATAGATAGATATGTAGGGCCACCCTGTAATAGATTGTTATATAGATGGATGGATGGATGGATGGATATAGATAGATAGATAGATATGTTGAGTCTTTTTTAATGAGTTTATGATATAAGTATAAATATATCTTCGACAGTAATTATATGAGAGTTGATATGAATATATTTATCTATAAAACCTAAACGAGTCATAAAAAGTGATTAAGTCTTTTTAAGTCGCTATACAAATATTTACTCTCGTGTTTCAGAGCCGACAAATTAAATATAGATTAAAAACGAGCTTTTCATCTACTAGATGGCTGAATATATCCTTATAAATACATGCGGAAGCTGCTAGTGTAAATAACCATATTTAATGTATCCGTTCATCTTAGTAAAATTGATTTTATTCTGTCAATTTTTATGGCCATCAAATGATGCGACGTTGCACACATGTAAATGGTTTCAAATATCATTTCTCATACAAATAATTTGCATACAGTTTTATTGTTTCGAGAATTCCCTTCTAATACTAATAATTATATTGTTTCTGAGGGGCCGGGTTAGCTCAGTCGGTAGAGCGTTCGGCTAGAAACCACAAGGTTCCTAGTTCGATACGGGTCCCCGCCAACCAGCGTATGAGTAGCACAGGGATCTGTGCGGTAAAGTAAGGAGCTGATGGTAGGTGTGGCGCACCACCTCAGATGCTAAACACTCTCCTTGGTCTAGCGCTATTGAAAAGGGGATAGACTGCATGGCTGATACCGACTTTAGGCCGCCCCGTCGACTTTTTTTTAATATTGTTTCTAAGCGACGTTCTCTTGTGGAAGCCAGCGCATGGAAACGCCAATGAGGGTCGTCCAACAAGGACATATATTAACCAACACTGTGCGGATACTGAATGCTGCGCCGAGGAGGTTTTAAGCGCTTCAGAAATCATAGAAAGAAAATTAATTTCCTAAATGGTAACTTTTCATGTGGAAATCCGATCTCACTAACAAGCTAAAGCGACAATTCTTTTGAGCCATAGTTGTATCAGTGCTACTCTATGGCTGCACCTCCTGTACCCTAACGAAACGCCAAGGGAATAAGCTCAAGAATAAGCACGTGCGACCTTTAACAAATCGTGGGAACAACATCCCACAAGAAAGCAGCTGTACGGCCACTTGTCGCCTATCACACAAACCATCCGAGTAAGGCTAACAAGACCTGCGGGACACTGCTGCAGAAGCAAGGAAGCACTCATAAGCGACGTTCTCTTGAGGAAGCCAGCGCATGGAAACGCCAGTGAGGGTCGTCCAACAAGTACATATATTAACCAACTCTGTGCGGATACTGAATGCTGCGCCGAGGAGCTGACAGGGTCAATGAATAATAGAGACAGTTGGCGAGAGAGTATTGCAAATAATTTGCACACATTTAAATGGTTTCAAATATCCTTTCTCATACAAATAATTTGCATACAGTTTTATTGTTTCGAGAACTCCCTTCTAATACTAATAATAATGGAGATTCGCTTCCAGTTTTTGTCTGTAACAAAAATTACGTCACTGCTTACGTCACATTACCCAAAATCGTCATAACATAGAATAAAATTTATTCTATATTATTTTGAGTGCATTTATTCAATAAATACACTCACAATTTGAACATGCAACATTAGACAGTCCTCATCGTTTTTTAAAACAAGTTTTAATAAATACATGACTGGTATTATATATCTATATATAGTTTGTTTTATTTTAATACATATTTAAAGTTTACATTTCAAATTGTTTTATTTTTTAATCCTTTAATGAATTTGATGATTTTACTTACTTAGGGTAGAAAATCGCTGACATTGAATTTTTTACTCCCACCCATCAGGCAATATGTTTCAAAAATCTATTTTTACATCGCCCGGAGGTCGTTTTTTATTTTGTACTAGTACTAATAATTATATTGTTTCAAATAATTATTTCTATTTTATAATAGTCATTTTTTGCACACAGTTATATGGTTTCATGTAACTAATTATAATCCTTAGTAAACAATTATAACTTCAAGCAACTATTCTTAATATAGATAATTTGGTTATGTGTCAAGTATTCCTATCGAATACGAATAAACAGCTACTATAACTACCACCTTCAACACATATATGATAAAAAGGCTAGGCTTGCAATAAAGGAATAGTGTCGGGGCAATCATATAGGTGTAGGGCTTGACGTGACCAGCCGACTGATCAGAGGATGCTTACTCTGACCGCCTGTCTAACTCAAGTATGGGTCAAAGGAGATTGCTGAGCTACTAGCGTTCCATTCTTAACCATCACGGGTCACCACCCATGGCCAACAGGTGACCTCATTGGAATGGGGGATTCGACACATCTGCTGTTGTGTAGTCGGTATATGTATGGGTCATAGTGGACCTAAGAGTAATGACAAGGAAGAGATGCTCCATACACACTAGATCTCCAGAACTCGTACCTAACTATTAGATGCAGTTTAGGGCCATACCCAATGTGTTGGATAAAGAAAATTATTAATTAAAGGCATGAAACAAACATTCAGTGAAAAACATCGAAAGAATTTGACACTAAACTTTTTAATATATTCCGGTTATTTTTTGGGTAGAGGAGTATCGAGTATCTTCTTCATTGCCATTATTCCTACTAGCAAAATAAAAAAACACCCTCCGGGCGATGTAAAAATAAATTTTTGAAAGATATTGCTTGAGGCGGTGGAAGTTAAAAATTAGATGTCGGAGAGTTTGAACCATAAATCAGGAATTTATCAAATGTATTAAAGGAGTAAAAAAATGAATAAAACAATTTGAAATCGAAACTAAGTTCTATTAAGTTTGAATATCTATTAAAATAAAACAAACTATATAAAAATATATGATACTGGGGATGTATATATTAAAACTTGTTTTAAAAAACAATGAGAACTGTCTAATGTTACATGCTCAAATTTTGAGTGTATTTATTCTATGTTAAGACGACTTCGTGTATAGTGACGTAAGCAGTGACGTAGTTTTTGTTACAGACAAAAACTGGAAGCGAATCTCCATTATTAATAGATGTCCACTCTAAACTGGAGTGGTAGTAACAGGTCTCTATCGAAAATTGCTCCTGAAAGGTCCTCTGCACCGCATCCAGTATCCGCATAGGGCTGGTCGATATAGATTTTTTCTGGTCGATCCAGACAATCTCTTTGGTCTAGCGCTAGCAAAAATGGGATAGACTTCCCCACTGTCCGGCTGACACCGAGAATAGGACACTCTGCTAACTTTACTACTATGCAATAATAATACTTAACTAGCACACATGGTTTCAAGTAAATATGAATGATCCTTAGTTAAAAATTACAGCTTCAAGTAACTATACTTAATACAAATAATGTCATATATTTCTTCATTCTAAAAGAATAATAATCCTTGCACATATGGTTTCATATTGCCTGAGAACTGAAATAAGTGTGGAACATAAGGGTGGCGTTGATAATAATTGTAGTATGTTCCTGGAACGGTCCTCGAGGGTTTGAAGGAAAGATTGGAGGAATTGGAAATTAGAGGAAGAATCGAGACCATCCAGATAACAGCATTGTTAAGACCAACTAGAATACTCTGAAGAGTCCTAAAAACCTGATGAGACTTGCTGTCAGTCAGATTGCAGTGAAAGGTCTACAAGTAACACTGGAGTGAAAACATTACGAGTAAAATACTACCACTACTACTACTAATAATACTACTACTACTACTACTACTACTACTAATAATAATAATAATAATAATAATAATAATAATGGGGGAAAAAGGTGATCCACTGGGAATTGTGCAAAAAATTCAATTTTCACCATACAACTAAATGTTAAATGCACAAGTCTGAATATTATTTCTCTGAATGTTTGAGATGAGGCTTGAAGATTAGTATTATCTGCGTTATTCGGACTATTGTCCCCATCTTCATTGTTATTTGTACAACGTTTTGGCCGATATGCCCTCCGGCCTTCTTCAGGTATTTCTTGTCAGACTCGGTTCGAATAACGCAGATAATACTAAGTCTGAATATGTTCTGTAGAATGAGACGCATAAAATTCTCTGGGACTTTGAGATACAGACGGATCACCTAATTCCGGCCAGGACACCAGACCAAGTATTGATTAACAAAAAGAAGAGAACTTTTCATCTCGTAGATTTTGCCAGCCCGGTGGACCATCAAGTGGAAGTGAAAGAAAGCGAATAGATAGAAAAATACTTGGCCCTTGCTAGAGAACTGAGAAAAAATCTGGAACATGAAGGTGAAGATCGTGCCATTTGTAATTGGTGCCATTGGAACGGTCCGAAGGGTCTGGAAAAGAGTCTGGATGAACAGAAAATCAGAAGGAAGTATCGAGTCCATCCAAAGTACAGCATTGTCAAGATCTGTTAGAATACTGAGAAGAGTCCTGGAGACCTGAGGATATACTTGCTGTCAGTTAACCACCGGTTAAAGCGGGTGTGAAGACCTCTCATGGTGTCGAATAATAATAATAATAATAAAAATAATAATAATAATAATAATAATAATCTCCAACCACTGCGATCCTATCGTAAACCGCTGGCAGAGGCTCTCGCACATTTCCCTTGTTATCATATTAAAATCACTAGGTTAACACCCCTGACATCTTTTGTTTTGTCTGTAAACCAGCCCTGAGACTGGTACTTGATTCTTTTGCAATAAGGAACCATATAGCTAACAACAGTAAGAGAATTTGGTTCAGCCATGGGGGAATTTTGGTAGGCAAAGTGATATAAACATGGACTGTAATTTTAATGATAATGGAACTGTTTCTTGATTCATCCATTGTGTGTGTGTGTGTGTGTGTGTGTGTGTGTGTGTGTGTGTGTGTGTGTGTGTATGTGATAGAGAAAGAGAGAGCGTAATAAACTGGGAGTTTTTACTCTATTGCCCATTTAAGTTTAAAATTCGTCATTATTTCCCAAACAATAGATAGATAAATAGATAGATAGATATATAAATGAACATTTGATATATATATATATATATATATATATATATATATATATATATATATATACATACATTAGATGAATACAATAGATAGATAGATAGATAGATAGATAGATAGATAGATAGATGAACACACTATATAAATAGATAGATGAACACACTAGATAGATAGATAGATAGATAGATAGATAGATAGATAGATAGATGAACACACTAGATAGATAGATCAGATTAATAAATAGATATATAGATAGACAGATAGATAGATAGATGAACACACTAGATAGATAGATAGATAGATAGATAGATAGATAGATAGATAAACTGAGTCACCGGTATCTTTCGTCCATTACACAATTCCCGCAAAATATTTGAGATGCTTCACTCTATTTTCTGAAATTTTCTTTCTTCGATGTATCATTAAAATCATAATTATGTTTAGATTTACAATGTTACCCGTAAATAAATGCACTTCAAATAATCTTTTATGTAAAACTAATTTTCAAAATACA
>CM042163.1:45496539-45499039 GCA_023376005.1 Doryteuthis pealeii
TATATATATATTGGTTAGGAGGTAGATTTAGAAGGCCATCACAATGCAGTTTGGAATAAATAAAAAATAATAATACGGTAACAATGGTGGTGTGTGTTGACCTGTATTTTTTTTATTATTCTTGAATTTTCGAGGTAATACCTCTTTATCAAAAGAATTGAACTGAAGCAGTACAGCTATGGCATTTCTCCTAAGAATTAGGAAGAAATGCCATAGCTGTACTGCTTCAGTTCAATTCTTTTGATAAAGAGGTATTACCTCGAAAATTCAAGAAATAATAAAAAAATACAGGTCAACACACACCACCATTGTTACCGTATTATTATTTTTTATTTATTCCAAACTGCATTGTGATGGCCTTCTAAATCTACCTCCTAACCAATACATACACAATGCTTCAAGCAAATTATGAAACTCTCTCTTATATATATATATATATATATATATATATATATATATATCACGCACAGGGCGGCCTTCCTATCTATAGCTCTGCTGATGAGGCCTAATAGGCCGAAATGTACATACAGAGATTGATTTTTCTCGATTTGTTTAGCCATACATTTAATAGGTATTCCCGCCTAATTCATTATTAATTAATTAATTTTCAAAATTAGGTACGACTCCAATTAAACACTTATTCTCCAAAAATTATCGGCAAAAAGCCATTCTAAACAAACCGTGTTTACAACTTATCATATATATATATATATATATATATATATATATATATATATATATATATATATACGACAATATATACGACTATACAAGTACCGATTGACCAATTTTCAATATTTATTATCTTATTCCATTTCTATTTTTTCTTTTTTTTTCTTTTTCGAACAAATCGTCAAAATTGTGACTCTTTAGGTTTTTCTTCTGTTCTCATCAGTTATCCATTAAAATACTATATATATATATATATATATTATATATATATATATATATATATATATATATATATGTGTGTGTGTGTGTGTCTGTGTCTGTGTCTGTGTCTGTGTCTGTTTGTTAATTTCGATATAGTTTAGCAAATTTATAAGTAAAAAGTGCTCAATATCATTTGAAAATCGCCATTGACTTGATTTCTTCGACGGATTGGCCTATTGTCGTTATTTGCTGTACAGAGTGGGTGGGAGTATCCTTATATATATATATATATATATATATATATATATATATATATATATATATATATATATATATATATATATATTATTATCATTTGTTATTAATTATTCATTAGATTTATTTTTCTTTGCTATGAATTTATCATTGCAATTTTATCATTCTGATATTTACTACGTTTAGCATACTAAAATGCAGTTGCAAAAAGATTGTGTTGCGCCATTCTTACAAAAGAGAACAAAGTGCCTGCTATAAATTACCCAAATCTACAATAGCATCAAATATCTGAAAGTCAAGACAAGTTGGATTAAAATCTAAAATTCTAAAATGTCCATGATATGATTCATACCGTTACTTTAAGAACAGTATTCGTTATGTTGCGGACAGAATTTTAGATAGATAGATAGATAGATAGATAGATATGAATAAACTCATATATATACAGATGCTGATAGGTACGCGTCCTGCGTCTCTGACGCACAACATTCTAAAAGGACGCAGTAAAATCATACCCATACGTCCCAGTGTTTTTTCTTCCCTCAACATTTCAAACTAATTTTAATACATTTCAATTGTTTCTTAGAAACGAACTACAAAGGATAGGTTTCAAGGTAGGGGTTAGACGGCTTTAGTTGTTTCCCCAGATCATAAATAAAAGATCTACAATTTATTAAGAAACTTCAGTTAGGGCCTGTGAATTTCCCGAGGGCTCATTGAAGGCAAATATGTACGTCCCAGGACGCACTAGATTAAAAATCTATCAGCATTACTGTATATATATTGACTAAGATAGATTCGAAATTAATGAGATATATAGATTTGAACATACTGAAATAGATAGAATTACTGTGCTTATTTATCATAGTTCCTGGGCCAATTAACAGCGTGATCCCATGGGATACACACATTGTTTTACTAGACATCGCATGAGCTCGGGTTTGTGCGTGGCTTTCCACTTCGAAAAAAGACTTTGTGTTGCATCCTGATGTGGTGGGAAGTTAAGGTAAATACCGAAATTAATAGATAGATAGATAGATAGACAGATAGATAGATATGAAGAAAGAGAGAGATGGGGAGAGAAAGAGAGAAAGAGTGGGGCTATGGTGTTCCGAAAGTCACCTTGAGGTTAAAAAATTAAATTAAAATTAAATTAAAATTAAAATTAATTTCTTTATTATTCATGTTTATTTTTATCCTAAAGGGATATTTGAAAAATGGTGATCCACTCGATGTATTTATGATAAATTTTGTTCCTTCTATTATAAGCTTCGTAGAGAACTAATCACTAAGTTTTGATATAACCGCTATGCATATATGTATATGTATGTATGTGTGAGTGTGTGCGTGTCTGTCTGTTTGTGTGTGTGTG
>CM042163.1:45501539-45511539 GCA_023376005.1 Doryteuthis pealeii
ATGATATGCTTACTTTATTTAGACACAAGGCAAAATTACGTTCGGTCGGTGGGGCTTACAACACACTGAGGTAAGAACCATCTGAAAGAGGTGTTTTAGGTATGACTGTAAACTGTATCTGATGGTGAGGTTCTAGTTCTAAAGATCTGATAAGTATGGAGTACACATCCATTTCTTTTACTCCTAGTTCCATTCTGGCATGAAGTAGTAGTTTCTGTTAGGATCCCATCTATGGGTCGAATAGATCTGTTTGAATATCGTTCACATTTGGTAGGAATACTTGATACTACATAACTGTAAATTATTTATATAAGGAATAGTTACTTTTGATGAGTTGATGAATGTTGTGAATATTCAATTTTCTTATTCTCTATACTTGAAAGGTTAATACTAACCTAGATTTCAATCTTAATTCTTCACACAACCACAAGAAATTCGAGTGAAAGGTGTTCATTTTCAAATCAAGTGAAAAGTGTTCACTTTCAAATCTATTAATAATGGAGATTTGGTCTACATTTGTCTGTAACCGAAACTACGTCACTGCTTATGTCACAATACCGAAAATCATCAATATATAGAATAAAGAAAAAATCTGTAATCAGTTTTAAAAATTATTGTTTTACTCTCGTCGTTTTTTTTCAGTAACAAGAGGTTAACTAAAAAGTTTACAAATAAATAAATACCTATGATTTTGTGTAAAAATATTCAAAATAATTATTTAATTAATAATTAATAGATGCACACAACATTTTATTTGAGGGGAACAGATATAAGTTTCCATTTCAAATATCTTTTTTTGTTTTGCTTTTTTTTTTTCTTTTTTTTACTCATTTAATAAATTTGATGATTTTACTTACAAAACCTCTGACACTGAATTCACTTCAGGCAATATCTTTCAAAAATTAAATTTTACACCACCCGAAGGGTGTGTTTTTTCTTCTTTGCTAGTCAATTGAAAGGTGGTTGCTTTTAAATAAAGTAAAAGGATGTTATTTTCAAGTCAATATTTAATGTGTGCTGACCAGTATATATATATATATATATATATATATATATATATATATATATATATATATATGTGTGTGTGTGTGTGTGTGTGTGTGTGTGTGTGTGTGTGTGTGTGTGTGTGTGTGTGTGTGAAGAAAAGGAACTGAATCCGACGGTATGTAGTATTTTTAAGAAAGAATGAAAAAACACAGGTTTAAATATATATATATATATATATATATATATATATATATATATATATATATATATATATATATATATAAACCTGGCAAATTCCTGAACTGTTAATTGCAAGTCATGGATCACTCATATAAATCAACGAAAACTTAAGATTATCATGTCCAAGCTCTAACTGTATTCCCTTCAGAGGGATAGGTTCCTCACTTTCAATGATACCAAATTGCATCTGGTGGTGAGGCTTCAGTTCTGGATCTCTAGGGAGTGTGGAGTACTCTTTTATTGCCATTACTCCCTGGTCCATTCTGTCTCATCTATGGGTCAAATAAATATGTTTGAAAATTATTAGATAGGAATATTTGGTACCATATAACTGTAAATTATTTGTATTAAGTATAGTTACTTGAAGTTATAATTGTTTACAAATGATTATTATTGGTTAGTTGAAACCATATAATCGTGTGCAAATAAATGATTATTATTAAACTGAAATAATTACTTGAAGGCATATACTTATTATTATTAGATTGGAATATTTGAAACCATACTGTGTTGTGCAAATTATTTGCATTACCAATAGGAATATGAAATATATATTATTGTGTGTAAAAGGATCTCTTAAGAAAATTATTATTCACTCACAATTACCAATATAAGAAGTTCACTATTACACTATCAGTATACGCGGACTAAACTACGTTTACTAGTAACGAAAGGAGCTTAAAATAAACATGAGTTAATGAAATAGTCTCGTATTTTCTCGATCATATAATAAACTTTAACGTAATGACCGACCGTTCCCTCTCTTTTTTCTCTCTCTTTCTCTCTCTCTCTCTCTCTCACTCTTTCTCTCTCTCACTCTCACACACTCTCTCTCTACCTCTCTCTCTCTCTCTCTCTTTTACACACACACGCACGCCCACACACACAGAGGCATATACACACAAGGAAAAAATCCCACATGAGTCTATTCATTTCTGTTTATAATCAATCTACCCCCCTCTCTCTCTCTCTCTCTCTCTCTCTCTCTCTCTTTCTTTCCCTCTCTTTCTCTTTCTCACTCTTTTTGTTTCCTTCTCTCTCTTTCTCTCTCTCTCTATATATATATATATACATATATATACTTTGGTGCGGTACCAAGTTTCTTGGTACAAGGTGATTCTAGGTGGGTCCTAAATAAAGAAGCTCGTGAGCATACTCGCGAGTGGAAATGGTCCATCACCACGATACCCATGGTATTTAAGGCCTTTTTATTCCCAAATATACACACACACATATATATATATATATATATATATATATATATATATATATATATATATATATATATATATATATATCTTTCTCTACACGAAAATGTAAATGTAAATGTACAAAGAACGCAATTTCCGAACATGTAGGTATAGTATAACCCAAGATGGGTTGACATACCGTTAAAATCAATCAATCAAAGAATAAAAAATAGAAATTATTTTAGGTGGATTCGAACTCTGACCAATTTTGCCGTACATCAATCCCACATTATAGTTGCATCTATTGCACCGAATAGTTCAATTTATCTCTGAAATAAAGACCATTGCAAAGTTGCTCTCCAGGGACACGAAAGTCAAAGTTGCTCTCCATCACGGACACATGTTACATGTCACTGTTTCACAGACGTAACCTTTCCCTGACAAACCAAAAAAAAAAGAATCCTGAATAATGAGTGAACATGAAATGTGTGGCAGTTGTGTGTGTTCACGTGTGCGTATGTATATAAGACGTGTCTACTTGTGTGTACATGAAAGGATATCTAATTTTGAGGCTTTTGCTCTCCGGGAGAGTAAGGCTTTTTTTACTTCCCTTTTGTCGTTTGGGATTAGATGATTATAAAAGCGTCCAATTTCAAAGGCATATCTCTCTTTTTAAAGTATCAAACGTTGCAGTTTCCATAGATAGATAGATAGATAGATAGATAGATAGATAATACACATAAATTGTCAGATGGATCAATAGAAAGATAATTCTGAATCCTTTGAGATAGATAGATTTGAAAATACTGATATATGTATATATATATATATATATATATATATATATATATATATATATATATATATATATGTGTGTGTGTGTGTGTGTGTGTGTGTGTGTGTGTGTGTGTGTGTGTGTGTGTTTTGTGTGTGTTGTGTGTGTGAATGTATATATATATATGTGTGTGTGTGTGTGTAAATAGCCTAGATAGATAGATAGATAAATAGATAGATAGATAATATTGAGCATATATATATATATATATATATATATATATATATATATATATATATAACTCTATCCCATTATGGTCAAATCTATCTATCTATCTATCTATCTATCTATCTGTATATATATATATATATATATATATATATATATATATATATATATATATATACAGATAGATAGATAGATAGATAGATAGATTTGACCATAATGGGATAGAGTTGAACATACTGAGAGAGAATCATTTGAAAATACTGAGATAGATAGATAGATAGATAGATAGATAGATAGATAGATAGATTTAAACATACCATTTATGGAAAACATGGAAAAATATTGATTGATAGATAGATACCTATTCAGACTGATACACATGAAATTACTGAAAGATATAGACAGATAGATAGATAGATAGATAGATAGATAGTTTTGAATATACTTAGATACATTTGAAAAATACTAAAAAAAGATAAATATTTATATTTAAACCTACTCAGATAGATACTTTGAAAATACTGAAAAAGATATATATATATATATACATACATAGATACATACATAGAAACATAGATGCATAGATACATACATATAGATACATAGATACACAGATATATACATAGACACATAGATAGATACTTAGATAAATAGATATAGCGGTCTAAGCTAGATACAATCGAATTCATATCTAAGTAGAGGGCGATTATAAAGTTCCAGGCCGTTGAGGTTTGTCCACTGAATTTGGAACTGTAGAACCACTGAGAGTATATATTTAATCAGTGCTATCTGACAGTGCCAAGGGCAGAAGACTGTTCCTTTTTATATTCCGTGCCTCGTCGTCTCCATCTTTTAAATCATAAATAATAAGTTCCATTCCTTCCCCCCCCCGCGCCCTCTTTTGTTTTCTTCATTTTCTCAACAACAACCCCTCCCACCACCTCGCACTCTCTTACTCTGTCTTTTTGTGTGTGTGTGTGTGTGTGTCCTCACATTCTCCTCCCCCTTCTCCTCCATCCTTCTTTCATCCATAATTTTGCTGATTCATCGATATTTGAAGTCAGAGAGCCTTAGTGCGCATGTGCCGGGAATGTCATAGTTTCTTCCTGACTTCGGAAAACGAAAAACTGGCGGTCGGACACCAGTTGATTCACTCTGGTCCGTGGAGGAATGGGTGGAAACGTCTTAGTCTTCCGAATCCTCTGCAGCCTACTCGGTTCTAGTCTGAAAGTTGTGTCAAAGAAGGTCGAAGCATCGCAGAAATACTTCTTTTTTTCTCTTTTTTTTTTCTTTTTCTATATCTTTCTATTATTTCTCGTTCTTTTATTTATTTTTTTTTTTTTTTCACTTTTTTCTTGCTTTTCTTTTCTTTTTTTTTTGTTTCCCTTTTTTCATTCTTTTTCTTCTTCTTTCTTTTTCTTTGTACCGATTGTCTTTTTCTTTTCATTCTTTTTCTTTATCATTCGTTTCTTTCTTCTATTTTTTTTTCTTTTCCTCCTCTTTTTCTTCCACTATTTTTCTTTTTCTCTCATTCTTTTTCTTTGTACGCGTTTTCTCCCATTCTTATTTTTTCTTCTTTCTTTTTCTGTGTACCGATTTTCTTCCATTCTTTTTTTCTTTTTCGTTCGGTTCTTTCATTTATTTCTTGATTTTCCTTCTTTGTTCTCTTTTTCTTCAATTCTTTTTCTTTCTTTTTTTTCTTTTTACGTGTTTTCTTCCGTTTTATTTTTTGATTTATTTATTTTTCTTTGTTCTCTCTTTTTCCATCCTTCATTCTTTTTCTTTCTTTTCCTTCTTCGCTCCCCTTATCTTCCACTATCTTTATTTCTTTTTCTTTCTTTTTCTTTCTCTTTCTTTTCTTTTTCTGTCTTTTCGTTTTCTTTTCCAATTTCTTTGTTCCAGTTTTCTTTCTTTTTTCTTTTTCTTTCGTTTATTCCCCCCCCCCTTTTTTCTTTTACCTTTTCTCTTTTTAATCATATGATTTTCTTTTTCTTTCTATTCCTTCCTCTTTTCCTTCTTTTCCCGGTATATGTGTGTATTGGCTTCCCCACTTTTTTCTTTAGATTCTGAGATGAGATATTTTATTAGTAAATTTTACAAGACCTTCAATGTGATGCAGGCTACTTGCCAGCTCTGAAAAGTAATGCATGAAGAATCGGAAAATCCTAATGCCAAAAAGAATGCTAAAAGCGAATCCACACAGAATCAAACATTATCAATTTCTTACTTTTTAATTTTTTTTTTATTAATTAGTTTTTTACTTTCTCTAAAATTCTTTTGTAAATTGTATTCTAAGGAATATTTTCCATAGTTCACCAAAATGTTCTATAGAAATATCCCAAATATATATATATATATATATATATATATATATATAATATATATATATATATATATAATGAATAAAGAATAGATGAGAAAAGTATTGGCATGAAAAGGTGCTCAATGCTAATAAAGCAGAGAAGATTTTTAATAAATAGTAATATTATGGATTTGGATTCATAATTTAAGTTTCATGGTTATGCAATTGTCAGATGAGTCAAATGGTTGAGATCTTAAAAACCATATATATATATATATATATATATATATATGTGTGTGTGTGTGTGTGTGTGTGTGTGTGTGTACATATACATACATACATAGATATATCAAGATTCTGTATATCTGTCTCTATGTCTCTATGTTTGTTTGTACAACAACCTTTTATAGAGGAATAATGGTGGAGACCAGCAAAGACCAAAGTTTGATAAAAATCCACATCCTATTTTCATATGGGAGGTGGTTAAAAACGTTCTACCCCTCTCTCTCCACATGAAAATCTAAATAAAAATATAAGGGTATGAATCAATGATTAAAGAATAAAACAAATTAATAAAGGAAAAGGCATAATTAAAAGCAAAGAAAAGAAAAAAATACAAACAAGAAAAATGATAAAAATAAGTAACTTAAAAAAAGACGATAAAAAAAAGAGCAAAAGATAATAAATAATAAAACAAAAAATTTTTGCATTGAGTTAAGTGTGGTTTGGTTTGATTTGGTTTAACGGCATATCAGCTCTGTGTGTTATTTAATGGCAAAGATTTTTTTATATATTTGTAATGGAATAATTTGAAGGTAAATATGCTGTATTATTTGGATAATTGGGACTATTGTCCTCATCTTTATTATCATCTAAACGAGCAAAAGATAATAAATAATAAAACACAAATGAAGAATGATAAAAATAAGCAACTTAAAAAAAGACGATATAGAAAGAGCAAAAGATAATAAAACAAATATGTAAAAAAAATTATTAGTAAATATATTTTAACTTTTAAAATCTCGGTCGACGTTGTGTAGCTCAACTAGTATATATAGTATGAATGAGTAAAATGAAAATAAAAAGTAAAAAGGGAAAGATTTGGGATACAATTTGCAATTAACTACAAATAAAGAAGGTTATTTTTGTTTCTAGTTTTATTTTCTGACGTTTTGAAAATTCATTTTAGAGAAATATCAATAATATTATATGTGACGCATAATAAGCACAAGAATAAAAAATTAACACAAAATAAAAAATAAACACAAGAATAAAAAAAAAAAAACAGCAAATCAAGATTAATGAAAATATGCATAGTATTTAACGTCACTTAAGATGCACATTGAGTTTAAGATAATTCTATGTCAATATTACACAGCATTCCATTTGTTAATATTATTACTAGAGAGTTTTCTACCGAAGTTTGAGGTCTAGAGTTTGGAGGGTTTGCAGTGAAAGGTACCTCTCTCAATACCTTTGTAAGCCAGGGTAGCCCTCTAAATAACGTTTTAAACTATAGTACTCTAAACACCTTTGTAAACCATGGTAGCTTTCTAAAAACATCTGTAAGCCATAGAATCCCAGTAAATACCTTTTGAAACCATGATAACCCTCTAAATACCCTTTAAAACCATGGTAGCCCTCTAAATACCTTTGTAAACAATGACAGCCCTCTATATAACGTTGTAAACCAGTGTAACTCTATAAATACCATTGTAAGCTTTTGAACTATAGTAGCCCTCTAAATACCTTTATAAGACATGGTAGCCTTCTAAATACATTTGTAAGCCATGGAAACCCTCTAAATATCTTTGTAAAAAATCTTAGGCCTCTAAATACTATTTTAAACCATGGTAGTCCTCTCTAAATACCTTTGTAAGCCATGGTCGCCTATTAAATATCTTTATAAACCATGTTAGCTCTTTAAATATCTTTATAAACCATGGTAACCCTCTAAATATCTTTTTAGACCAAGGTATCCCTCTAAATACCTTTGTAAACTATGGTAGCCCTATAGACTTGGGAAAGGTTCCCTATGAATACTTTTGTCTATTATACCGTTATTACGTTAACTCCTCTTGTTTTGTTTTTAATGGAGATGCATTGAAGTTTTATGAAGGAAGAGAAAATTAGTAAAATAGACAAAGCTCGTCAGATAAAAATTGCTTGGTATTTGCAGTTAACGTACTTCATGACCTTGTGTCTCATCCTACTCATGGTGGAGAGTTGGGTAAATAAATACATATTTATGTTTGTGGTTACAGAGTTTCAATGCTTTAATAAATAATACCTAATGACATCCGTTTTGGTTGTGTTATGTTACATTAGAAATAGTAAAATCCTAGTGTCTTTGATTGAGAAGACAATTGATGTTTATTTTTCAAAATTGATTTTGTTTATTGGCATATAAACATTCCTGGTTTATTTAATGCCAAATCCATCCTTGTAGAGTACAAGTAGTGGTACTATTCAACCCATATCTGGGGGATGAGGGGGCCCATACCTTTCTCAAGGGTATTAGTCCGAAAGTGAAGATAATAATGCGACTGTAGTTTAAACTCGCACATTAGCCACTACACCATGGGTTAAACCCTGCAATTTATACAAAAAGTAAGTAAAGTCGTCGGGGTGGCCTAAAGTCGGTATCAGCCTAATAACGATGGAGTCTATCACCTTTTCACTAGGGCTAGACCAAGAAGATTGTTTTGGCGTCTGAGGTGGAGACCCACCCCTACCACCAGCTTCTCACTTTACCGCACAGATCTCTGTGCTACTCATACGCTGAGTTGGCGAGGGCTGGTATCGAACCAGGAACCTTGTGATTCTTAGCCGAACGCTCTACCGACTGAGCTGAACCGGCCTTTTTACCTTATAGTACCTTATTATTTTACCTTATTTTACCTTTATAATACTGATTACTACATCATTTTAAATAATCATTTCTTTTCAATAATAGTAATCTGTTTGCATATAGTTATATGGTTTCAAGTAACCAGTAATAATCCTTAGTAAACAATTATAGCTTCAAGTAACTATACTTAATACAAATAATTTACAGTTATATGGTACCAAATATTCCTATCTAATAATTTTCAAACAGATTTATTTGACCCATAGATGAGACAGAATGGGCCAGGGAGTAATGGCAATAAAGGAGTACTCCACACTCCCTAGAGATCCAGAACTGAAGCCTCACCACCAGATGCAACCGACTAGGAACCATAAGATTCTTGGTTCGATTCCGAATTGTCTTGAATCAATAACCAATTTATTACCTGAGTGTGTCTCATCATGGTACAATAGTCAGCAAGCTTGTCTCGCAGATTCATTACCGAATAAAAAGCAAGTTCGATCCTCGCTGGATGCTCCATACTTGTGATCTTGTGTCACATCGTGCCCGTGGCGAATGGGTTGGCTATGTTATATAGTTTCAGATATTCCTATCTAATCCTAATAATTTGTTCATAGTTATATAGTTTCAAGTATTCCTATCTAATGCTAATACTTTTCACACAGTTATATAGTTTCAAGTAGTAGGAAGCGCGTGGTGTAATGGTTAAAGTCATAGGAAATGGACTCGTCGCCCCGAGTTCAAATCCTGGACGTGGTAATTGCATTTCACTTAGCGTTAATACCCTTGGGGAAGGTATGAATTCTACTCTCCCTCCAGCTATAGGTAAATAGTAGGGCAGACTAGGCTCTTTAAGGTTGGTTAGGCAACCGGTCTAGGAGAAGGAAAACTCAAGGAATTCAAACCTGTTAAATTCCGCTTAAGAAATTGACCTTGTGTCACATCCCGCTCGTGCGGAGGGGCTGGTAAATATATATATAGTTTCAAGTATTCCTATCTAATGTCAATATTTTGTACACAATTATATGCTTTCAAGTATTCCTACCTAATACTAATAATTTGCACACAGTTATATAGTTTTAAGTATCCCTATCTAATGTTAATAATGTGTTCACAGTTATATGGTTCAAATATTCCTATCTAATACTATTTATCTACCTATTTTATTGCCTGGGTAAGATTGGTCAATCTTAATGGCATATTAACCTGTCTTACCTGAAGGAATTCTGTTTATTTTATTTTTACATCTTTAGCGTAATTGTTTCTTAAGAATTTTGTTAGTATTTTTTTGTTCACTCAGTTATATAGTTTTAAGTATTCCTATCTAATGTTAATAATTTGTACACGATTATATGGTTTCAAGTATTCCTATCTAATACTAATAATTTGCATACAGTTATATAGTCTCAAGTATTCCTATCTGATGT
>CM042163.1:45516539-45534039 GCA_023376005.1 Doryteuthis pealeii
TCTCTCTCTCTCTCTCTCTCAGCCTATCGATTTCTACCAATGAATACGTATGTCTATGGTTCCCGCGCACGCGCTGTCACGAGAGACACATACCGTACTGTTCTATATAGTTTCTAGAAAGTTTGGACGTTTTCGAAAATACATACTCCTTTTTCCAAACTCTCCTTTTTTCTACACTCTCCTTTTCCAAACTCTCCTTTTTTCCAAACTCTCCTTTTTCCAAACTCTCCTTTTTTCTACACTCTCCTTTTTCCAAACTCTCTTTTTTCCAAACTCTCCTTTTTCCACACTCTCCTTTTTCCACACACTCCTTTTTCCACACACTCCTTTTTCCAAACTCTCCTTTTTCCACACTCTCCTTTTTCCACACTCTCCTTTTTCCAAACTCTCCCTTTTCCAAACTCTCCTTTTTCCACACTCTACTTTTTCCAAACTCTCCTTTTTCCAAACTCCTTTTCCAAACTCTCTTTTTTCCACACTCTCCTTTTTCCAAACTCTCTTTTTTCCACACTCTCCTTTTTCCAAACTCTCCTTTTTCCACACTCTTCTTTTTCCAAACTCTCCTTTTTCTACACTCTCCTTTTTCCAAACTCTCCTTTTTCTACACTCTCCTTTTTCCAAACTCTCCTTTTTCCACACTCTCCTTTTTCCATACTAGCAGGCCAATGGGAAGGCACAACCTGTTCTCTTCTATTTTTGTTGTATTTTAAGTTCCATTCTCTAATAGTAGGTTTAATGTTTTGGAGTTTGTTATTAATGAGTGCATTCCGATGATTTTGCCATATTTTAATGATGATATTTTACACAACTGTTTTATAATCAGTATATGGTATTTTGCTTTTTGTTAATGTATCTTTTATGTCTATCTCACCCATCATCATTCACTAGCGGACACAGAATCCCCAATATGCACTACATGCCAAGAGAGATTAGGAAGGTCTATTTGCTTTGAAAATATGTGTCCGAAAACCTAACGTTGGGTATGAAAACATGTAAATCGGGTAGCAATTTAAGTTTATTTTTTATTAGATGAAGGAGTTCTCAATACTCTCTAAAGCTCCAAAATTGGAACTTCACCATTAGATGCAGTTTAACGTAATACCTTGTAACTGTGCAGACGAATTATTATTATTATTATTATTATTATTATTATTATTATTATTATTATTATTCCACCAATAATATCTGATGGTTCTAACTGCGATAAAGTGACAACAAGCCCCTTTAAATATCCTTCATTATCCAGTATTCTTTAACGGCCCCTCTCGTCGTGGTGTAAATAGTGTACAAGCTAGTCTCATGGTTCTATTACTATTGATAACGAGTTCGATCCTCACTGAATACCCCATATCTGTGACCTTGTGTTACATCCTATCCGTGATGAATTGGTTAGATGAAATTTTTTTTACGTTTTTTTTCCTTTTAATATTTTCTTTCTTTTTTCTTTCTTTCTTTCTTTTTATGTTTCTTTCTTTCTTTCTTTTCTTTTCTTTTCTTTCTTTTTTTCTACTTCATTCTTTTTTCTTTTATTTCCTCTTTTCTTTTTGTTTTGTTTTTTTTTTCCGTTTTTTTTTTTTCTTCTATTTTTACTATATCTATTTTTTTTCTACTGCCAACATTTTTCCTCCATTTCTTTCACTAATTTTCTTCACGTCTTTCATTTTCTTTCATTAACACTTTCACTTTAAATTATTCTCATTCTTTGAATTTTTTGAATTTTTAAAAATCTTTATTTATTTATTTATTTATTACTTTTCCTTTGATTTTTTTTTTGGGGGGGGTTCTTGTTTTAATTATATTGTACTTCTTTCGTTATTTACCCCCATCTCTCCACCCATCTCTCTCTCTCTCTCTCTCTCTCTCTCTCTCTCTCTCTCTCTCTCTATCTATCTATCTATCTATCTATCTATCTCTCACTCACTCTCTTTCTATCTATCTATTTGTCTATCTATCTATCTATATCTCTCTCTTTCATTCATTTCTCTTATGTCTCTTATTTCTGGGTTGCTTCCTTTTCCTTTCTTCACTTCTTTCTTTCATTTAATTCCCTGACTTTTTGCTTCATTATTTTCTATTTATTCTTCTATTTTTATTTTCATTCCCTTTTCATTATTCATTCTTTCTTTCATTTATTTAATTCAATGACTTTTTACTTGAATATCTTCTTCTTCTTCTTCTTTCTATTTATTTTTCTATTTTCGTTTTCATTCACAATGCCTTCTAACATACATTGATAGCCATTATTCTTTCTTTCGTTTGATTTCTCTTTTTTATCGTTTATTCGTTTAATCGTATGAACAAAATAGATAAATAAATAAATACTATTATTTATTTATTTATTTTGTTCATTATCTCTTTCATTCTAATTCATTCTTCTTCGTTAGCTCTCTTTGTTTTGTTTTTTTTTTTTTGCCATTCCATTTTTCTTTATTTTCTTTCTTTTAATTATTTTACTTTTGTCATCTCTCTTTTCTTTTTCTTTTTCTTCTTTCTCATTCTCGCTTCTTCATCTTTTATTCTTTGGTATTTTCTTCTTCTTCTTCTTCTTCTTCTTCTTCTTCTTCTTCTTCTTCTTCTTCTTCTTCTTCTTTATTCATTCATTTTTTCTTCTTTCTCTTTTTGCTTTTACTCTATCTCCCGCATCCTTTATTTATCTTTCTTTTACTTCTCTCTTTTTTCTTTTACTTTATTTTCTTCTTTCTCCTTGTCCTCTTCCTCATACTCTATCTATCTACCTATCTATCTCTTATTTATTTATTTATTTATTTATAACATTTCCTTTGATTTTTTTGTTCTTGGCTTGTTTTTATATTCTTCTACTTCTTTCGTTATTTTCTTTAATTATTTACTTTTATTTTCTTATCCCCCCTATCTCTCCTCTCTCTCTCTCTCTCTCTCTCTCTCTCTCTCTCTCTTTCTCTCTCTCTCTCTCTCTCTCTCTCTCTCTCTCTCTCACACACACACACACACACACACACACTTCAGTTTCAGTAGAGACCCTCTTCATTCCTCTACAAAAAAAAACGCACCGTTCTATCTTCTTCTTACACAATACCCCACTAATGTTCAAAAAACTTCAAAGTGCACACTCACCCTTTCTGTTTCCCTCCTCGCGTCGAAGCCAAGTCCATACCTTCAATCATGCCCGACTGCTAAAAGACTCTCCGTGCTCCGTTCCCGGTATCGGACCTTCTACAATAACTTCACGCATGCGCACACGCACACAGACACACACGCTATTGGCAGAGCGAGGATGGAGGCTGAAGAGAACTAACAACATTTAAAAACCCACTTCTTGTAGTTTGCTCTGGTTGGGCAAAAGAAAATTCGTTGGTACCATTATAGTATGTGGCCTACCTTTTGAATGTGACCTACGAAATCATTTCCCTCTTGTAGTATGTGGCCTACCATAAAAAGCATATTATAAGGTTAGAATAATAACTGCTAACCCTAACGCCTAACCCTAACCATAACCCTGTTTCAGAATTTTAGAATATTTTAGAATTAAATAGATCTTTGATTCATGTAAACTATGGATAAATTCTTTCTTTTTTTTAAATTATTCTTAATTACTATATACATCTTATGACTGAATTGCATTTCTTGAAATTGAATGTATGTGAAAAATAATTAGTTTCAATAAATTGCCTTCTACTTATATCTATAAATATACTCTTACTGAGGTAGGACACATTCAAACCGGGTAGGCCACATGCTATAACAGAATCAAAAAGGTAGGGCACATACTATAACGGCACCAATTCCTTTTTACATATAACTGTATTAACCCTTTCGTACACAATTCATTTTTATCCTTGTAAAAGTGGGAAAATCTTCTTCTTTTTTTTTTTTAAATATGTAAAGTAGAGAATATGTTCAAACAAGTCGTTTAATCCTATATTAGCTAGACCTGTGGATATACCACAGTATAAAAATCTAATTATTACAACGTTTGATATGTTTACTTAAGAGCTATTGCCAATTGTTCAATATGTAAAAAGTATATTAAACATAATATTACATAAGAAAATTTGCATAATACTGGATATGTTCAAATATTTTAGTTTCATATATATTTATTGCAAAAGTTAGTGCATGGTGTAATGGTTCGAGTCGTAGGAAATGTATTCGTCAAACCGAGTTCAATTCCTGGACGAGGGTGTTTGCATTTCACATTGTACCAATACCCTTGGGAGAGGTATGTATCCAACTACTCTCCCTCTAGCTATAGGTAGATAACAAGGCAGTCAGGAATCTTTAACCAGTCTTGCAGATGGGTTGGTAAATATATAAGCCACTTCATCTACTTTACTTTGCTATATAGCAAAGTAAAGTGACCGGACAGAGAGGGAGTCTATCCCCTTTTCACTAGTGCTAGACTTTTTTAGCGTCTGGGATGGAGTACACACAGATCCACGCTTTGCTACGCATATGCTGTTGGCAAAGGCTGGAATCGAACCGGAACTTTGTAGTTACTGGGAAGATGCTCTAGCGACTGAGCTAAACAAAAAAACATGATAAGTTGATCAGTTATTGTTTTGTTTGGTTTCTTTGTTTAATGGCATATCAACATTCGTGGATTATTTAATGCCATTTCTTGTAGAAGATCAGTAAGTTTGCTTTCTTTGATTAATGGCATATCAACATTTGTGGGTTATTTAATGCCAAAGCCATCCTCGTAGAAGAAGAGTAGGTTTGTTTTCTTTGTTTAATGACATATCAACCTTTGTGTATTATTTAATGCCGAAGCTATTTCTTGTAGAAGAACAGTAGATTGTCTTTCTTTGATTAATGGCATATCAACCTTCGTGGGTTATTTAATGCCAAAGCCATCTTTGTAAAAGAAGAGTAGTGATACTGTTTAACCCACACCAGTAGGGATAAGAAGGGGGTATTAGTAACAGAGGGAACGTAATAATATGACCGGAGTTTTTACTACGATATCATAGTCCAGCATGTTAACCACTACGCCACGGAAATTCTCCCATCCCCTATTTGATCAGCAATTGTATGTCATAGTACAATTGCATGAAAAAAATTAAATACTTTTAATCCTATTTTTGGAAAAAAAACCTTCACACAATCCTATACCACAGTGGGCCTCCTTGCGATGTTTCTATACATTAACATTGAATTGGTCAACGTACAACCAATAGGGAAATGCCTTACATTGAGCTATCGAAAAATGTATCTCTATCTGCAAAAGGGTTGAATGAAGAAGAAGAAGAAGAAGAAGAAGAAGAAGAAGAAGAAGAAGAAGAAGAAGAAGAACTGAGTGAAGAAGAAGAAGAAGGACATTTCTTGGGAATTCTGGAAAAAATATATACATCAAAATGATTTTTTTCTTAGAATCAAATAACAAAAAATATTGGTTGTACTAAAAGTAATGCCTGTTTGAGTATTTTTCCGAATTTATCCAAAAGTGCATTTAATCTTTATGTCACCAGATAGGCTAATATTCACTACATGATGAACATAATGTTGTCATTTTTCAAGTTTTCAGTTGTTTTTGTATAGTTTTGTTTTTGTTTTGTTTTATTTATTCTTTCTTCTTTTTTTTTTTGTTTTTTGTTTTTTTTTTGTGCACACGGTTCTATCGAATATAGGTCATTTTTAAACAGATCTATTTGATTCATACATGAGACCCTTACACTCCAAGTCAGGGTGGACCTGGGAGTAATAGGGATGAAGGAGTATTCCAAACTTCCCAGAGCTCTATAACCGGAGAATAGACAAAAGACTGCTATACCCATGTGCGTAGCTGCATATGTTTTAATATAGGGGTCCTGATCCGACAGGCATTACTTTTAGAACCACCCTCATGCATCGGCCATCTTGACTTAAAATCGAATAATAAAACATATCTTACCTTAACGACCTTGAATCCTGGGTAAGAATAGGGAACTATAGATGTAAAAAAAAAGTAAAGTCGGCTGTGCTACTCATGCGCTGAGATGGCCAGGGCCGGTATCGAACCCGGAAAGTGTGTATATGGAAAAGAATACTTTTAATTACTAAGTTTCGTATGAAATATGTAAAAAATAAAGAATATCACAAAACAATGAAACTTTTTTACAAAACAATGTTTTGGTTACTTTGTTTATGGCATATCCTTCGCAAGTTATTTAATGTCAAATCATCCTTGCAGAAGAACAGTAGTGGTATAATTAAGCCTATAGCTGAGATGAAGGAATGGAAAAATTATTCCAATGACAACAGAAGAATGTATAAAGGAAGTTAAAGTAACTAGAAATGAACAAAAAACGGCATGTCAACCTGTCTATGGTTATTTTATGTTTAAGGACGGTTGGACTCATGAATATCTGTGCAGTCAGCATGATGATGATGATGATGATGATGATGATTTATTTTTTACTCAAATTTATTTAGATAAGAGCTTTAAATTCCATGTAGCCGAGGGCCCTGGTTTTTGGAGATAGATTTTTTTGTCTGAATTTTTTTGATTTTTTTATAAGAGATTAGAACTTGACTCATGTTTAACGTAACCAAAACACTGAGTGAAAAAGAAAAAAAATGGATGAATACAAATGGAATACACAAAGAGAAAAAGAGAGAATCATTGAGACAAAAAAACAATTTCGAATTTAGTGATGAATACGGTACAAAAAAAAACGTGTTATCACGAGATGAAAAAAAGAAAGGAAAGAAAAACAAGAAAAGAAAAAAAAGAAAAAAGAAAAGAAAAAAGAAAAAAAGAAAGAAAAAAAATGGCCATCAAACTCTTCATTCGAAATATAATATTTGAGACAAAACAAAACAAAACAAAACAAAAAATGCAGTTTATAATAAACTTAACCGTTTTTTTTTGTTTTTTTAAATTATTGCCACAAATTTTAATAAAAATTCAATGGCTGAGACACACGTGATATTTCTTAAAATTTTCTTTTTAGAAAGTTATGATTTTTTGCTAGAATTAAGGGAACTTCGAAAACAATAATCAAGGAAACTAACCACTTGCTATGTGTGTCTAATCCATTGAAGCTTCATTAAAATGTGTGGAAACAATAGAAAAATTGTTTAGTTTGTTCATTGTCAGTGGGTTTTTGGGTTTTTTCCAATACGGTAACAGGAATAAACAAATTGCTCAATCAGCACTTGGCAGTCTCAAATATGGCAAAAAGTAGTGCTCTCTCTTAATTGTTTTCACCTCATCCCAGAAAGAAATAGGTTCTCTACAACTTTCTCGACCGTCTCACTTTCGTTTTTGTTTTGTTGTTTTTTGTTTGTTTTTCTTTTGAGCGATGTTCAACAAATTGTTATACCTTAACAAATGAGATAGTTAAGCGATAGATGGGTTTGAAACTTATAAACTGGAGAAACTTATTAAGGGAATGTTTGGTTTGGTTTTATGGCATATCAACCTCAGTGGGTCATTTAATGCCAATAAAGTTTTCAAATAAATCAATTCTTAATGGATAATACAATTTTTTTAAATACATTTTTCTATTTAACCCATAGATGGGACCCTAACAGGTACTACCACTCCGGGTGAGAGTGGACCAGGAAGCAATGGTGATGAAGAGGTGCTCCACATTCCCCAAACCTCCAAAACTGGAACCTCATCATCAGATAGAATTTAACGTCATTCCCAGGACATATAGACCCTCAGCCACGGCCTTCTAGCAACCATATGATAAAAAGGGGTTGGGGCTTGCCATAAGGACAATAGGGTTTGGGAAAATCATATAGGTGCTAGGACTTGACGTGACCAGCCGATTGATCGGAGGGGGCCTCTCTGACCGCCCGTTTCGCCCAAGATAGGGCCAAAGTGGAGTTTTGCAAGTCATGAACTGCTCATCCACCTGGGCTCTATCCTTAAGCATCACGGATCGCCACCCACGGCCAATAGGTGGACCCATTGGGGAAGTCTTACCCCTCTGCAGAGGTGTAGTCGGTGCGTTCTAACGCCCCAGACGACAGGGTGGTTATTAAGGGAAGTTTGTGCTGATAGAAAAGAAAAATACTGACATTTCTTGAGTTTGATTTGAGATTGATTAAAGCCTTTGTATAAGGCGAAATAAATAAGGGAAGATTGACCAAACAACTGTGGATTTTCGGAAGGATATGATGCAAGATATATAGCAAGATAAAATTTAAAAAATAGTACAGCATGCAAGGAAATATGCAGATTCATATATTTGTGAATTCTTGTGACAAGAGAATAACAAAAAGTAACACTTTCACTCAAATTCTTAATGATATAGTTTACTCACAATAAAGAGTTTTTCAAACACATTCATCGCTTAGTGGACTTTTCGTAAAGATATGACAATTTGCCGAACACCGCTTCAAATAAAAACAAAAAAAACAACGAAAGGGAATCGGTCGAGAAAGTTGAAGGTATCTACATATCTTTATGTAAATCTAAGTTGAGATTTTATTGTCATTTCTGGTAGAGTTCGATGTGTAGATTTCAATGCCACCAAAGAAAGTGATCAATTTGAAGAGCACGTTTAGTACACCGTTACAACTATGTGATTATTTTTTTTACAAACTGTTAAATCCTTGTCTGGAAACTGGACGCTAGTAACAGCCTTTCTGTGAAGGTGAGTACGATATGTTGATTCTACACAATCCATAATGGACGCCCAATATTTGTGATTTCGGGCTAGACTACGCTAAGCTTAGTATATACCTATCCGGATAACCTGGTGACCTGAATTTTCAAAGAAGTCACATCTAAGGCAACGTAAATAAACACCTAGTAAGGAGAAAAGTATACAAAAATTAAAATTTTAAAATTTCAATATTTTAGGGAAAATGCAGATTATTACAATTTTTTTTATTCAAGGAAAACATTTGTGACAATTTCACGAAATTGAATCAATGGAGTTATTTATTAAAAATATCTTTAGTAAGTAAACTTTAATATATCAGCTAATGAATGAATAAACAGATAAAGGGTTTCTTATATAACATCCTGTAAAGACATATATAGTTTATAAAAAACAACAAAATTAAGTCAAAGATTGACTTACATATAGCCGATGCTAAAGCGTTTCGGTTTTAATAAAAACCATCAATGGGGTTTAATATAATAATATTAATTCATACGAAAGGAATGGTGTAAAAACAAGCAACATTTTTTTGAGCCTCAATTTGCGATGTTAGATGGCTCAACTCCGCAACCGAAAAGCAAGAAAATATAAAAATGGAACATCACGTGGTGTAAGCATTTCCATTTAAATGGTTGATGTAAAAAAAATAATCCTGTATAATATAAGAGAATCTTTTGTATTATCTGCGTTATTCGGACTATTGTCCCCATCTTCATTGTTATTTGTACAACGTTTTGGCCGATATGCCCTCCGGCCTTTTTCAGTTATTTCTTGTCGGACTCGGGAACCTTCTTTTCGAACTCGGGAACCTTCTTTTCGAACTCGGGAACTTTATTGTCGTAATCGGGAGCCATCACGGAAATTTGAACCTAACCCTTTATTTAGTCCACGGGGGTATCCTGTTCTCGTTCTGCTAACTATAGCTGGGGTAGGAGTTGTGTTAATTATTTTTCTATGTTACTGCTTCTACTCAGGATTGAACTCGGAATATAATAAATAGAAAATAACTGTCACTTAGAACTGTATTAACCTAACTACCTTATCCACAAGGCCATGTGTCCAATTGGACACATGGGGATAATAGTCCGAATAACGCAGATAATACTAATCATCAAGCCTCATCTCAAACATTCAGAGAAAATATTTTCTATTTTATATTTGTGAATATATTATATTGCCTTTAAGCGAGTAGTCCAAAATTGGAAACTAGTTTAAGGATCAAGTCCAGTGCCCCAGAGAGATCCTGAAAATTGCATTCGGAGAGTAAAGACGGTGTTAGTGGGAATTGCCTAAGGAAGCAGGCCCTTGTTAATATGTAGATACATTAAAATACATTTTGTTCTATTTGATGTTGTCATTCTAAATAAATTCCAGGCTATTTGTGGTAAATTTAATACTGTTAGTGGTTATACTGGTTTCAGCAAAGATCAACGAACTAACTAATTTTAGATTGGTGAATATGATATAGAATATACATGAAAATATTGAAATATACATATATTAAATGCATTTCTGTATCAATCTTCCTTTTTTAACTTATAGTTTTCTCTTGTTTTATTGATTACAGATTTTTTCATCTGAATGAAATAATTAGGATTATCTGCGTTATTCGGACTATTGTCCTCATCTTCATTGTTATCTGTACAACATAACAATGAAGATGAGGACAATAGTCCGAATAACGCAGATAATACTAATCAAGCCTCATCTCAAACATTTAGAGAAATGAATGAAATAATTCCATGAATTTGAATACAGTATTTTCCTGATGATCTTGGATTCCATCCTACTCATGAAGGAATGGGTTGGGGAAACACTTACCAATCCGGATATTCTTGGGAAAGGTATGAATTCTACCTCAAGCTATAGGTAAATAGTAGGGCAGAATGGATTCTTTAACTTTGGTATGGCAATCAGTCTAGGAGAAGGAAATCTTTGAACCCAAACCTGTTGTTCTCCACTTGAAAAAAAATGACTTTGTGTTGCATCTTGTTCGTGGTAGAGGGGTTGGGTAAATACATGTATACCAATACGGATTCATCTGAGTGCCATGCCATGGGACAGGAAGTAACCAACTCGGCGTGCAGACCATTACTAGTGGGTCCGATTCAGGTCTCCAGACATCTTCTGAGTATTCTAGCCGATCTAAATAATGCTCTTGTATAGATGATATCTATTCTTCCTCTGATTTACAATCAATTCAGTCTTTGCTGGTCGGTCTTCACCAGTGTGTCCATGTGTGTGAGTACACAACACACACACGTTTCGAGGATGTCTGCAAGAATGGTCAAGGTTCTTTCGTATTACCCCTTCTATTTGGAAAGATTTGCCCCAGGACCGCCCTCGGTGGCGGCAGGCTACCCGTAGCAGACTTTTCATGTCTGAAGCCACCCCAGTGCAATTACACAGCCACATGAGGGGCTGTAACCTCAAGGGCACAAGAACTATATAGTCTTCCGAGACTGCAATGCCAATGGTATATATATATATATATATATATATATATATATATATATACCATTGGCATTGCAGTCTCGGAAGACTATATATATATATATATATATATGTGTGTGTGTGTGTGTGTGTGTGCAACGACTAAGCTAAGCTTAGTAAATATCTAAATGATTTGGGAATCATCTAGACACTTTACTATGAAGTAAAGATTAATGAGCTAGTCTGGCAGCTCATTAGCAGTGTTTAGCACTCACTGGGCTCAAAAAACATGGCCTTGTACTTGACTTGTACATTTTCATATATTCGCAGCATTTTTAATCATTTTATAAACCAGACGATACCACCTCATCATATCACAAGGCAATACATTCTACGTTCTTCAATTATTCTTCAACCCTTTCAATGGCGCTTCGTATACGCCGTATGTGGTGTAATGGTTAAAGTCATTGGAAATGGACTTGTCACCCCAAGTTCAAATCCTGGACGTGATAATTGCATTTCACTTAGCGCTAATACTCTTGGGAAAGGTATGAATCCAACTCTCCCTCCAGCTATGGGTAAATAGTAGGGCAGACTGGGCTCTCTAACCTTGGTTAGGCAACCGGTCTAGGAGTAGGAAAACTCTGAATTCAAACCTGTTGTACTCCGCTTAAGAAATTGACCTTGTGTCGCATCCTTCTCGTGCGGAGGGGTTGGCAAATATATATATACGCCGTATGTATCCCCTTTAGAGGGCTAAGACACGCCATCGGAAGGAGTGTCCTTGGTATAACACTAAACTTCATCCAGTTCTGGAAGTATTGGGAGTGTATAGTACTCCCTCTTTGATATTACTCCCAGGTCCATTCTGAGCATCTCTGGGTCAAATAGGTCTGTTTAAAAATTGTTAGAGTTCGATAGTTATACTTGAAACCGTATAACAATGTGAAAAGAAATTTTGTCAAGAAAATTACAAACTACATTCAAAATGATACTGCTAAGATGAACGGACGTTATTTATTTATTTTTAAAAGCCCTATCCGGTGACCAAACGCTGCTGATGACCGTAGGGTTGGCAGTACCGCCTTAAGCCATTGAAACTGTGTTAACACCTGTAGTTGGCGGCTGATGAGAACAGAGTTTTGTACGTTGTATTTATTACACGTTATAAGACAATAAAAAAAACTGTTTAGATATATAACACTGTGAAAACATATGACTTCGCGTTTTTCTTATCAGGAATTAGTGATTATATTTAATTTTAAGTTAATTGTATGCAAACAAATTACTATTATTAAATAAGAATAGTAACTATAGAGTATATAAAAAGTAAAGTCGACGGGGCGGCCTAAAGTCGGTATCAGCCAGTCAGCGAGGGAGTCTATTCCTTTTTCAATAGCGCTAGACCAAGGAGATTGTTTTTAGCATCTGGGGTGGAGCGCAACACCTACCATCAGCTCCTTACTTTACCGCACAGATCCCTGTGCTACTCATACGCTGAGTTGGCGGGGACCGGTATCGAACTAGGAACCTTGTGGTTTCTATTGTTAGTATTGGATGGAAATGCTCGATACCATATAATTGTGTGCATATTATTTGTATTATATTGGTATATTTGAAACCATATTAACTGTGAATCTAAACGAATAAAGTAAATTAGTCGAGTTGACCTAAAATCGGCATCAGCCAGACAGCCAAGGAGTCTATCCCCTTTTCACTAGCGCTTGACCAAGGATATTGTTTTTGTGTCTGAGGTTGAGCGCCACACCTGCCATCAGCTCCTTACTTTACCGCACATATACCTGTGCTACTCATACTCTGAGTTAGTGAGGTCCGGTATCGAACCAGGAACCTTGCGATTCCTAGACAAGTGCTCTACCGACTGTTTGATAATTTGCAATTGAAAAAATGTGCAATGGAATGTTGAAAATATAAATAATTATGATTGTAATCAAACCTTGGCATCAAATAACCTATAAGGCGTTGGTGTGTCGTTAAACAAATATAAACAGAACCAAACCATTTATCTTCTTTCTTTTGCGTCTCGTATCGCTTTCTAGGGTGGTTGTGTGGTTATATTTCACGGCATGTCAGCTCCCGTTGGGTTATTTTATGCCGAAAAGGATTTGTTTTATTCATTCTTGATGGGTATTCAAAATTTATTTTTTTAAACTCAATTTTTTTAGAAACGTTTTTTCAAACACATTTTTCTATTTAAGCCATACATGGGGTTCCAACATGTACTACCACTCAGGGTCATAGTGGAACTGAGAGTAATGAGAGGTACCACACACTCCCTAGAGCTCCAAAATTGAAACTTTATTAGATTCAGTTTAACGTCATACCCAGGATGCATCACTTTCTAGGTTTGGTTTCTTTGTTTATTGGTGAGTTTTCCTTTTTCTAGACTGGTTGCCTAACCAAGGTTAAAAAGCCCTGTCTGCCCTACTATTTTCCCATAGCTCGAGGGAAGTTGGATTTATACCTTTCCCAAAGGTATTAGGGCTATGTGAACTATAGCTTTGTCCAGGATTTGAACTCGAGTCGACGACTCCATTTCCTACAACTCTAACCATTACACCATACACCTCCAACAGATTCCTTCAACATCATCTAAGTTAAGCAATGATGGGACTGTTCAATACTTAATTGGGTGACCATTTATGCAACAGCAAGTACAATAAGCAACCTGTGTCCTTTTTCAAATGGTCAATATGCCGTAAAACAATATATCCAAACCAAACGACGACTCACACATATAGCTTTTATGTTTGTAATACCAAATACTAAAAAAAACACAGAGAAATACAATGCACTATTATTATGCATATAGCATTCCTATTCAGTTATTAGCGGTTGCCTTTATTCCATAGTATTTCCATAGTAAAATCATATACAACGCGTTTGCTTATATATTTGTGTATATCAACGCGATGACTAAGCATTGGTGCACATATGTACCACTATGTATGTTATTGATGTACGTAATATTACATATACGTACCATTGCAAATATTTCACTTCCTTTTTGAAACAATATCTAGAATATATACTTTCATTATAACATAGCAGTATCTACATATACTACTTAAAGAAGGTGGAAACAATGAAAAATTTGTTATAACTAGAACTTTTATTCAAAAAGTGATATAAAAACAAAACAAAAAATAGGAATCCATTCACAGCCAAATATTTCTTTTTATCACAATAAAATATCTATTATGGAGATTCGCTTCCGGTTTTTGTCTGTAACAAAAACTACGTCACTGCTTACGTCACAATACCTATAATCGTCATAACATAGAATAAATACACTCAAAATTTGAGCATGCAATGTTAGACAGCCTTCATTAGTTTTTTAAACAAGTTTTAATAAATACATACCTGGTATTATCTATTCATATATAGTTTGTTTTATTTTAATATATATTTAATGTTATCAGAACTAAGTTTCCATTTCAAATTTTTTATATTTTTTACACCTTTAATAAATTTATTTTATTTTTTACTCCTTTAATAAATTTTAGGATTCTACTTTACTTATGATATAAACTCTTTGATATAAAATGTTCAACTCCCATTCCCTCAGGCAATATTTATTTTACGTCACCCAGAGGGCGTTTTTTATATTGCTAGTTAAAATAATAAAGATTTGTATGAAATAATGAAAGGATTTGTACGAAAATAATCACAGATAAATATGTGAACCAAATGTGTACAAACACGTAACACTGTCTATTTACCATTGACGTACACGTGTTGGTATTATATTATGTCACAGAGGTTTTTTCATTATTGACCCACTACGTGTACCAGCAATAGTTTCGAACATGATGCAATAAAGGCAGCGTGGAAACGTCAGTAAGGAGAAACTTCCATTTGAACAAATGTGTGCAATGTGTTAATGTCAAGAAAGAAAGTAAGCAGATTAGGTAAAGAAAGAAAGAAAGAAAGAAAGAAAGAAAGGGGAAAGAATGGGGAAGGAAAAAAGAAAGAAAGAAAAAGAAAGAAGATTAGTGCAGGAAAGAAAGAAAGAAAGAAAAAATATTGGGGAAGAAAGAATGAAAGAAAGAAGGAAGGAAAGAATGAAAGAAAGAAAGAAAGAAAGAAAGAGAGAAAAAATATTGGGGAAGAAAGAATGAAAGAAAGAAGGAAGGAAAGAAAGGAGGAAAGAAAGGGGAAGAATGGGGAAGGAAAAAGAAAGAAAGAAAAAAAGAAGATTAGTGCAGGAAAGAAAGAAAGAAAGAAAGAAAGAAGAAAAGAAAGAATATTGGGGAAGAAAGAATGAAAGAAAGAAGGAAGGAAAGAAAGGGAAGAATGGGAAGGAAAAAAGAAAGAAAGAAAAAGAAAGAAGATTAGTGCAGGAAAGAAAGAAAGAAAGAAAGAAAGAAAGAAAGAAAGAAAGAATATTGGGGAAGAAAGAATGAAAGAAAGAAGGAAGAAAGAAAGAAGGAAAGAGGAATAATTTTATAAGGCTGAAATAATAGTAAGAATTTAGAGCCAACACGTGTCTTCAAAAATGTCACATGGTAACCATAAATCAATGTGCGGCTTATACACAGAACTTACTACACAGACAGGCGAAAGAGCCCTATCTGCCCTATTCTTTACCCATAGCTGAAGCGAGAATAGTTGGATTCATAATTTTCCGAAGGTTATTAATACAATGTGAAATGCAAATAGTCTCGTCGAGGATTTGAACTCGTGTAGTCGTGTCCATTTCCTACGACGATAACCACTACATCACCTTTTTTTATCATATTGGTGCTAGAAGCGATGACTGAGGGCCAACCACCAGTATTTATTAATACACCTGAAGCTAATGAAATTATTTCTTAAACAAATCATGAATATATTTTTTTAAAAATTGGCATTAAATAACCCGCAAGTTTGGTATGCCATCGAACCAAACAACTATACCAAACCAATTATATATCTAGTGAGAATCGAACTCAACGAGACGAGCTTGGTGTTCTTTGCACCCACGGTAAGCGCCTTTCATTAGTCTGCAGTGAGTGGGTTAAAAATATATTAACTACAGTAGTTGATACAGAAGCTCCCCATACTTCAACAAAAATCAGTATGGGGAGCTTCTTGCTGTTAAATATCAAGTCGTCTCACAAACAGAGGACCACCCTTTCGACTAGAGCAGTAAAATAGGCTGACTGTACCTCTGCAGAGTGGTGAAATCCGACAAATGGGGCTACCTGTTGGTGATTTGTGATGCTTAAGGAGGGAACCCATGTGACTGAGCAGCCCATGACATGCAATACTCCCCTTTTGTTCTTATTTAGACTAGATGAGCGGTCAGAGCTTGTTATGAAGAAAGAAATGGAACAAAATGAACTTACTACACAGAAAAATGTAATAAGAAAGAAAGAAAGTAAAGGAATGATATAGAAAGGGAGGGAGTGCGCGGAAGCGATAACGCTAATCTGTTTCAATCAAACATAATGAAAAGATGAAAAGAAGGAAAAGAAGAAAAAAGAGCCAGAGAGTTAAATCAAGATTATTATCATTTTCATATATTGAACTATTATGCAATAGTTCTTAAGTAATCATATAAAACGTTGTAATAATTAAATTATCAAACTGTGGCATATCCACAGGTCCTGCTAGTATATAAGTTAATCTGTTCATCTATGCTACGGATATAAAAACGAATATTTAATGTGGAACCCTAAAAAAGTAAGGTCATAGGAGTGGCCTAAATCGGTGTCAGCCAGACATTGAGAGAGTCTATCCCCTTTTCACTAGCGCTAGACCAAGTAGATTGTTTTTGGTGTTTGAGACGGAGCACCTCACCTACCATCAGCTTCTCACTTTACTGCATAGGTCCCTTTGCTTCTCATACACGAGTTGACTAGGGCCGGTATCGAACCCAAAACCTTGTGGTTCCAGTCGGATGCTCTACAGACTGGGTTAAACTGGCCCTAAATCTTAAGAAAGTAGGAGTTGTTTATTTTTGTATACTTTTTTGTTGTTATTTTTTGTTTGTTTTTTTTTTGTCTTTTTGGTTTGTTGATTTTGGGCGGGGTGTAAGCGAGAACATATACGGACAAATACATTATTTACAATTGGACACATAGCGTAGCTATGAGTTCTAAGTGACAGATATCTCTAGGCTTCAGGTTCAATCCTGCTCAAGGGTGACAGTAACATAGAATAATATTTAACACAGTTTAACACTTATACCAATCTATAGTTCCCGGAATGAGAACAGGATTCCATCGTGGATTGTATAAAGGGTTGGGTTCAAAGTCACGTGATGGCTCCGGATTACGACAAGAAGGTTCGAGTAGAAGGCTCCCGAGTCCGACAAGAAATACTTGAGGAAGGCTGGAGCGCACATCGGCCGAAATGTACAGATAACAATAAAGATGAGGACAATAGTCCAAATAATACAAATTATCAAGCCTCATCTCAAAAATAATGTTTACAATATAGATTTTCTTTTAGAATTAATTCAGACTTTATGTAGAAACAGA
>CM042163.1:45536539-45541539 GCA_023376005.1 Doryteuthis pealeii
ATTCATTCTTTTTCGAGTTTTGTTGAATTTTAATTAATTTTGTTTAAATTTTGTTTTGTTTTGTTTTACGGCATATCAACCTCAGTGGGTTATTTAATGCCGATAAAGTTTTGAAATAAATCAATTCTTAATGGATAATACAATTTTGTTTATTAACTCATGTTTTTCTATTCAACCCATAGATGGGACCCTAACAGGTACTGCCATTCCGGGTCAGAGTAGCAATGGTGATGAAGGGGTGCTCCACATTTCCCAAACCTCCAAAACTGAAACCTCACCATCAGATAGAGTTTAACGTCATTCCCCGGACATGTAGACCCGCAGACACCGCCTTCTAGCACCCATATGATAAAAAGGTGTTGGGGCTTGCCATAAGGACAATAGGGTTGGGAAAATAATATAGGTGCTAGGGCTTGACGTGCCTCTCCGACCGCCCGTCTAATGTTGGACACACCTAGGATCAAAGGTTCCAACAGACCCCATTATGTGTTTCATTGATTTCCTCAATTGAAACAGATTTTTCCTCGTTTGTATTCTCATTAAATTTTAATCGCTAGTTACTATATTGTTCCGCCCTGTCAGCTAGGACTGTAGAATACACCGACTGCACCTCTGCAGAGGGCTAAGACCTACCCAATGAGACCATCTGCTGGCCGTGGGTAGCGTCCCGTGATACTTTACGGAATCCTAGTGGCTGAGCAGTCCATGACACGCAACTCCGTTTGGGCCCTCAGACGGGCGGTCGGAGCGGCCCTCTCCGATCAATCGGCTAGTCGTCAAACCCTAGCACCTATATGATTGTCCCAACCCTATTGCCCTTATAGCAAACCCCCAACCCTTTTTATCCTATATGTGTCGAGAAGGCAGTAGCTGGAGGTCTTAGTGTCCTGGGTATGACATTAAACTGAATCTAATGGTGAAGTTCCAATCCTGGAGCTCTGGGGAGTGTGGGTCGACTTTGACCCAGAGTGATGGTACCTGTTAGGGTACCATCTATGAGTTAATTAGAGAGAAAAATAATTTGAAAGAAAAATTGAATACCCATCAAGAATGAATAAAACAACCCCTCCTCAGCATAAAATAACCCAACAAGGGTTGACATGCTGTAAGATCCAATCAACCAGCCAACTAAAGTGATATACTCTTGTGTTAAAAAAGAAGAAAAAAAGTGTTTTAAACACGGTTCAATGTTCGTTTTCGTGCGTTTAATGAACACATTTTATTATCTCAAGTATTTGTATCAAGGCTTTTATTCTACTTGACTGAATTCACAATCAATAAGAAACTTCAAAGGAACTCCTATGATTTCTGGGAACGGGGTCATCTTAAGCAGAAATAGCCAGGCAGAGTACATTCTTCTCCAGGTCTACACCTGCTTTGGATCCAGAGTTTTTTCTTCTACAAAACCGTTTGCCATTAAAGAGCCCAATATGCCCTACAACTTAGGAATAGCTACAGGAGAGTCAATGTGGCATAGTAGCTAACTCATTCCAATAGTAATGGTCTTACAGGACGAAGTTACGTGGAAATGACCCACAATTAGGCACTCTATATTATTTATTCAGCTTACTGGCACAAGGCCCCAAGTATTGGCATACGTATATCTCTGTGTGTGTGTGTGTGTGTGTGTGTGTGTGTGTGTGTGTGTGTGTGTTGGTCGGTCGGTCGGTGTGCGCGTGTGTGTGTCCCAGACGTCAGGCACCATCCTGATTTTCAATAAAATCCACCTTTATTGATTTCAAAAGCATATTCATTGATAATAATTGATTTTACTCCCAGTGGCGTGCCAACATCATGAGCCAAGGGGTCGAGCAAGGGCTCGGCCCGGCACCTCCTCCAGTGGCCAATAAATACTAATTCAGATTTTTCAAAGCTTCACCCACCAGTCAACTTTCAAAGTAAAAAAGTAAGTAGAGTTGGCAGAGTGGCCTATCAACCGGACAGCGAGGGAGTCTATCCACTTTTTGCTAGCGTTTACACATCGGAGATCATTTCAGTTAAATAGTGGACCATTCCGTTTTTATCGTAAAGAAAGAAACGGAAGAAAAAGACATTGCAACACAGAAAAATATAAGAAAGAAAGAAAGAAAAAGAAAGAAAGAAAGAAAGAAAGAATAAATAACAATGAAAAGATGAAAAGAAAGAAAGAAAGAAAGAAGGGATAGAGAGTTAAATCAGGATTATTTTACTTTTCACATATTGAATTATTGCAATAGCTCTTAAGTAAACATATCAAAACAGGGTTTCTTTGTTTAATGGTATATCAACCTTCATGGGTAATTTAATGCAAAGACATCCTTGTAGAAGAATAGTAGTGTTACAAAGTAACCCATAGCAGGTGGGATGAGGATTTATACCTTTTCCAAGGGCATTAACCATAAAGTTAACGCAATTGGTGCTCGAACTCACTTACTGCAATTTCGCAGACCAGCACGCTAGCCACTACACCACGGGGACGCCACAGAGAAAGAAAGGGTCTGAGAGAGACAGACAGAGACAATGACAGATAGAGAAACAGAGAAGAGAGAGAGAGAAGAGAGAGAGAGAAGAGAGAGGGGGAGAGGAGACTGTGTACGTACAGTGCTACTGAGAAAATAAACACTTACTGCGATTTCGCAGACCAGCATGCTAGCCACTACACCACAGGGACTCCACCGAGAGAGAAAGGTGCTGAGAGAGACAGACAGAGACAACGACAGATAGAGAAACAGAGAAGAGAGAGAGAGAGAGAGAGAGGGGGGGAGGAGACTGTGTGTGTACAGAGCTACTGAGAGAATACAAACACACAATCCTAGAGTAACAGAAACGTCTATATACACCACAGCCATTTAAATGAACCAATGCAACTACTACGTATGCTTCCTGCTCCACATATCCGACCATGCATCAGCATAGTGCAGCATGAAACATTATCTAGAATTCCCATAAGGGTCATTACGATTACTTTGTGTACTTATTGAATTTCTGTATCAGCAGCAACTAGTAGTTTCCACTGAAGAACAGGTAAAGGCAAGACTTCTAACTCTACCAATACGTTTATTAATACGAGCGGGAAGCATGGGTATACAACGATATGATAATTTGACTATTAAATCGTTCGATATGTTTACTTAAGAGCTATTGCTGAATAGTTCAATATGTAAAAAGTAAAATAAGTTCAGGCGAAATTCTTTCTTTCTTTTTTTTTTCTCTTGACTCTCCTTTTTTCCCTGATTTTTTTTGCTTTTTTTGCTTTTTTTCTATTTCATTGAAACAGATAAGTGCTACCGCTTCCTATTTATCACCTTTCTTTCTTTCTTTCTTTCTTTCTTCGTATATTTGACGTTTGATATGTTTACTTAAGAGCTATAACAGAATAGTTTAATATGCAATAAGTATAATAATCTCAGGCGAAATTCTTTCTTTCTTGTCTCTTAACTATTCTTTTTTCCCTGATCTTGTCTTTTTTTTCTTTCTTTCTTTTTTGCTTTTCTTCTATTACATTGAAACAGACGATAAGTGCTATCGCTTCCTATCTCTCACCGTTCTTTCTTTCTTTCTTTCTTTCTATATTTGACATTGGATGTGTTTACTTAAAAGCTATTGCAGAATAGTTCAATATGCAAAAGGTATGATAATCTCAAGCGAAATTCTTTCTTTATTTTTATCTTAACTCTTCTTTTTTCTTGATCATTTCTTTCTTTTTTTCCCTATTTCATTGAAACAGATAATAAGACGATAAATAAGTATTTATCCGACCCATTCGCCACATGGAATGTTGGTAAATGCACCAAGGAAACGCTCGGTGCATATCGGTTATTTTCGTGAGTATTGGATTTGGCTAGGCGAGTTCAAATCCTGAACAAGGCAGGTAATACCCTTAAGAAAGGTATGAATCCAAGTATTCTCTCTCCAGCAATGAGTAAGATAGTAGGGGGCTTTCAATTTAAACGGTCGAATTTTTGTAACTTTTATCACTTGAGTTTGCTATCTCGGGACTAGTAGGATGGGGCTTTCTGGGAGGCAACTTGACAATTCCAGAGTAAGGTCGGGGTTACTATTGGAGCCAATATGATGTTGAGAAACCTGAAATTAACTATGATAATAGTGCATTACGGTTGAAATGGAATATTCCATACTCTCTCTCTCTCTCTCTCTCTCTCTCTCTCTCTCTCTCTCTCTCTCTCTCTCTCTCTCTCTCTCTCTCTCTCTCTCTCTCACCCATGTGGCCTGACTATAAATATAGTAAGCACGGCATTATGCTGAGTTGGCTCCGATGATTAGTAGCGTACCTCACTATTCCTTGTCTGTCGTATTGTATCTCTCTGGAATAAAACCCTCTATCTTAAGTCTACGAACGTATTGATTGGTTTTTCCTCTCGACTACAACATTGTATGATTGTATTCCTTCTAAGGACACAACAATTAAACTTTAAAGAATGTATCATCCGATTAGGATAGACTGGGCTCTTTAACCTTTGTATGGCAACCGGTCTCATCGTCATCATCATCATCATATCGTGCAAGTAGCACGGATATCCATGACCAACTCTCGCCATCCTTCCCTATCATTCATTGCCTCCGGGAGGTCTTCTGCGCAGCAACCAGCATCCTCGCATAGTTGGTCAGGGTAGGTCCTTGTCCATTGTCCATGTGTTGGCTTCCACAGGAGAACGTCGCTTATGAGCTCGTCCTTACTTCTCCAGCAGTTTTCTGCATGCCTAATCCGTAGCGGCCCGCACGATCAAACCATGTTACGCAACTAGGGAATGAATGAAAAAAAATGAACCTAAGATTAATTTTTTTTGTTGTTGTAATGATTTTATCGATTTTTGTGCAATCGAATTAAGTGACAAATAATCCCATATTAATCAAGTTACGTATTATTTGGATTATTCGGACTATTGTTCTCATCTTTAATGTTATCTGTACAACGTTTCGGTCGATGTGCCCGTCGGTCTTCAACGGGTATTTCTTGTCGGACGCGGGAGCCTTCTCGAACTCGGGTTATTATGGTTAGA
>CM042163.1:45546539-45548269 GCA_023376005.1 Doryteuthis pealeii
ATATTATATATATATATATATATAGTCAGATCTTAGCCCTGAAGAACATTAAGCGAAACTAATAGTGGGTTCGTCTGACTCATTAGATTTATCTTTACTATTTGCTCTACTTAGGTATTGAGCACTTTTTTACTTATTAGCTATTCTCCTAGCGGTTATATGAATATATATATATCTTATATCATATATATACATATAATTGTTTTTTCTTTTGGCCAAATTCTGTACCAATAGATTTATTTTTTGTTGGTACGACTATCTTGGTCTTTTCTTTTTTTCAAAAAATGTTTTCTCCCCGGGTTAATGTTGGGTAGTATATTTACAATCAACTATTAAATATAGCTTATATTATATATATATATATATATATATATATGTTGTGTGTGTGTGTGTGTGTTGTGTGTGTGTGTGTGTGTGTATTGTAATATTTTGTGATATTTTTGCGGATAATATGAGTGCTATATTCTAAGCAGATATGCTTATATCATTGATAGGACCAGTTGGTCTAAAGATCGCATATATATATATATATTAATTGGTAAAGAAAAGCTTATAAATCAATGATTATTGCGGTTATAGACTATTTCTACCCACAGGTATAGTGTGTGTGTGTGGTTGTGTGTGTGTGTGTTGTGTGTGTGTGTGTGTGTGTGTGCGCGCGATTGGGGATTATGTATGAGGAAGGGTCTCAGCTGCTCATGTTCAATGGTCTTATGTGAACATTAGCATCTAAATACACGAAACTATAATAATGAGACTGACCAAAAGCTGATGAGAAACACACCTATATCTATATATGTTTGTGTTGTGTTGTGTTGTGTTTGTGGTGTGTGTGTGTGTGTGTTTGTGTGTGTTGGGCGTGTGCGTTATCTAATGCCGAAGTCAATCATTTTTTTTTCTTTTTTTTTTTCTTTTTCTTTGTAATTATTTATTTTAGCGGGAATTGTGCGTTGCACAGAGGCTTGGGTAATAGGGTAGATCGATTTTTCAGTTTTTTTAGAATATCAAAATTGTCCATCAATGCGAAAGTTGTGAAGTTAGTATACTAAATACTAAACCAAAACTTAGATCTTTAACTTTGCACTATTGGTTTGAGGAATAGCATCAAATATCTTCTATTAAAATGTTTTCGCAAAAATTTAATAACCTTAGAAAACGAGGAGTTTTTATTCTTTTAAAGACAGATATTTGATGCTATTTTCCTTAAAACAATGGTGCAAGTAAAAGATCTAAATTATTGGTATCAGTATTCAGTAATACTAACACCAACTTTCGCATTGATAGACAATTAGATATTTTTAAAAAGTGAAAAATCGACCTACACTATTGCCAGCCTCTGTGCAACGCAATAAATTCCCCCCTAAAAATAAATAATTGGCAAAGAACAAAAAAAAAAAATGATTGACTTCGGCTTAAGATAACGCACACACCACAACACACAAACAAAACACACACTACACATACACACCACTTCACACACACCACACCAAAACATATAAAGATATAGGTGTGTGTTGTGTTTCTCATCAGCTTTGGTCCACTTCCTTATTATATTTGGCGAGGAATTGCTGCCATTTCTTTTTTTGGATAATTTTCATTCTGTCAAATCCTCCCGAAACGCCGGGAAGACATTTGGGAGGTATGGGCTTGATTCCATCTCGTTGAGTGGGTGGAGTCCTTGGCACGGTGCCCGTAAAACGCCTTTGACACCTGTTTTTCTTGACATTCTC
>CM042163.1:45548369-45570869 GCA_023376005.1 Doryteuthis pealeii
CACCGAGAGAGATATACCGTTATTACGTTAACTTCCTCTGTTTTGGTTTTTAATGGAGCTGCATTGAAGTTTTATGAAGGAAGAGACTTAATAAAGAAAGACAACAGCTCGTACAGATAAAAATTTGCTCTTGGTATTTGCAGTTAATGTACTTCATGGCCTTGTGTACTCAGATCCTACTCAAGGTGGAAGAGTTGGGTAACAATTAAATACATATTTTATGTTTGTGGTACAGAGTTTTCAATGCTTAATAAAATAATACCTAATGACATCGCGTTTTGGTTGTGTTATGTTAACTAGAAATAGTAAAATCTAGTGTTTTGATTGAGAAGACAATTGATCGTTTAATTTTTTCAAAATTGATTTTGTTATATTGGCATATAAAACATTCCTCGGGTTATTTAAAAATGCCAAATTCATCCCTGTAGTGTACTAAGTAGTGGTTACTACTTCAAGCCCATAGTGGGGATGAGTGGGCCCATACTTTCTCAGGGTATTAGTCTGAAAGTGAAGGATAATAATGCCGACCTTAGTAGTTTAAAACTCGCACATTAAGCCATACAACATTGGTTACCCTGCAATTATACAAAAAGTAATAAAAGTCACGTGGTAGCCTCATAGTGCGGTATCAGCCTGATAACGATTGCGAGTTTCCTATCATATTCACTAGCGCTAGACGAAGCGAATTGAATTCTGGCGTTTGAGGTGGAGCCCCACCCTACCATCAGCTTCTCACTTTAAACGCACAGATCCCCTGTGCTAAACTCCTACGCTGGGAGTTGGTTGAGGGCCGGTATCGATCAGGAACCTTGTGATTCCTAGCTGAACGCTCTAACCCGCTGAGATAACCGCCCTTTTACCTATAAAGTACTTATTATTTTACCTTATTTTACCTTTATAATACTGATTACTACATCATTTTAAATAATATCTTCTTTTCAATAATAGTAATCTGTTTGCATATAGTTATATGGTTTCAAGTAACCAGTAATAATTCCTTAGTAAACAATTATAGCTTCAAGTAACTATCCTTAATACCAATAATTTACAGTTACATGGTACCAAGTATTCCTATGTAATAATTTTCAAACAGATTTATTTGACCATCTACAGATGAGACAGAATGAGCCAGCGAGTAATGACAATCAAGGAGTACTCACACTCCCTAGAGATCTCAGAACTGAAGCCTCACCACCAGATGCAACCTACTAGGCACCATAAGAATCTTGGTTCGATTCCGAATTGTCTTGAATCAATAACCAATTTATTACCTGAGTGTGTCTCATCATGGTACAATAGTCAGCAAGCTATGTCTCGCAGATTCATTACCGAATAAAAAGCAAGGTTCGATCCTCGCTGGATGCTCCACTACTTGCGATCTTGTGTCACATGTGCCCGTGGCGAATGGTTGGGTATGTATTAAATTATAGTTTCATGATATTCTATCCTACTCCGAATAATTTGCTCATAGTTATATAGTTCCAAATATTCCCATCTAATGTTAATAATTTATCACAAGTTATATTAGTTTCAAGTAGTAGGAGCGCGTGGTGTAATGGTTAAAGTCATGGAAATGGACTCGTCGCCCGAGTTCAAATCCTGGAGCGTGGTAATTGCATTTCACTTAGCGTTAATACCCTTGGGAAGGTATGAATTCTACTCTTCCTCCAGCTATAGGTAAATAGTAGGGGCTATACTGGGTCTTTAAGCTTGGTTAGGCAACCGGTCTAGAGAAGGAAAACTCTGATTTTCAAACCTGTTAAAATCCGCATTAAGAAATTGACCTTGTGTCACATCCTCTCGTGCGGAGGGGCTGGTTAAATATATAATATAGTTTCAAGTATTCTCTATCTATGTCATATATTTTGTACACAATTATAGCTTTCAAGTATTCTATCTATACTAATAATTTGCACACCGTTATACAGTTTCAAGTATTCCTATACTAATGCTAATAATTTGCACACAGTTATATAATTTTAAGTATTCCTATCTAATGTTATAATGTGTTCAAGTTATATGGTTCATATTCCTATCTAATACTATTTATTACCTATTTTATTGCCTGGGTAAGAATTGGTCAATCTTAATGGCATATTAACCTGTCTTACCTGAAGGAATCTTGTTTATTTATATTTACATCTTTAGCGTAATTGTTTCTTAAGAATTTTGTTAAGTATTTTTTTGTTCACTCAATATATAGTCTTTTAGTATTCCTATCTAAATAGTTAAATTAATTTGTACACGTTATATGGTTTCAAGTATCCTATCTTAATACTAATAATTTGCACCAGCTTATATAGTCTCAAGTATTCCTATCTAATGTTAATAATTTGTACCGTTATTGGTTTCAAGTATTCCTATCTAATGTTAATATATTGTACACAATTATATGGTTTAAAGTATTCCTATCGAATACTAATAATTTGCACACACAGTTATAACTAGTCTCCAAGATATACTATACTAATGTTAATAACTTTGTACTCCGATTATATGGTTTCAGTATTCCTATTAATACTAATAATTTGGACACAGTTATATAGTCTCAAGTTTCCTATCTAATGTTAATAATTCGTACCGATTATATGCGTTTCAAGTATTTCCTCTCTAATCCTAATAATTTGCAGCACAGTTATATTGTTTGTGTATTTCTATCTAATACCTCAGTATTAGCCCACATTTTTTCTATGGTTTCAAGTCATGCTATTAATACATCATCTTAATCTGATCTCTGTAACTTAATAAATCAAATATGACTTTGTAAACAACTTTTGAGCTTTCAAATTATAACAATCCTTATAACTAAAGGCATTTACACAAATTATGCGTCTTTTAAAGGTTTAACTTATGCAGTACTTGTGATCATATAATTGTGTTCAAACTATTAGTAATTAGATCGGATACGGAAACGCATATAGACTGCGTGCAATTAATTAGTATTGTGATAAGGAATGTCTGCAAACTATACTAACGCTGTATAAATTCAATGTGTATGGGATTAGGAAATACCTTTCATAGCACTCCTTTTAAAACTTGTTTTAACTTTCTAAATATTTGGAAATATTTGCAGGGCCGCTTAAAAATTGTTTCTGCCTGGAATGGACTACACTCGAAACTAGTTAGAAACCAATAAAAGATAGGAACATTCAAATAAATATTCCTGTTCATCTTATACCCACTTTGTTTCATCTTGTTAAACATAAGACTAAAGATGCAATGATATATATTAATATATATATATATACTACTATATACTATTATATTATATATTATAATTGTGTTGTGTGGGGTGTGGTGGGGGTGTGTGTGGTGTGGTGGTTGTGTATAACATTTATATTATATATATATACTATATAAAAGTGACGAGAAAGGAAAGAGATGAATAAAACGATAAGACTGAATATGAATATTTTTTCTATATATTCTGTCAAAGATATTCGTAGTTATAATATATAATTATATATATATATATATATACCTATAGTATATGGGATGAATGCAAACTCGATAGGGTTTCCTATTCCCGGACTTGAGGTAGCCCTGGCAAACGCTTCTGCAACTGAAGAAAGCCGGGCATACCGCCTCGAAACACGGTGTGTCTCGTGGATAGATATATATATTATATAATATATATACTATAATATATAATATTATTAGATGATAGAATAGATAGACTATAGATATGAAATTGACTTCTAGTACGCATTATGTGAGTTGAGCGAGACCTCAAGTGCAGAGCAAGGTAGATAGTAATATTAAGATAGACTATGAATCGACTTTAAATAGTCGATAGATGGATAGACTAGGTGAACGCGCATAAATAATGTGAAGAGATAGATAGATAAATAATATGATTGGACTAGATAATATTTATATATATCTATATATATATATATATTATTAAGATTTTTTTCTTTTAAAAATGAAATACAACGATTGTAGAAAATTATAGATTATAAAATGTCCTCGTACATTCTAGTATAAAATGTGTGCCGCCCGCACACACAACACACAAATCTAACAAATTATCAATACATGTTCACATACACATCAACAACACTCACATACACACCACGACACATGATACACCCACAAACATCATATACTGTACACAACCCTTAGGGCCGTGCAGCATTTTATGTCGGACCTGTAAATCCAAAAAAATCGCCAAACCCATTCTTAATTAACTGTCCCGTGTCCTTGGGGGAAATAAATGATCTAATTCTTTTTGTGTTCTCTCACTAAGCAACACATTGAGTTCTTGGGGACAAACACTCTCCACCCATTACTACGTGGTGTCACTGTTTGGCAGCGAAAGCACAAAGCTGTTACTACTTCGGTTGTCAGCTTGGAAATTAAAGCATCACACTGAGAAATATGACGTGACGTGTTTTAATTGACACATTAATACTTGGTTGACACAAATAAAACACATTTATTTCAATCTAGATATCTAAATATCTACCACTCATGTCTATTTTCAGAGTCCTTATCAAGAGCTACGTATATATGTGTGTGCGTGCATGTGTTGGTGTGTGTGTGTGTATGTCTCTCTCTCTCCTCTCTTCTCTCTTCTTCTCTCCTCATCTCTCTCTTCTCTTCTCGCTCCTCTCTCTTTTTTCACACACAACGCAACGCCCCTACTGCACACAGGGCATACACACACTAGGAAAAAATTCCCCTCCACAATGAGTCTATTAATTTCTGTTTATTAAATCCCCAATCTATCTTCTTTTCATCTCTCTTATCTTTCTCTGTCTTTTCTCTCGTTTTCTCTCTCTCTCTCTTCTCGGTCTCTCTCTCTCTTTCTCTCTCTCTCTTAAAAACACATACATTATTGCATCTATTCATACTGTCTGGTTGATTATCTATCTTCGTATATCTATCTATCTATCCTATCGTATCTAATCTATCTATCTCTCCCCCCCCAATAGTCACTTTGCATTTTTACCTCAGTGCAGAACATTCACATTCAATAACAACATATATTATTTCAGTTTGTTTCAAATTCATATCTGGTTATAATTTTATTCTATCTGTCCTCAAGTCTGTTTTATGCAATATGTTTTTTTTCTCACACACGACAATATATATATTATATATGTGTGTGTGTGTGGGTGTTAAGAGTAATGTCCTCTGAATAATCTACGGGGTGATACTCAGGTAAAAATAATATTCATGTCTTATCAGTTTTTTCTAAAAAACATCAGCTCTAACATATGTTATGAGTACTCTTTTTAATATAAACATATTTCCCATTCATTATTTTTCCGATTATTCCGGTTACTGCTTTTTTACCACCCTAAACTCGAAGTCAAAAATTGGTGAGCGCTTCTTTTTTTGTCTTTTCGGTTAAAGGGTGTCATATTTCTCCCTCTTTAAAAAATGCAAATAACCACGTTATACTGGCGGCGCAGACCACGGGCACAGTCACATAAACAGACACATGCCATATATGGTAGCAAACATACACAACACACTACATACAATTACACACACACATACCACAACAAATACGACACACACAACATATATATATATATATATATAATATTATATATAATATATATAAGTATTGAATATTGAATGAAGATCAGATGGAATGAGAGAGAAAGTAAAAGTTTTTGTAAATATGGTGTTCCTTTCCAAAGTATCACACACACACACACACCACACACACATAACACACACCAGTGACATATATTTATATATATAATATATATTTATATATATATATATAATATATATAACCCCATATAACCCAGTATAAACTTGAAAAAACTTTTATCATTTTTAAATAATGCTCCCTTTCTAATAATGTATCAAAGAATTTCCTTCTTTCAAATATATTTTTTTCTTCCTGAAGGATGACCGAAGGTCGAAACTAGTTGAGAATAAAACAACATACAAGATATTCTCCTGATTGTTCTTAATATTTTGTTCACTATATATATATATATATATTATATATATATATATATATATTATATATATATTATGATATTAGTAGAGGAAAAAGAGTTAAGGATAATTAAATAATCCATTAAGCGGCAATAATATATTATATATATATAATATATATATGTGTGTGTGTGTGTGTGTGTGTGGTGTGTGGTGTGTGTGTGTGTGAAGGAGAGAGAAAGAGGAGAGACGCACATACGACTGTTGAAAAAGTAAAAAGTTACAAACGAGAAAAGAGATAAGCTTTGCCGTTTCCCTTTTAGTGTTTTTGTTTTATACCGACTGTTGGTGGAAAAAAAAGTAAGGTTTAACAAACGGGAGAAAAGAGATACTGCCCTTATCGATTCACATGACTGGCTCTCTTCTTCCAGGTGAAATACAGAATTTGCAAAAATTAGTTTACCGTTATCCGCCCTCTAGTAAGAGATCTGGGTAGGATTGAGCGTGTCTAGTGGGTGAGCGTATAGTAAGTGTGGGAATGACTCGCCGTGCTCTCTTTCTCGTTTTTTCTCTCCTCGGCATGACATCACTCTCTCTTTCTCCCTTGTCAGATCGGCAGTTTCAGGTGTTTATTTTCTCTATCTAGTTCTCTGTGGCTCCTCCCGTCGTTGTCGTCTCTCTATGACAAGTCCTCTCTCTTCTTATCTATTCTCTCTCTCCATCGTCTGTTTCGTCATTGGCAGCATCGCTGCGGTTTTCTCATTCTTTCAACCTATCGATTTTACCAAACATGAATACCGTATGCTACGGTTTCCCCGGCGCGCACCGGGCTGTCACGAAGAGACATCATACCGTACTCTGGTTCTATAGTAGTTTCTTCTAGAAAGTTTGGATCGTGTTTTTGAAAACAACACACGTCCTTTTTTTTTTCGCAAACTCTCGCTTTCTTTCTCAAACTCTCGAGAGCCTTTTCACATCTCCTTTTTTCCAAGACTCATCTTTTTTTTTTTTCCAAACTCCTCTCCTTTTTTTTTCCCTAAAACTTCTCTTTTTTTTCCGACACACGTCCTTCTTTTTTTTTTCCACAAACTCTCCCCTTTCCAAACTCGTCGCCTTTCTTTTCGTTTTCCAAACACTTCGGATCCCCTTTGTTCCAAAACTCTCCTTTTTTTTCGTCCAAAACTTGTGCCCTTTCTTTGTCCTCCTCTTTCTTTTATTTTCTCTCTCCACAACTCTCAAATGCTTTTCTTTACACACTCTCACTTTTTCGCAAACTCTCTTTTTTCACACACTCCTTTTTTGTTCAAACTCTCCCCTTTTTTCCAGGACTCTCCTTAATTCCCACACTCTCCTTTTGTTTTTCGCAAACTCTTCTTTTTCTGAACTCTCTTTTTTCCCACACTCTTGATGATATGATATTTTAACTAGCAGGCCAATGTGAAAGGCATAACCTGTTCTCGTTCTATTTTTGTTGTATTTTATAGTTCCATTCTCTAATAGTAGGTTTATGTTTTGGAGTTTGTTATTAATGAGTGGCATTCCGATGATTTTGCCATATTTTAATGATGATATTTTACACAACTGTTTTAATAATCAGTATATGGTATTTTGGTTTTTGTTATTGTATCTTTATTGTCTATCTCACCCATCATCATTCACTAGCGGACACAGAATATCCCAATATGCACTACATGCCAAGAGAGATTAGGAAGGTCTATTTGCTTGAAAATATTGTGTCCGAAAACCTAACGTTGGGTATGAAAACATGTAAATCGGGTAGGCAATTTAAGTTTATTTTTTATTAGATGAAGGAGTTCTCAATACTCTCTAAAGCTCCAAAATTGGAACTTCACCATTAGATGCAGTTTAACGTAATACCTTGTAACTGTGCAGACGAAATTATTATTATTATTATTATTATTATTATTATTATTATTATTCCACCAATAATATCTGATGGTTCTAACTGCGATAAAGTGACAACAAGCCCTTTAAATATCCTTCATTATCCAGTATTCTTTAACGGCCTCTCGTCGGTGGTGTAAATAGTGGTACAGCTAGTCTCATGGTTCTATTACTATTGATAACGAGTTCGATCCTCACTGGATACCCCATATCTGTGACTTGTGTTACATCCTATCCGTGATGAATTGGTTAGAATGAAAATTTTTTTTACGTTTTTTTTCCTTTTAATTTTTCTTCTTTTTTTCTTTCTTTCTTCTTTTATGTTTCTTTTCTTTTTTCTTTTCTTTTCTTTTCTTTCTTTTTTTTCTACTTCATTCTTTTTTCTTTTATTTCCCTCTTTTCTTTTTGTTTTTGTTTTTTGTTTCTTTCCGTTTTTTTTTTTCTTCTATTTTACTATATCTATTCTTTTTTCTACTGCCAACATTTTTCCTCCATTTCTTTCACTAATTTTCTCACGTCTTTCATTTTCTTTCATTAACACTTTCACTTTAAATTATTCTCATTTTTGAATTTTTTTGAATTTTTAAAAATCTTTATTTATTTATTTAATTTATTACTTTTCCTTTGATTTTTTTTTTTGGGGGGGGGTTCTTGTTTTAATTATATTGTACTTTTTAAGTTATTTACCCCATCTCTCCAACCATTCTCTCTCTCTCTCTCTCTCTCTCTCTCTCTCTATCTATCTATCTATCTATCTATCTCTCACTCCTCTCTTTCTATCTATCTATTTACTATCTATCTATCTATCTATTATCTCTCTTTTCATTCATTTCTCTTATGTCTCTTATTTCTGGGTTGCTTCCTTTTCCTTTCTTCCTTCTTTCTTTCATTTAATTTCCCTGACTTTTTGCTTCATTATTTTTTCTATTTTTATTTTCATTCCCTTTTCATTATTCATTCTTTCTTTCATCTATTTCATTCAATGACTTTTTACTTGAATATCTTCTTCTTTCTATTTATTTTTCTATTTTCGTTTTCATTCACAATGCCTTCTAACTTACATTGATTGCCATTATTCTTTCTTTCGTTTGATTTCTCTTTTTTATCGTTTATTCGTTTAATCGTATGAACAAAATAGATAAATAAATAAATACTATTATTTATTTATTTATTTTGTTCATTATCTCTTTCATTCTAATTCATTCTTCTTCGTTAGCTCTCTTTGTTTTGTTTTCTTCTTTTTTGCCATTCCATTTTTCTTTAATTTCTTTCTTTTAATTATTTTACTTTTGTCTTCTCTCTCTTTCTTTTTCTTTTCTTTCTCATTCTCCTTCTTCATTCTTTTATTCTTTGGTATTTGCTTCTTCTTCTTCTTCTTCTTCTTCTTCTTCTTCTTCTTCTCTTTCATTCATTTCATTCATTCATTTTTTCTTCTTTCTCTTTTTTGCTTTTTACTCTATCTCCCGCATCCTTTATTTATCTTTCTTTACCTCTCTTTGATTCTTTACTTTATTTTCTTCTTTCTCGTTGTCTTTCTTCTCATACTCTATCTATCTATCTACTTATCTATCTCTAGTTAATTTATCTATTTATTTATTTATAACATTTCCTTTGGATTTTTTTGTTTTCTTGCTTGTTTTTTATATTATTCTAAGCTTCTTTCGTTATTTTCTTTAATTATTTAACTTTTACATTTTCTTATCCCCGTCTCTCTCTCTCTCTCTCTCTCCTCTCTCTCTCTCTCTCTCTGTCTTCTCTCTCTCTCTCACTCATTCAACACACAACACAACACAACACACTTCAGTTTCAGTAGAGACCTCTTCATTCCTCTACAAAAAAAACGCACCGTTCTTCGTTCTTCTTACACAATACCACTAATGTTCAAAAAACTTCAAAGTGCACACCTCACCTTTCTGTTTCCCTCCTCGCGTCGAAGCCAAGTCCATCACCTTCATCATGCCCGACTGCTAAAAGACTCTCCGTGCTCCGTTCCCGGTATCGACTTCTACAATAACTTCACGCATGCGCCAAGCACACAGACACACACGCTATTGGCAGAGCGAGATGGAGCTGAAGAGAACTAACAACATTTAAAAACCGCTTCTTGTAGTTTGCTCTGGTTGGCAAAGAAAATTCGTTGGTACCATTATAGTATGTGGCCTACCTGTTTGAATGTGGCCTTAGGAAAATCCATTTCTCTCTTATAGTATGTGGCCTACCATAAAAGCATATTATAAGATTATAATAATAACTGCTACCCTAAAGCCATAACATTAACCCTATAACCTAACCTGTTCAGAATTAGAATATTTTAGAATTAAATAGATCTCTGATTTATGTAAACTATGGATAAATTCTTTTTTTGTTGTTGTTGTTGTTTTAATTATTCTTAATTACTATATACATCTTATGCCTGAATTGCATTTCTTGAAATTGAATATATGTGAAAAATAATTAGTTTCAATAAATTGCCTTCTACTTATATCTATAAATATACTCTTACTGAGGTAGGACACATTCAAACTGGGTAGGACACATACTATTACAGAATCAAAAAGGTAGGCCACATACTATAACGGCACCAATTCGTTTTCACATATAACTGTATTAACCCTTTCGTATACAAATCATTTTTATCCTTGTAAAAGTGGGAGAATTACTTATAGAAAATATGTAAAGTAGAGAATATGTTCAAACAAGTCGTTCAATCCTATATTAGCTAGAGCAGTGGATATACCACAGTATAAAAATCTAATTATTACAACGTTTGATATGCTTACTTAAGAGCTATTGCAAAATTGTTCAATATGTAAAAAGTATATTAAATATAATGTTAAATAAGAAAATTTGCATAATACAGGATATGTTCAAATATTTCAGTTAATCATATATATCCATTGCAAAAGTTAGTGCACGGTGTAATGGTTCGAGTCGTAGGAAATGTATTCGTCAAACCGAGTTCAATTCCTGGACGAGGGTGTTTGCATTTCACATTGTACCAATACCCTTGGGAGAGGTATGTATCCAACTACTCTCCCGCCAGCTATGGGTAGATAACAAGGCAGTCAGGAATCTTTAACCATGGCTAGATAACCAGCCTTGCGGATGGATTGGTGAATATATAAGCCACTTCACCTACTTGACTTTGCTATATAGCAAAGTAAAGTGACCGGACAGAGAGGGAGTCTATCCCCTTTTCATTAGTGCTAGACAAAGAGGATTTTTTAGCGTCTGGGATGGAGTACACACAGATCCACGCTTTTGCAACACATATGCTGTTGGCAAAGGGCTTGGAATCGAACCGGAACTTTGTAGTTACTGGAAGATGCTCTAGCGACTGAGCTAAACAAAAAAACATGATAAGTTGATCAGTTATTGTTTTGTTTGGTTTCTTTGTTTAATGGTATATCCACATTCGTGGATTATTTAATGCTAAATCCATCCTTGTAGAAGAACAGTAAGTTTGATTTCTTTGTTTAATATCAACCTTTGTGGGTTATTTATTATTGTCATTTACTATTTAACAGTCTATCAACCTTTGTGTATTATTTAATGCCGAAGCCATTTCTTGTAGAAGAACAGTAGGTTTGCTTTCTTTGATTAATGGCATATCAACCTTCGTGGGTTATTTAATGCCAAAGCCATCTTTGTAAAAGAAGAGTAGTGGTACTGTTTAACCCACAGCAGCAGGGATAGGAAGGGGGTATTAGTCACAGAGGGAAGGTAATAATATGACTGAAGGTTTTACTACGATATCATAGTCCATCATGTTAACCACTACGCCACGGAAACTCTCCCATCTCCTATTTGATCAGCAATTGTATGTCATAGTACATTGCATGAAAAAAAAATGAAATACTTTTAATCCTATTTTTGAAAAAAAAAAAACCTTCACAATCTAATACACAGTGGCCTCCTTGCGATGTTTCTATACATTAACATTGAATTGGTCAACGTACAACCAATAGGGAAATGCCTTACATTGAGCTATCGAAAAATGTCTCTCTATCTGCAAAAGGGTTGAAAGAAAAGAAGAAGAAGAAGAAAGAAGAAGAAGAAGAAGAAGAAGAAGAAGAACTGATGAAGAAGAAGAAGAAGAAGAAGAAGAAGAAGAAGAAGAAGAACATTTTCTGGGATTCTGGAAAAAACATATACATCAAAATTATTTTTTCTTAGAATCAATAACAAAAACATTGGTTGTACTAAAAGTAATGCCTGTTTGAGTATTTTCTCCGAATTTACCCAAAAGTGCATTTAATCTTTATGTCACCAGATAGGCTAATGTTTCATACATGATGAACATAATGTCATTTTTCAGGTTTTCAGTTGTTTTGTATTGTGTTTTTGTTTAGTTTTATTTATTCTTCTTTTTTTTCTTTTTTTTTGTTTGTTTTTTTTGCACACGTTCTATCGAATATAGGTAATTTTTAAACAGATCTATTTGATTCATACATGGGACCCTTACACTCCAAGTCAGGGTGGACCTGGGAGTAATAGTGATGAAGGAGTATTCAACTTCCCAGAGCTCTATAACAGGAGAATAGACAAGGCTGCTCTAGACCATGTGCGTAGCTGCAATATGTTTTAAATATAGGGGTCCTGATCCGACAGGCATTCTTTTAGGCACCCTCATGCATCGGCCATCTTGACTTAAAATCGAATATAAAAAACATATCTTACCTTAACGACCTTGAATCCTGGGTAAGAATAGGGAACTATAGATGTAAAAAAAAGTAAAGTCGGCTGTGCTACTCATGCGCTGAGATGGCCAGGGCCGGTATCGAACCCGGAAAGTGTGTATAAGGAAAAGAATACTTTTAATTACTAAGTTTCGTATGAAATATATAAAAAATAAAGAATATCACAAAAACAATGAAACTTTTTTACAAAACAATGTTTTTGGTTACTTTTTTATGGCATATCCTTCGTAGTTATTTAATGTCAAATCATCCTTGCAGAAGAAACAGTAGTGGTAATAATTAAGCCTATAGCTGAGATGAAGGAATGGAAAAATTATTCCAATGACAACAGAAGGAATGTATAAAGGAAGTTAAAGTAACTAGAAATACAAAAAACGGATGTCAACCTGTCTATGGTTATTTATGTTTAGGGACGGTTGGAGTCATGAATATCTGTGAAGTCAGCATGATGATGATGATGATGATGATGATTTATTTTTTTTTACTCAAATTTATTTAGACAAGAGCCTTAAATTCCATGTAGCCGAGGGCCCTGATTTTTGGAGACAGATTTTTTTTGTCTGAAATTTTTTGTTTTTTATAAGAGATTAGAACTTGACTCATGTTTAACGTAACCAAAACACTGAGTGAAAAAGAAAAAAAATAGATGAATACAAATAGAATACACAAAGAGAAAAAGATAGAATCAATGAGACAAAGAAACAATTTCGAATTTAGTGATGATACGGTACAAAAAAAAAACGTGTTATCACGAGATGAAAGAAAGGAAGGAAAACAAGAAAAGAAAAAAAAAGAAAAGAAAAGAAAAAAAAGAAAAAGAAAAGAAAAGAAAAAAGAAAAAGAAAAAAAAATTGCCATCAAACTCTTCATTCGAAATATAATATTTGAGACAAAAAAACAAAACAAAACAAAATGCAATTTATAATAAACTTAACCGTTTTTTTTTTTGTGTTTTTTTAATTATTGCCACAAATTTTAATAAAAATTCAATGGCTGAGACACACGTGATATTTCTTAAAATTTTCTTTTTAGAAAGTTATGATTTTTTTAAGGGAACTTTGAAAACAATAATCAAGGAAACTAACCACTTGCTATGTGTGTCTAATCCATTGAAGCTTCATTAAAATTTGTGGAAACAATAGAAAAATTGTTTAGTTTGTTCATTGTCAGTGGGTTTTTGGGTTTTTTTCCAATACGCTAACAGGAATAAACAAATTGCTCAATCAGCACTTGGCAGTAGTGCTCCCTCTTAATTATTTGCACCTCATCCCAGAAAGAAATAGGTTCTCTACATCTTTTTCGACCGTCTCACTTTCGTTTTTGTTTGTTTTTCTTTTGAGCGATGTTCAACAAATTGTTATACCTTAACAAATGAGACAATTAAGCGATAGATGGGTTTGAAACTTATAAACTGGAGAAACTTATTAAGGGAATGTTTGGTTTGGTTTGGTTTGGTTTTACGGCATATCAACCTCAGTGGGTCATCTAATGCCGATAAAGTTTTAAAATAAATCAATTCTTAATGGATAATACATTTTTTATAAATACATTTTTCTATTTAACCCATAGATGGGACCCTAACAGGTACTACTACTCCGGGTCAGAGTGGACCAGGGAGCAATGGTGATGAAGGGGTGCTCCACATTCCCCAAACCTCCCAAACTGGAACCTCATCATCAGATAGAGTTTAACGTCATTCCCAGGACATGTAGACCCTCAGACACCGCCTTCTAGCACCCATATGATAAAAAGGGGTTGGGGCTTGCCATAAGGGCAATAGGGTTGGGAAAATCATATAGGTGCTAGCGCTTGACGTGACCAGCCGATTGATCGGAGGAGGCCTCTCCGACCGCCCGTCTAGCCCAAGATAGGGCCAAAGTGGAATATTGCATGTCATGGACTGCTCATCCACCTGGGTTCTATCCTTAAACATCACGGGTCGCCACCCACGGCCAACAAGTGGCCCCATTGGGGGAGTCTTACCCCTCTGCAGAGGTGCAGTCGGTGCATTCTAACGCCGCAGCTGACATGGCGGTTATTAAGGGAAGTTTGTGCTGATAGTTATTCTAAAGAAAAATACTGGCATTTCTTGAGCTTGATATGAGATTGATTAAAGTCTTTGTATAAGGCGAAATAAATAAGGGAAGATTGACAAAACAACTGTGGATTTTCGGAGGGATATGATGCTAGATATATAGCAAGATAACATTTAAAAAATGGTATGGCATGCAAGGAAATATGCAGATTCATATATTTGTGAATTCTTCTGACAAGAGAATAACAAAAAAGTAACACTTTCAATCAAATTCTTAATGATATAGTTTACTCACAATAAAGAGTTTTTCAAACACATTCATCGCTTAGTGGACTTTTTGTAAAGGTATGACAATTTGCCGAACACCGCTCCAAATAAAAACAAAAAAACAACGAAAGGGAATCGGTCGAGAAAGTTGAAGGTATCTACATATCTTTATGTAAATCTAAGTTGATGATTTTATTGTCATTTCTGGTAGAGTTCGATGTGTAGATTTCAATGCCACCAAAGAAAGTGATCAATTTGAAGAGCACGTCTAGTACACCGTTACAACTATGTGATCATTTTTTACAAACTGTTAAGTCCTTGTGTGGAAACTGGACGCTAGTAACAGCCTTTCTGTGAAGGTGGGTACGATATGTTGATTCTACACAATCCATAATGGACGCCCAATATTTGTGATTTCGAGCTAGTCTACGCTTAGCTTAGTACATACCTATCCGGATAACCTGGTGACCTGAATTTTCAAAGAAGTCACATCTAAGGCAACGTAAGTAAACACCTAGTAAGGAGAAAAGTATACAAAAATTAAACTTTTAAAATTTCAATATTTTAGGGAAAATGCAGATGATTAAAAAAAATTTTATTCAAGGAAAATATTTGTGACAATTTCTCGAAATTGAATCAATGGATTTATTTATAAAAATATATTTACTAAGTAAACTTTGATATAGCATCTAATACATGAATACATAGATAAAGGGTTTCTTATATAACATCCTGTAAAGACATATATAGTTTATAAAAAACAGCAAAATTAAGTCAAAGATTGACTTACATATAGCCGACGCTAAAGCGTTTCGGTTTTAATAAAAACCATCAATGGGGCTTAATATAATAATATTAATTCATACGAAAGGAATGGTGTAAAAACAAGCAACATTTTTTGAGCCTCAATTTGCAGTGTTAGATGGCTCAACTCCGCAACCGAAATGTAAGAAAATGTAAAAATGGAACGTCACGCGGTGTAAGCATTTCCATTTAAATGGTTGATGTAAAAAAAAATAATCCTGTATAATATAAGAGAATCTTTTGTATTATCAGCGTTATTCGGACTATTGTCCCCATCTTCATTGTTATTTGTACAACGTTTTGGCCGATATGCCCTCCGGTCTTCTTCAGTTATTTCTTGTCGGGCTCGGGAACCTTCTCGGACTCGGGAACCTTCTTTTCGAACTCGGGAACTTTCTTGCCGTAATCTGGAGCCATCACGGAACTTTGAACCTAACCCTTTATTTAGTCCACGGGGGTATCCTGTTCTCGTTCTGCTAACCATAGCTGGGGTAGGAGTTGTGTTAATTATTTTTCTATGTTACTGCTTCTACTCAGGATTGAACCCGGAATCCAGAGATAACTGTCACTTGGAACTGTATTAACCTAACTACCTTATCCACTAGGCCATGTGTCCAATTAGACACATGTGGACAATAGTCCGAATAACGCAGATAATACTAATCATCAAGCCTCATCTCAAACATTCAGAGAAAATATTTTCTATTTTATATTTGTGAATATAATATATTGCCTTTAAGCGAGTAGTCCAAAATTGGAAACTAGTTTAAGGATCAAGTCCAGCGCCCCAGAGAGCTCCTGAAAATTGCATTCGGAGAGTAAAGCCGGTGTTAGTGGGAATTGCCGAAGGAAGCAGGCCCTTGTTGATATGTAAAAAAAAAAGTCGACGGGGCGGCCTCAAGTCGGTATCAGCCAATCAGCGAGGTAGTCTATCCATTTTCAATAGCACTAGATCAAGGAGATTGTTTTAGCATCTGAGGTGGAGCGCTCCACCTACCACCAGCTCCTTACTTTACCGCACAGATCCCTGTGCTACTCATACGCTGAGTTGTCGAGGACCGGTATCGAACTAGGAACCTTGTGGTTTCTAGCCGAACTCTCTACCGACTGAGCAAACCATTTTGTTCTATTTGATGTTGTCATTCTAAATAAATTCCAGGCTATTTGTGGTAAATTTAATACTGTTAGTAGTTATACTGGTTTCAGCAAAGATCAACAAACTAACTAATTTTAGATTGGTGAATACGATATAGAATATATATGAAAATATTGAAATATACATATATTAAATGCATTTCTGTATCACTCTTCCTTTTTTAACTTATAGTTTTTTCTTGTTTTATTGATTACAGATTTTTTCATCTTAATGAAATAATTAGTATTATCTGCGTTATTCGGACTATTTTCCTCATCTTCATTGTTATCTGTACAAACAATAACAATGAAGATGAGGACAATAGTCCGAATAACGCAGATAATACTAATCAAGCCTCATCTCAAACATTTAGAGAAATGAATGAAATAATTCCATGAATTTGAATACAGTATTTCCTGATGATCTTGGATTCCATCCTACTCATGAAGGAATGGGTTGGGGAAACACTTACCAATCCGGATATTCTTGGAAAGGTATGAATTCTCTCAAGCTATAGGTAAATAGTAGGGCAGAATGGATTCTTTAACTTTGGTATGGCAATCAGTCTAGGAGAAGGAAATTTTTGAATCCAAACCTGTTGTTCTCCACTTGAAAAAAGAATGACTTTGTGTTGCATCTTGTTCGTGGTAGAGGGGTTGGGTAAATACATGTATACCAATACGGATTCATCTGAGTGCCATGCCACGGGGCAGGAAGTAACCAACTCGGTGTGCAGACCATTACTAGTGGGTCCGATTCAAGTCTCCAGGCATGTTCTTAGTATTCTAGCCGATCTAAATAATGCTCTTGTATAGATGGTATCTATTCTTCCTCTGATTTACAATCAATTCAGTCTTTGTTGGTCGGTCTTCACCGGTGTGTCCATGTGTGTGAGTACACAACACACACACACACTCGTTTCAAAGATATCTGCAAGAATGATCTCAGGTTCTTTCGTATTACCCCTTCCAGCTGGAAAAATTTACCTCAGGACCGCTCTCGGTGGCGGCAGGCTACCATAGCAGACATTTCATGTCTGAAGACACCCTGGTGCAATTCCACAGCCACAGGAGGCGCTGTAACCTCAAGGGCACAAGAACTATATAGTCTTCCGAGACTGCAATGCCAATGGTATATTATATATATAATATATATATATATATATGTGTGTGTGTGTGTGTGTGTGTGTGTGTGTGTGTGCAACGACTAAGCTAAGCTTAGTAAACATCTAAATGATTTGGAATCATCTAGACACTTTACTATGAAGCAAAGATTAACGAGCTAGTCTGGCAGCTCATTATCAGTGTTTAGCACTCACTGGGTGCTCAAAAAACATGGCCTTGTACTTGACTTGTACATTTTCATTTATTCGCAGCATTTTTAATCATTTTATAAACCAGACGATACCACCTCATCATATATCACAAGGCAATACATTCTACGTTCTTCAATTATCGGTCATATACCTTCTTCAACCCTTTCAATGGCGCTTCGTATACGCCGTATGTGGTGTAATGGTTAAAGTCATGGGAAATCGACTCGTCACCCTAAGGTCAAATCCTGGACATGGTAATTTCATTTCACTTAGCGCTAATACTCTTGGGAAAGGTATGAATCCTACTCTCCCTCCAGCTATGGGTAAATAGTAGGGCAGACTGGGCTTTCTAACCTTGATTAGGCAACTGGTCTAGGAGTAGGAAAACACTGAATTCAAACCTGTTGTACTCCGCTTAAGAAATTGACCTTGTGTCACATCCTGCTCGTGCGAAGAGGTTGGTAGATATATATATACACCGTATGTATCCCCTTTAGAGGGCTAAGACACACCCTCGGAAGGAGTGTCCTTGGTATAACACTAAACTTCATCCGGTTTTGAGGCTCCAGTTCTGGAAGTATTGGGAGTGTAGAGTACTCCCTCTTTGATATTACTCCCAGTTCCATTCTGAGTATCTCCGGGTCAAATAGGTCTGTTTCAAAATTGTTAGTGTTCGATGGTTATACTTGAAACCGTATAACAATTTTGTCAAGAAAATTACAAACTACATTCAAAATGATACTGCTAAGATGAACGGACGTTATTTATTTATCTTTAAAAGCCCTATCCGGTGACCAAACGCTGCTGATGACCGTAGGGTTGGCAGTACCGCCTTAAGCCATTGAAACTGTGTTAACACCTGTAGTTGGCGGCTGATGAGAACAGAGTTTTGTACGTAGTATTTATTACACGTTATAAGATAATAAAAAAATTGTTTAGATATATAACACTGTGAAAACATATGACTTCGCGTTTTCCTATCAGGAATTAGTGATTATATTTAATTTTAAGTTAATTGTATCCAAAAAAATTACTATTATTAAATAAGAATAGTTACTATAGAGCATATAACTGTGTATAAATTGTTAGTAATGGATGAAAATGCTCGATACCATATAATTGTGTGCATATTATTTGTATTATATTGGAATATTTGGAACCATATTAACTAAACGAATAAAGTAAATTAGTCGAGTAGATCTAAAATCGGCATCAGCCAGACAGCCAAGGAGTCTATCCCCTTTTCACTAGCACTTGACCAAGGATATTGTTTTTGTGTCTGAGGTTGAGGGCCACACCTGCCATCAGCTCCTTACTTTATCGCACAGATACCTGTGCTACTCATACTCGAGTTAGTGAGGTCCGGTATCGAACCAGGAACCTTGCGATTCCTAGGCAAGTGCTCTACCGACTGTTTGATAATTTGCAATTGAAAAAAACGTGCAATGGAATGTTGAAAATATAAATAGTTAAGATTGTAATCAAACCTTGGCATCAAATAACCTATAAGGCGTTGGTGTGACGTTAAACAAATATAAACAGAACCAAACTATTTATCTTCTTTCTTTTGCGTCTCGTATCGCTTTCTAGGGTGGTTGTGTGGTTATATTTTACGGCATGTCAACTCCTGTTGGGTTATTTTATGCCGAAAAGGTTTTGTTTTATTCATTCTTATTGAGTGTTCAAAATTTATTTTTTTAAATTCAATTTTTTAGAAACGTTTTTTCAAACACATTTTTCTATTTAAGCCATACATGGGGTCCCAACATGTACTACCACTCAGGGTCATAGTGGAACTGAGAGTAATGAGAGGTACCCCACACTCCCTAGAGCTCCAAAATTGAAACTTCATTTGATGCAGTTTAACGTCATATCCAAGATACATCACTTTCTAGGTTTGGTTTCTTTTTTTATTGATAAGTTTTCCTTCTTCTATACTGGTTGCCTAACCAAGGTTAAAAAGCCATGTCTGCCCTACTATTTACCCATAGCTGGAGGGAAGGTAGTTGGATTTATACCTTTCCCAAAGGCATTAGTGCTATGTGAACTATAGCTTCGTCCAGGATTTGAACTCGGGTCGACGATTCCATTTCCTACAACTCTAACCATTACACCATACACCTCCAACAGATTCCTTCAACATCATCGAAGTTAAGCAATGATGGGACTGTTCAATACTTAATTGGGTGACCATTTATGCAACAGCAAGTACAATAAGCAACCTGGGTCCTTTTTCAAATGGTCAATATGCCGTAAAACAATATATCCAAACCAAGCGACGACTCACACCTATAGCTTTTATGTTTGTAATACCAAATACTAAAAAAAACACAGAGAAATACAATGTACTATTATTATGCATATAGCATTCCTATTCAGTTATTAGCAGTTGCCTTTATTCCATAGTATTTCCATAGTAAAATCATGTACAATGCGTTTGCTTATATATTTATGTATATCAACGCGATGACTAAGCATTGGTACACATATGTACCACTATGTATGTTATTGATGTACGTAATATTACATATACGTACCATTGCAAATATTTCACTTCCTTTTTGAAACAATATCTAGAATATATACTTTCATTATAACATAGCAGTATCTACATATACTACTTAAAGAAGGTGGAAACAATGAAAAATTATGTTATAACTAGAACTTTTATTCAAAAAGTGATATAAAAACAAACCAAAAAATAGGAATCCATTCACAGCCAAATATCTCTTTTTATCACAATAGAATATCTATTAATAATGGAGATTCGCTTCCGGTTTTTGTCTGTAACAAAAAATACGTCACTGCTTACGTCACACTACCTATAATCGTCATAACATAGAATAAATACACTCAAAATTTGAGCATGCAATGTTAGACAGCCTTCATTGGTCTTTTAAACAGGTTTTAATAAATACATACCTGGTATTATCTATCTATATATAGTTTGTTTTATTTTAATATATATTTAAAGTTATCAGAACTAAGTTTCCATTTCAATTTTTTTATTTTTTACTTCTTTAATAAATTTATTTTATTTTTTACTCCTTTAATAAATTTGATGATTTTACTTTACTTATGATACAAACTCTCTGATATAAAAATTTCAACTCCCATCCCTTCAGGCAATATTTATTTTACGTCGCCCAGAGGACGTTTTTTTATATTGCTAGTTAAAATAATAAAGATTTGAAATGAAATAATGAAAGGATTTGTATGAAAATAATCACAGAAAAATATGTGCACCAAATGTGTACAAACACGTAACACTGTCTATTTACCATTGCCGTACACGTGTTGGTATTATATAATGTCACAGAGGTTTTATACATTATTGACCCACTACGTGTACCGGCAATAGTTTCGAACATGATGCAATAAAGGCAACGTGGAAATGTCAGTGAGGAGAAACTTCCTTTCGAACAAATGTAGGCAACGTGTTGATGTCAAGAAAGAAAGTAAGCAGATTAGGTAAAGAAAGAAATAAAGAAAGAAAGAAAGAAAGAAAGAAAGAAAGGGGAAGAATGGGGAAGGAAAAAAAGAAAGAAAGAAAAAGAAAGAAGATTAGTGCAGGAAAGAAAGAAAGAAAGAAAGAATGAAAGAAAGAAGGAAGGAAAGGAAGGAGGAAAAAGGAGAAGAATGGGGAAGGAAAAAAAAGAAAGAAAAAAAGAAAGAAAATTAGTGCAGGAAAGAAAGAAGAAAAAAAGAATATTGGGGAAGAAAGAATGAAAGAAAGAAGGAAGGAAGGAAAGAAAGAAAGGGGAAGAATGGGGAAGGAAAAAAAGAAAGAAAAAAAGAAAGAAGGTTAGTGCAGGAAAGAAAAAAAAGAATATTGGGGAAGAAAGAATGAAAGAAAGAAGGAAAGAAAGAAAGGAGGAAAGAAAGAAAAGAGGAAAGAAAGAAAGGAGGAAAGAAATGGAAAGAATGGGGAAGGAAAAAAAGAAAGAAAGAAAAAGAAAGAAGATTAGTGCAGGAAAGAAAGAAAGAACGAAAGAAAGAAAGAAAGAATATTGGGGAAGAAAGAATGAAAGAAAGAAGGAATGAAAGAAAGGAGGAAAGAAAGGGGAAGAATAGAGAAGGAAAAAAGAAAGAAAGAAAAAGAAAGAAGATTAGTGCAGGAAAGAAAGAAAGAAAGAAAGAAAGAAAGAAAGAATATTGGGGAAGAAAGAATGAAAGAAAGAAGGAAGAAAGAAAGAAGGAAAGAGGAATAATTTTATAATGCTAAAATAATAGTAAGAATTTAGAGCCAACACGTGTCTTCAAAAATGTCATATGGTAACCATAAATCAATGTGCGGCTTATACACAAAACTTACTACACAGACAGGTTAAAGAGCCCTGTCTGCCCTATTCTTTACCCATAGCTGAAGCGAGAATAGTTGGATTCATAATTTTCCTAAGGTTATTAGCACAATGTGAAATGCAAATAGTCTCGT